>CAXKVY010000467.1:0-457500 GCA_964058915.1 Tetropium fuscum | reverse complement strand
TTAATACATGTTGACCGTACACGCCCGTGACACAGATGCTTCAGGCAACCGGCGCTAGATGGGACCCCACTGTATGTCGCTCGAAAATACCTACTCATAGTTATCCTGAGCACTTGCTGCACATGCTTAGGCAGTTGAGACTATTCCTTCGACACTCGCAGTTTTGGATGCATTCATCTTTGCAGAAGCATACAGAGGGAGTATAAATTTTCGGAAGCAGCAGGACGAGTAGAAACAATAGGACAAAGATGATCTTTTTTCAACCCCACATCAATGGATCTTTCTGCTCATGACCCTATGAGCAGAAAGATCCATTGCTAACTTCATATGAAGTTAACAGGTCACATATATAAAAAAATTATAAAAAAAATAGGTTTGCTTAACATTTGCCGTTTTTTTGCCGCTGACGAATGGTTATAAGGAAAATGTTGTAGGCCTCGTTTTATAAACGGAAAATTTATTTATTCGAATATCGATTCCCGAAAATAAATCAAATTCCCAAATATTAATAAACCAAGTCGAACGGCAAAATTGCATGCAGAGAACGAGTTAAAAAAAATTCAACCGAAAAACTCTGTTGCCGCGCTGAGATTCAGTGATTTTTATGTTTTTTGTCTATTACTATTAATAAACCAATAACGACAAGTCGAACGGCAAAATCTCAGCCAAAAAACTAGTCGAAAATATACTTTCCAAGCGAGAAACTCGGTTGCCCCGCTGAGAGCCCTAGATTTTGCGATTTTTTGTTTATTACAATCAAATAAATAACGGCAAAATCGCTCTCTTCACGATTAAATAAAACAAGTTGAACGGCAAAAACCCAGCCAGAAAACTAGTCAAAAAACCGGGCAAGTGTGAGTCGGGCTCGGGCACGAAGGGTTCCGTACGATTATCTATAAAAACGGCAAAAAAATCTGTTGTATGGGAGCCCCAGCACTTATGGGTACTGACTTAGATTAAGTACCTACTTGCGTACACCTACCTACTTATGACATCTAAAGCCTACCTACTTAAGATAATAAATAATTTCGCCCAACCGGCGACTCCGGCATTTATTAGCATACAGATTCAGGTCCATGTCCATTTGTTGTATGGGAGCCCCCTTAAATATTTTTTATTCTGTTTGTTATTTTGTTCTGTATTTGTTATTATAGCGGCAACAGAAATACATCATCTCTGAAAATTTCACCTGTCTAACCATCACGGTTCATAAGATACAGCCTAGTGACAGACGGACGGATGGAGAGCGGAGTCTTAGTAATAGGGTGAATAGGTTCCCGTTTTACCCTTTGGTTTTTGGTTTATTACTATCGATAAACAATTAACGGCAAAATTGCATTCTTTACGATTTCCAAGCCGACAACTCGGTTGGCCTGCTGAGATTCCGTGGGTTCTTTTTATTATTATCAATAAATAATTAACGACAAAATCGCACTCTTCGCGATTAAATCCAACCAGGGGAGCCGCAAAATCAGTCAAAAAACGAATATTCCAAGCGAAGAACACGGTTGCCCATTTGAGATTCAGTGATTTCGATATTTTTTGTTTATTGGGGTCGATAAGCAATTAAATTGTATATTGTATTGTAAATGTGTTATGTAATGTATATGTAAATGTATAACTTAATTTTTTTGAATTATTTTTTATATATTATTATGTGACCTGCTAACTTCATATGAAATTAGCAGGGCACCCCGAAAGAAAAAAAATTAAAAAGCGGCAAAATGTTTTCTTTCACGATTAATTAACGGCTAAAAACGGCAAATGTTTATGCCATAGCAACATCGATTTGCAAATATGACCTGCTAATTTTAGGGACATAACATTGTGGTTTCGTATATATGACGTTAGGAAAAAAATTGACTAGCTTATCTGCATAATAAAATTCCAGCTGAGGTTAAAAGTTGAAAATCATCGTTGATGCGAGAAAATCGGTTAAGAACCAACAGGTTCAATGATCATCTTACGAATTATTTATTATAATAGTCATTTTCCCTCTCACTTTTGGATCCTTACACAACAATATTACGTTAAAATCGAAACCAAAATTTGCATATCAAGCAAGTTTTAAACCACATATTAAACACATAAAATTTAAAACGACATATTCTCAGGTTTCCCCCGTACTGTACGGTTCGCGAGTTGATCACGCTTTACAACTTTTTCAGCCATTCGACACTGTAAGACCCAAGGCCAAATACGGGTATCTTGCACTTTAAATTGGGGCAAATTATGAGGGCATTCTCGAGTTGGCCTTGATCTCAAAACGAACATAGGGGCCGTATAATTAGTATGGGCAGGAAATTGTACCTATTTGTGAACGTACCCCTCTTGGAACAAAGTAATCGGCAGATAAATGTATGTCTGTACCAGATGCATCTGTAGCATTATCATTGAGTAATCTCAACAGTATTAGTAAGTTATTTACAAACCATGTTTTATACTATATTATAGTGTTTTGTTTTAAAGCCAGTTCATCCGCTTCATTACATCCGAAAAATAATCCTATCACTGGATCAACTGCTTTTTTTAGCGTCGTGAAACATCATTCTACCAAACCAGTTTCATCTCATAAAAACATCTCAACACGTCTTTGACAGTTTACATATGATACGAATCATAATAACGTATATAAATATCTCAATAATAATAATAATAATAATAATAATAATAAACATAGGAGGAGCTGCAGTAACTTGACGTAGGTACCCGCAAAATGACGCATCTCTGTCGGAGTTTGCATCCGAGATCGTCCGTTCCGCGGTTATATCTCCCACGACAACAGGGAGGCCGTGGACTCTTGGAATTGGAGTGTCTCCACAACCGAGTAACTGGACACAGCCTGTATGATTATCAGGAGTTCGGATCTCCTACTCCTCATAGTCAAAGACCATGGAGGAGCTAGCGCAGGAGCACAGTAGGAGCTTTTATATATAGGGCAGCACAAAGATCAACTAATAGCCTAGGTCTCGACTTGGATACCGAACAGAATAATCCAAACTCTGCTACCGAGTTGGAACCTGCTCGGTTGAAAGCCCACCTTAGGGCTGCTGGAAATACACTCCGTTTTCAGCAGCACAAAGATAAGCCTCTGTACGGAGTCTACTATAGAAATATAGAAGACTCAGGCTCATCTCAAACGCTGAAATTAAGTCTTTTAAGGTCAGCTGGGCTAAAGTCTGAGACTGAAGGTTTTATATTAGCTTGGCAAGATGTACTGAACGCCCTGGTCTAACGAGGCCGCGTGATGGGTAAAGAAATGCATGACGTTAGCTGCAGAGCATGCCGTCAAGCTCCAGAGAACATTATGCATTTGCTGTCAGCTCGTGTCAGCTTGTCCAACATATGCGGTCTCTGCCTATCCTCATCGACATAACGCGGCATTATGAGTGTTGTATTATCATCTTCGGCACTCGTACGGTATAGATCAGACACTGGTGTTGCCCTATGCTCCGGAAGATATTGAGTCCTTTGTGGGGAATAAGAGGTCCCGTTTATACTGGAACTATTCATTTCCCACCGTCAGGCAGATACAAGCCAATAAGCCTCACATAGTCCTCTTCGACCATCAACTCAAGACAATGTTTGTCATAAGAGTTTTCGGCTACGGCGAAAAGAAGATTGTCTTGAAATAGAGGAAGAAACGGACAAAATATCGAGATTTACTCCGCAAGTTGTACCTGTATTCTGTTAAAATAGTGGTTGTTATTATCGGCTCTCTCGGAGGTATGCGACAATCATTGCTTTCAGAATTAAGAACCATTCCAGAATGCCGTCAATCGGCAGAAGTCATAGCTGGGAAGAAGCAGAAGGCCGTCACACTTACTTATTTACTTACCCCGCGGTCGTGGATAGTGGTCGTTGAGTAACGAGGCTGGCGAGACTCTCTGGACTAGACGCAGACTAGGGGGGACTGACCAGCACAATAATAATAATAATAATAATTATAACAATAAGGCCAGGGAAGACTAACCAGAACCATAAAACAAAATAAATTTTCCCAAGTGACTTATATAACAAAACATCAATCAAAAACTCTCACAAGATTACTTCGACCGTAGAGTGGAATTCTGTGAAGATATCCTGTTCTGTTTGTATTTAAATAATATTTTTTTCCTCAAGGATGAATAGGTCGACGTGGATTTATAGAGTGGCCTTCTCGCCCTCCAGACCTTACCTCACTTGTTCTTTTTTCTTATAGGGTTACTTAAAAAGCAAAGTTTATACAGACTATAGAGAACATAGATGATTTAAAAGAACTAAATATTGGACAAGACCTTCATTCAACGACTAGAAATACTTAATCAATAACGTAAAAATAAGTTCGCTTTGCGTCTAGCTCACAGTAAATGGACCACAATTTGAACAACTTCTTAGCAATAAATATCTGTTTTACTTAATTTTATAATTCCAATTAATAAGTAAATACGTTTTTTTATATTTTGAAATTTCGATTGCATTTATTAATCTCGATTTTTTTATATAAATAAATAAATATTAATCAAAATGAAATGTTCGAAATTGCGACCGTTCTCTCTTAAGCACAACTTTAAATGATTGAATGTTTCCGCCTACACATTATTTAAAACAATCGAAGACACTGCTCTTATGTGGTACAGTATTCGTTCCTTCAGTTCTTCCAGATTCCTCGGTATTGGGGAGTAAACTTTGCTTTTCAAGTAACCCCAAAGGAAGAAATCCAATGGGGTAAAATCAGGCGATCGAGCAGGCCATTCCATAGGCCCTCTTCGACCAATCCACCGCGGGGAACACCTCGTGACGGGTTTAATACGTAAATATTGACGGACATTTATTGCATCATGAGGAGGTGCTCCATCTTGCTGATAGCTGATAGCTGATACCAGATTTACAGAATTCATGTCTTGTATCTATCTATTCTTGAATACGAGTACCTACATAATATCTATAGTATCTCAATCCTGAGCGAAATTCACGACTTTATGACAAAAGTTACATTTGACGAGGCAGTATCGCCCATGGAAATATTTAATTGAGTTTCAAAATCGAACCATTCAAACACCTGTGTTTCTAGGTACTGACGGTACTGTTGTGGTTATCGTTCATTCTTGTGCGTATATCAAGGCCAATTCACAGAATATGGTAAAACAAACAGGCAGTTTACATATATAAATAAGTATTACAATTACCTATCTCTTCCGCAGTAAAACACTTTCTTCGCCATTAATCAAGCGTTACATTTACTTTTACCAATTAATTAATGAATAAGTGAAACGATAATCAATTCCTAGACCTACATTATTAAAAACTAGTAATATTCTAAATAGTTCCTTTGTCGGTGTAGATATATAATATAGGTACCTACATACCTACTACATACCCCACCCAGCCGAGAGAGATTGGAGAAAAGGTACTCACCCAATGGAAATGTTATTCTAGGTAATGAAATGAAAATATAGTGAAAGGACAATACTTAATGGAGTAGCTAGGTTGACAAACTGTATAGTTTTGTAACTAAAGTAGAGGTCAACTTACAGATTTGAAAGCACGCGCGTATTGACAAGACACACAGGAACTTACATCAAGATAAACAATGTTTTTGACGACACCACAACTTGTTTTACACATGTAAATGTCATTAAAAACCCATAAGACTAAATTTCCATTTTTTACACCCACTGGTAAAACAAGATAGTAATGAAGCACTCGACAATATAGAGGATAGAGATTACCACCGGCACCGCATATAGATACTCTTTATATCATTTAAACGTTGGACGTAACCTCCAACTAGATTACTACCACTCCCACTAGATTATTCTTAATCTATAACATACGCTGTTCGAGTGTTCTTCGTTAAAAAATAATAAAACGACAGAGACAACTAAAAGAAGTCCATTATATGTGACTGTTGATATATCCGACTAAAGTTGTTCTAACATGCTGTACGAAAAAGAAAAAGAGGGCACGATTTCGAACATAACTCTAGCGAGAATAATATCGTACAACTGATCGATTTCTACCACAAACAAAAGGACACAAAAAACGGATTTATTGATAACAGAAGGTTTTATATATGTAATAATTATTTCAACCCGATTGTGGTTTCATTATTTTGCACTGTAGCTGTTAATGGCATCTGGAAGGGTTAAAAACTTAAACAATCCGCGTAGGTGCCGAAATCAGTGAGCTTTTGTACCGTAATTATTAGCCACAAAGGCTCACCGTTTTCAACACCCTGGTGCCGTCGTATGTGAGGCTGTGTACATATGCCACCCGCATGAGTCCTTTCAAAACACAGTAATTTGACTAGTGCAGTACTAATTTGATTCGTAGGTATAGCTTATTACGTAACGGACACGATTTTTGTATTGTAGGTGCACAACTTTCGTTGGACCACTCGGTATATATAAGAAATAGGGTAAAATTCGTAACTATCCAATACTTTTTGACAAATTGCCGAGTTGTCTAATTAGGGTAATTAGTAATATAAGTTTCGTTGCCTAATAACGCATACATTCTACTAAATCGCCTACACTACATAATGAATCGAACCTTGACGTGAAGCCTTAATAAATTAACTGCATGTCTACTATTCATTATTAATAGCTGAAAACACCTTATCAGGCATCCCAAGTATTTCCTCTCAAGTTCACGCTAATCCCAAGAATTCCTCGGATATACTTAATGATTGGCAATTTTTCTCAACAATTCCAGTATACCGATATACTTACATCCTGCCTGTAATATAAAATATACTCCACCTAACCGCTGATTATTATTTAGTAAAATGGCGGTCAGGTAATTGGCGTACGTTCACCACATTCTTAGAAAAGTTGCATATACTCGTACAATACGACTCGCAATTTAAAAGACACTCCCAGAGTCCGGTACACTTTTACCTCCACATATTTCTAATTTATTCGTCAAAGCTTTAGACAAGGACAGGTTTGCGGAGGCATTTAAATGGACGTGAACTCGGATGCCAAAGGTAATTATTTCTGTTTCTCGATTATGATTACTCGACTCGTTGGTAGTTTTACCTATTTATTTACATTTTTTTTTACATATTATACCTGTAATAATAACGACATAACAGGGAATAGAATTAAGTTATTGTGCAAGTTCTTTTGTATCATTGAGTAGCGTGAGTAGCAGTAAGAAACTTGGTATACGTACAAGGGTGGTGCGAAGTAGGTCCCAAAATATGAGGGGCGCGAGGGGGAAAGGCCCACATTCGTTAGACCATCGACGGACCACCAATTAAGAATTCATTTTGTTAGACTACCTTTTGGTTCAATTTTCTTGACAAAGTGTTCTATTGGCATTTTTCGCGGTTCGTTAAAATGTTCTTTCTGTAGCCTAATTATTGTAGACCATTACTTAGGTACCACCTAATAAAATCGTTGGAGAACCTCTAGAAAAATATATTCACAAAAAACACAGTATGTACAGCAACTATTCATGCCAACTCCATATACTATTAAAAATTTAGGGGCCGACATTTTAGGGGTGGTGAACACCTACACCTACACCTACCTACGCAGTACCTAATAGTACTTTTGTTGACTAATAAAAGAAAAAACATCATTTACGATAATTTCATGCAATTTCTCTCCTATCTATCACGCGTATGCTGGGCCAATATTCGTAGTCCAAGCACCAGGTAACAGCCCAACGTAAAATTTACCATAAATGCAACAAAAATCTTGTTAGATTCCACAAGATTTTTGATTTTTGTCCTTGGCGTTTTAATGGCAGACGATTACTTTTCGAAAAAAGCGTCAAAATTTCCAAAATTCGTCAAAATTGTGTTTGTTTTTGCTGTATCCTTCTCAAATTAACCTTTTAAAACTTGCTACTTGCTGTAGGTGTAGCCCACGGCAAGCCAAACAAGTTCGTTTTTGAAAAATTTTAAAATATTTCGATTTTTCGAAAACAGGGCGATCCCGAAAATCGGCTTTGTTTGCTCGAAGGATAGCCCTAGAGTAAAGATTGGGGGTTTATTTTTTTCTTGAAGATTTGTACTATCATGGTAAAAAATAATGGTAACGTTTACTTATTAATTTAAAGGGACCAAAAATAATAACTTTGGAAATAAAATTGTTGGTAGCGTTTTTCTTAAATATCTTTCAATTTTCAGTTCTCGATAATGGCTGCTACGAAAATGGGTTGCTGACACTTTTCAAAAAAATCCAGGACGCAATTTACGTACTACAGTGTCAGCCTTTATGAAGATTAAAGTAGAATAACTATATTTTAAATAAAAAAAATAGTGCAGTTCTTTTTATCGACCTCTGGCATTAATAAACAAATATCGAACTGAGGCGAGCGGGTGGCGGCGTCATGCTCGGTCGCTCTGTAAACTGGATTCGCAGGTTCAAAAATTTTTGCGTTTCTACAACCTTCAATATCTCGACTTCTGGACCACGTACAAAAATCGTTTTGTGCTTAATCTACGCTTTTTTTTTAGAAAAAACGAAATATTTCGAAAAAAAATTCAGTATTACTTATTTATAGGGATCGACCGATATACAATTTTTGGCCTATACCGATAATCGGCCGATACCGATATTTCAAAGCCGATATATCGGCCTATCGGCCATCCGTCTATTTCCGTTGAGTATCGTGCGTCGCATAGACAACCAGCTGAACCAGCCTCGGGGATCAAACACGTGTTGCGCATCTGCAAGTCCGAACGTGTTTGTACCTTCTGTTTGCTGTGAATCACGTTTGCGTATTGAATTCTGCACGAAAATGCCGAAAACCAGCCCGCTGTGGAAATATTTTGAAAAAAAATCCGATGTAGATGTTCAGAAAAAGAAAACTGAGAGTGCAGTGTGTGCAGTGAGTGTGTGCAGTGAGTGCAGTGGCAAAGGCAAAACAGCGAACACATCAAATCTGCAGTATCATCTTTTTAAAAATCAAAAATCGAAAATTGCAACCGCTTTTGAAAAATTACATAAATCGGACATAAATTCAGCGAAATCGAAGGAAATTCATTACCTGATTGGTGAGATGATAACCAGTGACAACCAACCATTTTCTATTTGTTCAGATACTGGTTTTACTCGTTTATTAAAAAAGCATTTCCTTCCTATACCATACATACTAGGGATGCCGCGAATATCCGGATTATCCGGCCGGACCCGGATATTCGGTAGATTATGTCAGATATTCGGTTTTACCGGGTACTCAACTATCCGGCCAAGTATTCGGCATTTTCGCTGAGGTTATGAACAGTTTTTGAGGTTAAAAGTTTAGTTTTTAATGTTTAAATAATTTGTTTTCATATAATATATAGGCATTTTGTTTTAAAATAAGTTCCTTGTTAATAGTACACCTGTAATGTTAATTAATTAAACTTCTCCCTATTCCTCGTACTATTTTATTATTACATGTCCCATATATTGCTTTGGAGTCATAATCTTAGTCGATTATAAAATATTCCAAGACATTACTAGACATTTTTTCACACAAAACGCAACCAACTTTCACGCTGTGATTCCCGCAAATTATAACCTATAACCTTCGACATACACAGGGCGCGATTTCGGTTCAAGGTCGATATGCCAATTCCTCCGAAAAGTTGGTTTTATTTTAACTTTTCGGCGTATTTTATATTTTTGGCAAAACAAATTTTATTTTTATAAATTATATTTTATATTTTTGGTAAGACAAAACCTATTGGTTGTTGATTTTATTTTGTATCATCAACAACATCATTAAACGGAAAAGAACTTCTACAAGCAGCCAATCAACTAAAGTGCGAAACATTATCAACTGGCAAGCCAACATATTGGCCTACAGATCCCAACAAAATCCCAGATCTAATTGATTTTTTCATAACTCGAAATGTATCAGTAAACTATATACATGTGGAAGAAGCTTGGGATTTGAACTCTGACCATTCTCCCATATTACTTACGCTCAGTGACAGCATTATACAAAGTGAATTAGCCCATAGATTAGTAAATAAACTAACAGATTGGAAAAGCTTCAGATTAGAACTTAAAGAGAGTATCAATTTGTCAGTGCCTCTAAGAAATGAAGAACAACTAGATAATGAAACAGAATCATTTGTTAATGTTATCCAACAAGCTGCATGGGATAATACTCCAGATATTACTCCAAGAATTAAAGGTAACAACTACCCCAAAGAAATCAGAGCTCTTATTTCCGAGAAAAGAAGGCTCAGAAGAATCTGGCATCAATCTAGATCACCAGCCGATAAAACCATATTAAATAATGCCACACAACAACTCAAAAGAGAGATTAAAAAAATCAAAGATAAGTCTATTACTGACTACCTAAGTGAACTGTCAACTGACTATTCACTTTGGAGAGCTACCAAGAGACTAAAGAGACCAATACAGCAGAACCCACCAATTAAAAATACAGATGGTACGTGGGCAAAAAGTAATATGCAAAAAGCCAACAGGTACGCTGAATATCTTGAAGAGACTCTCCAGCCGAATGACGGAGAAAACACTATTGGCTGGGATAATCTTATCCAGGAAGAAGGTGCAATCAGACCTGCTACCCCGAAAGAAATAGCAAAAGAAATTAAAGAAAACATTAACCCGAAAAAAGCCCCAGGATTTGACATAATTACGGGGGAAATTCTAAAACATCTCCCACGTAAAGCCATTCAAAAACTTACCTATATTATTAATGCATCTTTTAGATTAAAATATATACCGAAGACATGGAAAGTAGCAGAAATGATAATGATCCTGAAACCCGGAAAACCACCAAATGAAGCTTCGTCCTACAGGCCAATCTCCTTGCTCCCTGTAATATCAAAACTGTTCGAAAGAATATTTCTTAAAAGATTAAAACCAATCATTGAAGACAAACACATAATTCCAGACCATCAGTTTGGATTCAGAGAGAGTCATTCAACTATAGATCAGGTCCATAGGATCACAGATGTAATTGAAAAGTCGCTGGAGGAAAGAAAAGTTTGTTCTACCGTCTTTCTTGATGTAGCACAGGCTTTTGATAAAGTATGGCATGAGGGACTGCAGTATAAATTAAGCAAGCTCCTGCCTAATCAGTTCTCACAATTAATGAACTCTTATATTTCAGATAGAACTTTTAGAATTAAGCAGGAAGACGCTTATTCTGAACTTAAAGAAATCAAGGCGGGAGTACCACAAGGGAGTGTATTAGGGCCAGTCCTTTATCTACTATACACCAGTGATATTCCTGAATTAGAATATGACACGATAGCCACCTTTGCTGATGACACTGCTATAATGGCTGTGGGAAAGGATCACCAAGAAGCGGCAATAAATCTGCAAAAATCAGTTAACAAAATCAACACCTGGACTAAGCAATGGAGAATTAAACTAAATGAGAGTAAATCTGCCCATGTTAATTTCACTAACAAGACAGACCGACATATCCCTGTTAGCATAAACAATATCCAAGTACCATATGCTGATACAGCAAAATATTTGGGTATAACACTGGACGCTAAGCTACGCTGGAGAGCACATGTCAAAAAGAAAAAGGAAGAATTAGATATCAGATTTAAAAAAATGTATTGGCTGCTTGGACGAAATTCCACACTGTCAATATATAACAAAGTACTTTTGTACAAACAAATTCTCAAGCCCGTATGGACATATGGCATCCAGCTGTGGGGTCGTGCCAGTAAGAGCAATCTAGATATAATCCAGCGATTCCAAAACAAAGTGTTAAGGAGCATTGTTAATGCCCCCTGGTATTGCAGAAATAGTGACCTCGATAGGGACATGGGAATGGACACCGTTATCCAGACCATCAGCGAATTCTCCAAAAGTCACGAACAGCGACTTCATCGTCACGTCAATGTCGAAGTCATCCAGCTCCTCGACAATACAAACCAGATTCGAAGGCTCAGGAGGATCAAACCCTTCGAGCTAGTATAATTTTGTGTTAGTGCAAAAGCAGAGAACAGTGCCTGTGTACACATTAATATTAGTGTAATTAAGTATTAGAAAAATATAAGGAACACTAGTGAGTAAGTCCTTAGATATAAGTTTTGTAGCAGTAGTAAATTAGGTTAGAAAAATATTACTCATTGATCTAAGTTCAGATCAGATTGTAATTATAGTAAATGCCATTGGTGTTTGTATACAAAAAAAAAATTAAACGTTTTCTTCCTGGCGACTCCATAATATTTAAATTATTTATATGTACTTTACTTTGGATTCTAATTTCATGACAGTTACTATAAACTACAACAGTTGTTTTTTGGTTATGTTCACTCATTTACAGTAGTGCATTGGGAAGAGGGTTTAATGCCGGATATTTGCCGCATATTCGGATCCGGCGATTAGTATTTGACCGGATACCCGGTTTGGCCGGATAATGAAAACTACTATTCGCGGCATCCCTAATACATAATTTCGCGAAACTATTTTGCCAGATATATTTAAAAAGTGCAAAACACGAGTCCAAAAAAACATTGATCAGATGATTGGAAAAATGTCACTAACTTCAGATATATGGACCTGTCTACACAATAATAATTCATTTATTTCTTTGACTGCTCATTTTTGGAATAAATATGTCTCTAGTCACAGAGTCATTTGTTCTAGCTTGCAAGGGTTTTTCAGGTACCCATACAGGTGATACTATATCTGAGATATTAAAAAACCTGTTAGACCAATGGAAATTGGACACAGACCAGATTCACCTTTTGTTGGCAGATAACGCCGCAAACATGAAAAAAGGGGTATCTGACACCGCAATAAAATATCAGGGCTGTTTCGTCCACACCCTACAACTAGCAATAAATGACTATTGATTGCCAAAGAACAGTGATAGACATTATTGGGAAAGCAAGAAGAATTGTGACTCACTTTAATCACTCTGCAACTGCTTGTGATAAGCTTAAAAAACTACAACAGCAAGTGAATACTCCAACAAAAAAACTTATCCAAGGTATACAAACCAGATGGAACTCAACATATTATGTGCTTGAGCGATTGCTAGAACAAAGAACGGTCATAAATATGTATATCCTGGATCATCCAAATTTATCAGATTTGACATTCCACCAATGGGAGTTAACTAAAAATATAATCAACCTCTTACAGCCGTTTGAGGAAATAACAAAGCTCGCAAGTAATAGAGAGTGTTGTTTATCGGAGGTTATTCCTCTGGTAAAAACCTTACTTTCGTATTTGAACAATAATACAAGCAGTGAAATTTTCCGGTGTAGGCACATTAAGAGGGAACCTCCAAAAAAATTTGGAAAAACGGTTCCCCCACATTTTTACAGATGAAAATTTCACCCTGGCCACATTCCTTGATACGCGCTTTAAAAATAGTTTTTTCGGCAACGGACAAGTACAACAAATACATGAAATACTAAAAAGCGAAACGATTGACAGTGGAAATGAGGATGAAGAGGATAATGTACCATTGAAAAGGCTAGCTGTGGACATGGATTCTGTCACAAAAAGACAAAGGACTGTACGTGACTTGTTTTGGGAAACGTACGAACATGTTGCTGGTGAAGGCACATCGGGAAGTTCGCAGCGAAAACGGAAACAAAATTCTGGTTTGAAGATGCTGACGCTAGATGATCAAATTACATCATATCAGGATCAGCCAGTCATTTCTAGAAATACAAATCCTGTCCACTGGTGGAATGACAACAAATTAAGATTTTCCAAACTTTTTCCCCAAGCTGCCACATATCTGTCTGCACCAGCCCCAGCGAACAAGTTTTTTCCGAAGCCGGTAATATCTACGATGCAAAACGTAGCCGACTAACTCCAGACAGGGCAGAATGGCTATTGTTTTTGCATCACAATTTACCAAAACTGAATTATCAGTATTAATTTTATTTTGTCTTTGTTCTTTTTTTGTTCCTATTTTATGTACCTATTATTTTGTTGTTTATTTTTCAGTTTGTAAAAACTAAAGATTACAAAATAATCTAGGTACTTACCTAATTAGTAAGTAATAATAAGCAATGGACTTTTATTTTTCTAGTCAGAGAATAATGTTGTTTTTGTTTCTTTAATACAAATAAAGATATATTTTTGGCGTTGGTGTGTTTTTTTATTTGATTTCATAAATTTTGGTCCTATTTTATTTTAAATTTAATATCGGCCTATATCGGCCCCAATATCGGCCGATACCGATAATCGGCCAAAGAGGCCGATATGCCGATACATATATCGGTATCGATCGATCCCTACTTATTTATTACATTAACACTTACACAAGTAGCAAGTTTGAAAAGGTCAATTTGAAAAAGATATAGCAAAAACAAAAATAGTTCATTTTTTACGGTTTTTTTCCGTATATCTAATGTTACAGAATCGTCAGAAGCACTTGCGCACGATATATTGAAAATTCCATAGATCTAGGGAAAATCTGCACAATATAGCAACACCGCACCCGACGAAGTGGCAACATCGCATCTGCGGGTGCCAGAGTTCTGGAAATTTCTAGAAATTTTCCAGAATCTTTGAGAGATATTATATAAGGGCCAACCCATCGTTACATTAGTTAGTTTTAGTTTAAACGATCTTAGAGACAAGATTAAGTAACAAGTAATTAAAGGAGTTCAGTTTGCAATAGTGATTTATCATTTTAAACAGTTGTGACTTGTGTTTGGAAGTTAATAAAGTGTATTTGGATTCTGGTCTACCACTTATTATTATTATAGTAACCCAGTGGCGTAACAGTAATATAGCAATCGATACTCATAAAAATATGAATGAAATATCTTTTTATTACCTACAACTTTCTCATTTAACTTTTTTCGCTAAGAGCTTTAAGTAGTTTTTTTTATTTACGAAAACCAGTTTTTCAATTACGAATTTCTTAGGTTAAAAATTAGCCATTAAAACGCCAAGGACAAAAAACGCTATCTTAGAATATTTTTCAATACTACCATTTTTTTGTCTCCGGGTCATTTATGGCCAACCCTTATAGCTACCGATTAGATTAGATTATAATCATGATGGTTAGAATGAGGGGTAGATATATTATTATTATTATTTCCTCTACGTTTCTACCAGTCTCACATAAAAAAATTAAACAATCAACTTATTCTTGCTATAAATAATCCATCGTATAATACCGAGTACTACAAAAGGGGGCAAATTAAAATTCCCTAATTAAGTATTCACGGAATAATTAACGCATTAACGGGCACTGAAAAGAATTAATTATAACAACGTGCACCATATTTTTTTTGTGGGCCACTGGCACTGATTACTAGACCGTATATCGGAGCTAAATAAATTTGTAGTATTATTGTTCAACGGAATCTGCGCTGTGCCCGCATCATTTAACACAATAACAATTGTTCGACATGAGCTCGGGCCGCTAATAGGCGTTCTTTAATTTATTAACAATTATATTTGCACGCGCTAAAGGCCAGATGTATCAAACGGGTTGTTTTAACTGTAATTAATTCTTTGGAGCTAGAAATGCGGGTCCATAAATGAATGAAATGGCAAAACTTCGTGATGCAAATAAATATAATACGGTAGATAAAGCATTCGCAAAAAGTTAATTTAGCGCGGAACCATTTTTAATGGCATTGGTCAATCCTAAGCGAGTGCTTCAATACCTAATTGTTATTAAACAGTAAAAAACAACATTTTTTTCCCTTATACTCTCGCGTATAACTTTTTCGTACTAGTCAAATTGCAAAATAGTCAAATTGAAAGATAAATAATTTATTCTTTCTGAATATCAATCTTAAATTTGGCAAAATTATTTTTTTGCGAAGTTATACTGCAAAAAATTGCGATTTAAATTTCTAGGCATATGTAACTGTAACAGTTTACATATAAATATCTGAAAGTTTGAGGTTTAATAGCTCTGACAGAGCCAGGGGTGGTTTCTCTGTAGGGACTGGTCAATGTCCTCCCTGATAAAAGATACAAAAACATATTTCTTACTCTACTATTATACTATACTAACACAAATTGAAGTATTCTTAAACATTAACAACTAAGAATATCTAATAATGGTTTTATGCAACAAGTGCAATAAACACTTTTTGTACGAGTTGCATACAATATTTTTTCGACGTTCATGCGAAAACCATTTTTTTAAATTTAGGTTGCATTAATGTCATGGCATTAGGTGACATGTCATGATCTTTATGTCAAAACACTGTAGCATAATTACAGATAAGTGCAATAAAAATTTTATTGCACTAAGTAGTGCAATAAAGAACCAGTTTTTGCATTAAATAATTCAATAGAGTTTTTATTTTTTGCTGAACGTAGAAAAATAATATTATGACATTAATTAAATATATTACATAAAGTTGCGCTCGGGTCAATCTGAATAGATGTCCACAAGGCAGCTAGCTACAACGAAATGTTCACCGTTTAAAATGAAATAGATTTATGAGAAAAAGAGAAACATATACCAACGGTTCACTCGAGGTTTTTTTATCAATCAACGCGAAATTTATCAAAAAAAAATGTCTTCACAAAATAAAAAATTAAAAAAATTGACTACTAATGTACCAAAAAATGTTCCTCGGAAGGTCGTTAACATTGTGGAAAATCACTCGTCACACTCTTTTGATAAAGATGAACTTGACCTTCTAAACAAGGGTTTAAAATTGGCTGTAGCCCCTTCTGATGAGATTTTGGATGATGTCGTGGCAGGGATTGAAAGTTCAAGTCAATATCTGCCTGATTCATCCAAGGGTCTCGTCAGAGTGGCTTGCAGGAACCAAATTTCTAAAAATATAATGAATAACGTAGACAATAGAAAGTCATGCTCAAAGAATCCTAGAAAGATTATCAAAAGATTGCGCGAGAGAGATTGTTTTTATTTAAAAGCAGATAAAGGTAATAAGGTTGTTATTTTAGATAAAGAGAACTATTATGAACGGGTAAACAACCTAATTAGTAATGGTCCTTATAAAGAACTTACTAGAAACCCTTTACCACGAATGACAAGTGAAATAAAAAATGTCCTCAAATCATGTAACAACCTTATTACTCCACCCGTTAAGAATAGGTTACGTGTATCTAACCCTACTCTACCTAAATTGTATTGCCTACCAAAAAATCATAAGCCAGGGAAGTCGGTGCGTCCAATAGTATCGTCTATTGGATCTCCGACTTACCACTTATCAAAATGGTTGACTAAGGAATTTGAAAGTTTGTCCATTGCACAGCCTAGTTTTTCAGTTAAAAATTCGAATGATTTCATTGATAAGTCAAGAATATTCAATTGCAAGAGGGTTCCGTTTCAATGACAAGTTCTATGAACAACATGAAGGAACCGCAATGGGTAACTGTTTATCGCCTTTCATTGCTGATGTCTTCATGAGTCGATTTGAAACTGAAGCAAAAGAAGAATTCGAGTATTTTCCTAGGATTTGGCTAAGGTATGTGGATGACATTTTTGCCGTGTTTGACACTAAGATAGCGGATGTAGAAAACTTCATTTCCAAATTAAATAGTCGTTTCACTTCTGTAAAGTTTACATATGAACTAGGAAATAATGGAAAACTTCCATTTTTAGATGTATTAGTAATTAAAAATAGTGACAATAGGTTAGAATTTGATATATATAGAAAAGATACCAGTAGTACGATCAGATATATCCCTAATGACTCTCACCACTGCTATCAACATAAAATGGCAAGTTTTAATTTTCTTGTCCATCGTTTACTAAGTTTCCCTCTCAGTAATGAGAGGTTTGCAAAAGAAAAAGTATTAATTAAAGATATAGCTGTGAGTAATGGTTATCCTAGAGATATAGTTGAAAAACTAATTAGGAAGCGTATATTTAAGGACACACTTCGTAATTCTACGACCTTTCAAAAGGATATAGACTCCAAAATATGTATCCATCCCTTACGAACCCCGGTTTACTCGTGGTTTGAGCAAGGTCTTCAAAAACGTGGGTATAACAGCGATTCATTCATCGAGTAATAAATTACAACAACTTTTAGACAATCCAAAGGATAAAATTGTTCCAAATGAAAGGTCTGGGATTTACGAAATTAGTTGTAATGATTGTGATTCAAAATATGTTGGACAAACGAGACGATCAATTAACACCAGATTTAAAGAACATATGGCTCATCTAAAATATGGAAGAACAGATAAGTCTAGTGTTGCACAACATGCTTTTGACAACAATCATAGAATAGATATTAGTAATTTAAGATTAGTCAGAAATGTGACCAATAATAGACGATTGGATGCATTTGAGAGCATAGAAATTGTAAAATATAAAAGTAGTATGAATAGCGACAAGGGACCTATACCGTATAGCCCGCTTTACGCGTTGCTTAGCAACGAATCATTGAAGCGTGACTAATGATTTCACCATAAATAGTATAAATAGGGTAGATTTTTAGTTTAAGATTAGTTTTAATCGTCTCCGGATGATGCCAACTTGGTTGTCGAAACGCGCGTCGAGCGAAGTGAAAGTGTTTTGGTGTTTGTGGAAACTACTCCGAGTGTTATTATTAATAACACCAATCTGCTTAAGTGCTTGAAGTATTGAACTGAAAGGTGAAAATTAATATGTATGTTTGAAGATCCAATGAAGTAAGTGGCCGCCCTAAACCGAATATGCCGATTGGGATCCATCGTTGGATGGAAAAAAGGGTTAATAGATATTATGTGATTCAATGTACAATTTAGATTTGTAGATATGAAGTAAGAAACGCATTTTACTGTTTTCCGTGTCTATTTTTTTTAGTAAAGTTGGTACACCTCAAGGCAGCGCTCTAGCTAGGGGGCGAAATGGGTCTAAACCACTAAGCCAGTGGCGCACAGCTGAGGCAAATGCGCGCAATAGAGATGTGTCTCGCGAAGCGGAGACCGTATCAGAGGTTTGTTTAAAAAATCTCCATGGGAACTGTTTTCCATGTGTAGATCATTAAACAAATATTGTATAATATATAACGTTATTGAATAATTTAAATAATTTTTTTTTTCATTCATCAATTTTTAAATATTTTTTAGTGAGCTGTTTAAACAAAAAAATGTCAGGGGCGCAGCATTGCACTCGTGCGCAAAAAGCCGTAGCTACACCAATAATTAAATTAAAAATTCGTTAGTCTTTCCAACCGTAAACATACCTATACTTAAATATATTATTATATATATCAGCCTTTCTGTTTTCCTCTCTGTTCCAAGTTTTGTCTTTTCAGTTCCTAAACTTTAGACCTTCTCAGATCTTCTAGTACATTGTCATACATTAACTAAAATGATGTTTTACCATGCTACGAATGATATCCTTACTACAAAAACCTGCTAAGTTTGGCTAGGGAACGAAATGGCGTTGGACCTATTAAACAGTGGCATTATTTGAAATTCTTTATTTTGATAGAAGCGGTAACACATTTTACAAGGTTTACAAGACACTAGTATTTATTTATTCGGTTCTATTTAAATGAAACGATTTTGAGGTTCCGAGAATAACGGACTAAATTATGTAAATTACCATTAGGCAGTATTATTGATTATTGTCTACGTTCAAATCGTCTTGCAAACAGGTAGGTATGTTCTAATAGCAGGTGAGAAATGACGCAATGTGACGCCAACGTAGTTATTAGCATGCAAGTCGAATATGTGGGCAGCTAAAATGTGGTTACTATATTTTATTTTGCAATAGAAACGAAATAACTATGTAAAATCGTTATGTGTAGCAGGTCGGCATGAATGTCATGAATGGGGGGTGAATGGGAGGTGAAAAGGTGGCGAATGGGAAATGGGTGATTGTTTATTTGACCAACATAGAAAAATATACTTTTCTTTCCTTGAAATTAGACCGGAACGCAGCTTCCAACTTTAAGGTTTTCTAACCCGTTGAGTACCAATTGGCCTTATTTTATTGATTTTTCATCTTCCTCTAACCTTTTTGCATATGCCTCCTTCATCTGAAGAGCTCGATACAATAGTATTTTTTATTATTTTATTTTATTAGTATTTATTTTTTTAGTATTTAAATATAATCAGTACTAGCGATAATATTTACCCCAGTCTCGCGTCTCTAGTTTTCCTTACGTAAAATTGAGCGTAAAACTCATGTCTTTCAAAATGTTTGTCAGGCTAGCCTTCCACATTTTAGGCAACTATAATATCCCTTTTACATATACTTTGCAGCACCTTATCTAAAATTGGCAATTCGTTCCTTGTAAAGAAACCGTGGACCGTTCTACGTATCGCATGTTTTGCATCTTCTTCCACTACAATCTTTTTTCGACCACTTTTTAGTTTCGGTGGCTGTATACTTCCATTTATCTTTTCTTGTCTTAAAAATGTATATATACGTTTGTCTTTGATGCTTCTATATAATCCGAACACATATCCACCAATCATCCTCTCTCTATATGCACTAAAATACTCGTAAAATAATTTTCATATTTCCAGATTTATTATTATTATTCCATATTTCCATATTTATTTTGATATTCCATATTTCTGTATGTTCCATTCAACATATTTCCAACCCGCCACCTCCAGACTCGATTATAGTTTCCGAAACTTGCCTCGTGTGGAATGAAAAAAGATCACAAGTCATTTCCAATAAGTTAAAAAGAGATAATATGGTTTCGATATTTCCTTGTCGACAAGGAGCTGACAGGCGTTGCCGCTTTTAACTTTTAAGATACGAGGATAAATTTTACGGAATTTTCATAGTAAAGTCGACGGAAATATTGTCAAAGTAAATGTAGAAACAGCTAACATCTTCGCATATAGGCACTATATCCTTGTATGCACAATAATTATTTTGTGACATTCATAAATAATATATACAACTTATATACACTGCTGGCCAATAGGTTGGAATAATTCAAATTTTTAGGGTAAGTTTCGATACATATATCTTCTGAACGATATGGAATATCAAAATACGGATTTCAGGACGTTTTTGGAAATTTCATCGACAAAAACTGGTCGAATATCAATTTTCCATTATGCTCAAAAAAGGAATATACGGGGGTGTAAACTAAACCCCTAAAAAAATCAAAATTTCATTCTTACCGAGAATTTAGGAAAACCAAAATCGAGTTAAATTTTTTATACCGGGGTAATCTATGGACCAATTCGAAAAAACAAATTTGGCCGATTTTTGATATCTCGCTTATTTTTGAATATACGGCGTTTTTATTGAAATTAGGACAATTTTTTGGAAATGTATCTCTTACTTTTTAAAAACAAAGTAAGTAATGGATTTTTTTCTTATTTTCAAGTAAGCTTACATGCCTCTAGTTGCCTCAGTAGCTATAATTGACATTTCTTATACAGGGTGCCTGCGAAAACATTTAATAAGCATGTGTCACGAAAAATCTGTATATTTAAATAAACTGTGTGCAGAACCCTGTATGATTAAAATGAACGATAATTTTAAAATTTTAAAACTGTGAAGGGAAACCTTAGAAAAATATCTCGAAACGGTTTTTTATTTTTCTTGATCGGATGAGTATTATCATAATTTACAGTTTCGTTGTAATTACACGGTAAATCCCTATATAAAACATTTAAAAAACTTGCGGTAGTAACGATTAGCTGGTGATTATGATAATACTCATCCGATCAAGAAAAATAAAAAACCGTTTCGAGATATTTTTCTAAGGTTTCCCTTCACAGTTTTAAAATTTTAAAATTATCGTTCATTTTAATCATACAGGGTTCTGCACACAGTTTATTTAAATATACAGATTTTTCGTGACACATGCTTATTAAATGTTTTCGCAGGCACCCTGTATAAGAAATGTCAATTCTAGCTACTGAGGCAGCTAGAGGCATGTAAGCTTACTTGAAAATAAGAAAAAAATCCATTACTTACTTTGTTTTTAAAAAGTAAGAGATACATTTCCAAAAAATTGTCCTAATTTCAATAAAAACGCCGTATATTCAAAAATAAGCGAGATATCAAAAATCGGCCAAATTTGTTTTTTCGAATTGGTCCATAGATTACCCCGGTATAAAAAATTTAACTCGATTTTGGTTTTCCTAAATTCTCGGTAAGAATGAAATTTTGAATTTTTTAGGGGTTTAGTTTACACCCCCGTATATTCCTTTTTTGAGCATAATGGAAAATTGATATTCAGACCAGTTTTTGTCGATGAAATTTCCAAAAACGTCCTGAAATCCGTATTTTGATATTCCATATCGTTCAGAAGATATATGTATAAACTTACCCTAAAAATTTGAATTATTCCAACCTATTGGCCAACAGTGTAGTATTGTGAAATTTGATATTTTAATTGAATATTAAAAAAATTGAGAATTACATGTTGTGACAACAGCGATTGTTCCTTGAGACGGTCAGTGAACTTCGTATACCTTTTATACGGACTTTACACGACGTACCTAAATAATTGCATATTCGTATCAGTGCCAAGATTGACAAGCTTTGAATTATAAGTATGTAGTTGTATCGAAATGGGATCAAACCGTCTTAGAATTCCTATTAATCGTTCCAATTATATGCCACTGTGGGAATTTTAATGGCCTTGCTCGGTTCAGTTATGTCATAAAATTGTTTCCTCATTGCAATTTCATCGAGAAAGATAATATATTTATTGTATTACAAATTACAATATTTTTTAGTCACATACGAGGTCATT
Source organism: Tetropium fuscum (assembly GCA_964058915.1). NCBI lineage: Eukaryota > Metazoa > Arthropoda > Insecta > Coleoptera > Cerambycidae > Tetropium > Tetropium fuscum. Next base: position 434,936 of record CAXKVY010000467.1, on the reverse strand, counting down.
CCTAAATATCTGGAATTTTCGATTAATATTATAGGGAATTACTTAACTTGGTTGGAATTGATTAACGATAATTTAGTTGAGTTTGAACAAAGGCATGAGTATTTATATAACTTTGGTTTGGAACACGTGGATTTCTCAGTGGTGGATTATTCACTTAGCTGGATTTAAGTAGCAGATCCAGATCCAGTAGCACGTAGCAGATTTGACGTAGCAAGGGGAGAGGGTCCTAACCCCCCACCCACCGGCGAAATTATTGGATTAATTGACAATTGCCAACTTAATTTTCAGTCGTTTTCGTTTTTGTCGAATTTTTATACAAAATTTCGAGGGGTCAACCACTGTCGGCAATACGTTTACAAATTTTAGGCAGTCAATCTGCAGTCTAGGTAGTATGCCGGCAATATCAGAAATCATTAGGCAGTCTTGATAAAATCCGGCAGTATTGAGCAGTCGATCGGCAGTCATAAGCAGTCGATGAGCAGTCATAAACAGTCTATGGGCAGTCATAAGCAGTCAGTCGGCAGTATGCGACAGTCAGACGGCATTTATTGTCAGTTTGATGCTACATTTTGCAGTGCAAGTGTCTCAAGCGAGGTCTCAAGACAAGACCTCTGTAGTAAAAAAGTGAGATAAGGGTACATTAGGTAGAAGTTAAATTCTAGGAAGTAAGTAAACTACTAGTACATTAATATTACAGCTATTTAAGGTACTTAATAGACCTCTGCGTTTTCACTAAGTTTGTAATAGTCTGTATTCTAGATAAAATGTATTGTACCTTGAGCATAAAAAAATAATGAAATAATAAAATACCTATATGAAAAGTTTATGTTTCTGTCTCAGTTTCTGTACTCCAAGCTGTAGGCCCTATGAAAATGTATGTAAAATACGATGGATTAACTTATTATCTGACCTTTGATTAGTATTATAAACACTTTCAAGAAGAACATTAGAGAACATTTTTTGTTATTTATTAGTTTGTTAAAAGACGTTTAATTAAAAATCAACAAAGCAGCGAGGAGTGTGCGAGGATATGTCCTCATATTTATACACAAAACAAATTATTTGAATTACCTACATCACTTTTTTTACTGATAGTTCGTTTTTGACTATGAATCACCAACTGGATGAAATTGACGACGAAGATTCATCGGCAATAGGCGAAAACCTCGGCGAAAACGTTGGATTACTTAATATATTAAAAGAAACAGCTACTCATAACAGTCGTGTTAAGTTACATGGTAACAGATTTGATGAACCTCTTAAGTTATTTAGTTTATATATATATATATATATATATATATATATATATATATATATATATATATATATATATATATATATATATATATATATATATATATATATATTGAAACAATTTTTATCAAACCGAAATCTACCATTTAGAGTATTCATCAGTGAAGATCAAACAACAATTTTAAAACGAGTTCAGTATGATCCAAAATCCAATAAAATGGTGGGATTTTTGTTACCACATAACAAAAAGACAGGATTTCCTGAAACTGAAAAGTACGTCGTCAACTCGCTCAAAGATATAGAAAATACATTTGCAGAAGATAATTTAACTAATAATGCGTATGTATTCATGGCTCAGCCAATCACAGATAAGGCACCGGCATTTTTCTTATCAATTTTTGGATCTGACAACAAATTTACCCACGAAGAAGTATCTAAACGGTGGGCACATTTGGATTTCGAGGCTAAACGATATGGAATAGAGATTGCCGGGTTTTCGTCAGATGGAGATACGGGGTCTTTCTAAACTTGGTTCCAAAGAAAACTTTCCATTGAGTCAAAATTCATTAGATGACTCTGAGATGTTTCACCAAGAAATTACCAATTAAAGTTCCCATAATCACTCTCAGCAGTACATACTTCAATAAATTATTATACGTATTATTTGGCAAATTGTTACAGACTAGTCGTAGAAAAAAATTGAACTGAGAAAAATTTTGACGTCATACAATCAGCAACGTGTATTCCGGTCATTTATCATACATGTTACATATTAACAGCGTTTTGATATGATGGGGATGAATATAACATGTACTATCGCGAGCAAAATTAATAAGACTGTCTTAGTCACATGTTTAGAAATGCTGAGTCTCACTTTGTCGTGGCAGACATGAAATGGCAATACAACGGTAGTATTGTGTCAAAGATATCGAATGCGTATTTGGTGGTACTAAAAATGTCACAGAGGCTGTCTCATTATCTAAAAATATCCCATAGGTTGTCTCATTAATTTTGCTCGCGATAGTACATTGTACAGGGAACCATCTACTTTTAATTTTATCAAAAGGCAAAGTACCATTAAATAGGGGAGGCAGTCCTATAATAATGTAGGTAGTCTTTATGCAGTCTCGTCAGTCTCTATGCAGTCTAGACAGTATTCTAAGAAAATAAGGAAATCTTGTGCAGTGTCGGCAGTCTTAGCAGTACCTCGACAATCTTAGAAATCTTGAGCAGTAACAGCAATTTCGGCAATACGTGGACAACATTTTATCCACTGGTTGACCCCTCGCAAAATTTATACTATACAGCGTCATGAGAGTTTACTAAATTGTTACTTAAATGTATCTGTATCAGTTTTCAAGAAATTGCTGCATCACCTCGCCAAAGCCATCAGCCTCCACATTTTCAACTGCAATGGAGAAAAATACATTCCTAATTTCTATGTTGGTGTGTGAGAGGTGAAAAGATATTTAGCATTACACTCCCTCTGTCCATTTTCCGTCAATCTGCACAGCATGATTCGTTGTCATCCTGAAGATATGCAAAGCAAAACAAATTATTTAGACATTAAAAAAAATAAGAGAAAATGTGTCAGATGAATTTAGTGCAATATGGATATTTTTGACACTGATTTGCGGACCGGACCCCTCGAATAAATAAAAGACAGACACAAAGAGATACAGAGTCTACTGAAGATTACTATATAGAGCACTTAACAATTTTTATTCCTTGTCTATATCAAATTATTGGTAGTTTGGAGGAGAGACTTATACGACACAAACGTTTTCAATAGCTTTCAGATTCAACCTGGATATGCTTCTCCGGAAAAAGCTGCCTTGTTAAAGAATTTGTCCGAATACTCTGATGATTAAGTATTCCTTTGCCGTAATTAAATACAGGAAATACTCTAGCTGGATTGAAATTTTATCAAAAATTGATAAGGGCACAAAAGTGGTGGATTTAAAAAAAATCAGCAGTCTATACTTCTTACCAAATATTCACCATCTCCTCGATGTTTTGGCCACAGTTCTAGTCGCTACCTCAACGGTGGAGCGCTTTTTTTCGACCATGGAGAGTGAAAACCGGTGAAAACTTTAGTAAGAAATAAAACAGGCAATGAACGAATGCGCAGAATAGCTCTAATTTCCGTACACTGGGATATTGAAGTTCTAAGAAAGTCTGAAGGTCCTAACAAAGTTTTAGATCTCTCAAAATATATAAAAACACGTTTTATTTTATTTCAATAAACTTATTCGTAATATAAGTTTTTTTTTATTTGAAAAAGGTATGGAATTGAAAGAACTTTTACATGTGAAGGCATTTTTGTATAAATGCATTTTTCATTGAAATTCTCTGTGAGGAAAACGAGTGACCTTGAAAATAGGTAGGTAATTATTTATATTTATATTGTATATTCTACGTTTGAAATTCTCTAAGCTGACACCATTGACCTATATTTACCTTTTGGAGAAAACGGGTAAATGTAAGATAGAGAGCTATGAATTACTTTGGTGATTATTAGAATCATACATACATGTACAATTTTTCACAAATTATTGGAGCGTGTTTTTACACACACAAAAATTGCCGTTCTTATTACCCCAGGTTCCCCTATTTTGTTTGTCTGCATAGCTACAGATCTGTAATGTAAGCCTGTTTATTTTTGCCGCATTTTAAAGAGGTTCCCTGCTATCATAAATTATAATAATTATCTACCATTCCTATAAATTAAATATGGTTCTGTCATTATAGATGATCTAACAATCAACGAGGGGTGTTTCAATCTTGCAATCCGTGTACAAATTCGTCCTCAGTCGCTAAAATCCTTTATGAAAATCGATGCAATCTCTTCGCAGTCGCTGCAATCTCATTGCAGTCGCCGTAGAAATCGCTGCAATCATTTGCTATCGCTCTTGAAATCTTCGCAGTCGCTACTGAAATCGCTACAACGGATTTGGCATTACTGCTTTAGAGCTGCTCTAGAAGCTTCACACTCTACACTAGAGAGCGGCTTGACATGCGAGAGAGGGTGTACGTAGAGGTGGAATATAATTTTAAACTTCGTGATTTGTTGGGTGTTGTATCGGGTGTTGGGCTGTGTCTTATGAACACTATCGAATAGTTAAAATCAATGTTAAATTTTTTTTTAACTCTATGGGGTTGCTCGGAGAGTTGTTGTTTCCACTTTTAGCTAATGATTTCTCATCGGCAAAAGTTCTAATATTAGGTAATTCGAGTCCCACCGTGACTAAAAATATGTAAGGACGCCTTGCAAAACGTCAACTGTCATAATTTAGAGATACTACCATGTTAATGTAGTGTCGTCATATTTTTTAAAAATTTATGGGTTATTTAGAACATCATCATAAAACATTTTTTGTTTTTTATAAGTTATATTATGTTCAGGATGTTACAAATTCGAGTGTATGAATGGAGATCTTGTAAACCATAAAATATTCGTGGTGATTCCTTTGTCAAAATAAAAAAAAATCCAGTCGTTCCGGAATTATCCGGATAAAACCGACATTCTGTATTTTTTAGAAGAGTTACTTTAAAATAAATGTTACATCATAACAGCAATTTTACCTTCCTACAAAGTGACGTTATTAGCTTGAAGATCCGACGTTTCGTCTCCGAACTGCCATCCTCAATTATTTTATTACACCTACAGCCCTGATTTTTTATCTCTCCACCTCCTTAAAATTCCAATAGAGCTTTGACAAAATTAGAGTTTGTACACTAAAATGTTTGCTGCCATTTTGTTGCGAAATAGGTTTAAATAATAGTACTGGGTTAAATAATAAAACAAGTTTATTAAAAAAAAATTTTGTGACCCCAAAATCCTTTTTATTATTTCCCTATAAGTACCTAATTTCAGTAAGTAGTTGTTTTATTTTTTCTGAAAAAGTAGAAAAGGACCTGGCAAAAGCAATATGTGTAACAAAGAACGTTATTTTTCATAAATATTTTGTATTGTCATTGTCTTAAGGAGACCAAAAGGCCAGGATTAAAGAAATAAAAAACCCAAGATCGTATTTAAAAAAAATAAGGTTCAGCTCAGAGACGGAACTTCGGATTTTAAATGTAATAAGTTCACTTTATATGCATACACCCGAATTTGTAACACCCTGTATGTCGTAAATATTGGCCAAATCACAGATTCACCTCGGCTTCACCTATCTTTGTTAAACAATTGACATTTCTAGGTTATTTTTTTATTATTTTTCTAATCTCGGCTCCAAGATTGTCTTTATTTGCAATTTTCGTAACTCAAATAATATTCTAAGCTGCTGGTCAGTCTTACAATCTTATACCGGTACCGAATACCGAATGCGAGTAAAATAAAAATTTCCTAAGGTCAGAACTTGACAATTTTATTACATAATATGGGCTAGAACGACGACACGTAAATCGTTATTGACGAATTTATTTTTTATGGACCGATTAGTCTAATTGGTTCTGGACATTTTCAGCTAAAATGGAGCTAAATGGCTAAAAAATAGAAATAGAGAAATTATTTAAAGAACTTAGAAGTTATAAAGTAACTTTATTAAATGAAATATTTTTTAGATTCCTACTTATTGTTATTTTATTTGAATATTGCAACAATCATATTTATAAGTATCGTCGAGGGTATGCGCCAACTATGCTAATAAACACTTTTACCCACGTTTATAATGTCTATAACAATAATTATGATAATATTGTCATTAAAAATAATGTCGATTGTATCGCATTCTTGACAGCCATCAATAAAAAACAAATTAATTTCGTTAAAATATGGACGAACGAAACTAAGTTAACGTGTTTATTATTTATTTTTATCGAATGTTTACTCCTCACTGTATATAATTACCCGATACCACATAAAAACAAAAAAAGTATAGTTGCAAAATTTAATTGCAGTCCTTGCAAATCGCTATAGTCGCGGTAATCTCACCGCAATCGCAGCAATCTCGCTGCAAGTCTCATTGCTAATGTTATTATCGCATGAAAATCGGCACAGACTCGAGCACAGACTGCAGAAAATGGATGCAATCTGTGCGAATTCAAAGAAATTTGCAATACATGTAACATTTTTTCGGGAAGTGAAACACCACTCGACAATAACTGCTTGTCATTCCTTTTTGTCTTTTGAATTCAATACATGGCAGATGAATATTTACGGTGATATTGGATTGGTATGTTAAGTTAAGCTTTGTCTTCGTGTACCTAATAATTCTTCGCCTCGGGGGTTTTAACATTGGCAACTGAAACTCCAAATAATTAATTTTCGAGATAGTTATTAGTAGATAATTTTAAAGATAGTAAAATTTTCTTTTGAATTACTACAGTGCTTTATCTTTAATTTTTCTATTCACTTCTCTTTTATAGACTATTATCCATATTTTCTCGTTTTTCATCTTTCTTGTACCTTCTAGATTTCTCCACGCCACATTTTGTAGTACAATTACAATAATTAATTATTATCCATACGTTCTATGCCAGGTCCAGGATTCGTAGTCATTGCAATATTGCAATTGCATTCTTAATTTGATAAATTCACTGATTGATGCCGCACCATAAAGTTCGGTGTTTATTCGTGGTGTATTAAAAATTCTATAGGTATATAATTAAAGTAATCTTTTAAAAAAATACTCGTAATCTTAAAATTAAAACATTTAATAATACTTATTGCTCCTATATTTTTTAAAAACCCGATTCGTGGGGCGTCATGAAAGGTTGGCCCGAAGGCGCCACATAGTCTAAAACCGGCACTGGATTATTTATATGATCCTTATCTTGATGGTGTTGATCTTTATTCTATGAGACAATCAGACAGGTACAAACGAGGGTACAAACTTAGTATCTACCTATAATTTATCTTTTATAATGTTTAAAGGCTTGCGAATACCTACGTATGATTTCATATTATAAGAAATAAGTATAAATATAGAGGTATGGAATAGGTAGGTACCTCGGAATATACCGACCGGTTTTCCCTACCTTCTGGATTTTCCATATTTTATTTTGAGCAAAAATGGACAAAATCCAGTTGAAATATAGGTAGGTATAATTAAAGATTAAAATTAATTAATAACTAGGTAGGTACCTATTTAACAAATAATAGTCGCTATTATTAGATACCATCTACCTAGTTATACCTATGTACCTACTTACTGATGAATATTTTCATAACTATGATTGTATATCACAATTCACAATATATAGATATAGGTACCTAGGTACATGAATAATAAGCAAAACAATATAATACCTAATTAACGTCAAACTCAAATATCTACCAGCTCACATACCTACCTACCTAGCAAATTAGCATAAATAGGTACGTTAGGTAGGTATATAAAAGTCAGCAACTTGCTACCTACTTACTTAAAAGATATTCTCTTTGATTATAATAATCAAAGATATTATACATCTACGTTCTACGTAAAATACATAAATATTATTTCTTAGCGGTATTCTTTATTGATTATCTATCGATCATCTATTATCAAACTGAGAGGTTTTAGATAATAGGTACTTATTTGTTCATTTATAATAATGAACAGCATTATGTTCACGACATAAAAGAGCCATAAACCCGAACTAAACAAGTAAACGCACCTGCTTCAAAGCCTATAATACCTAGCATATCTAAAAATCAACTTCGCTAAAAAAAATCCATGCGATCAGGTTTTAAAAGGTTCGAAACTCACCTCAGGTAAACCAAGTCCGAGATTGTTTGTCAAGTTATCCATGGCAAATAAATAATATTGTATATAAAGTTATCCACACATTTGTAGTAAAATCACAAAATAACTAACTGTAATTAAACACGTCGAGTTTATTTAAAAAAAAGCACATAGGTACACCTTTTACAATAATAATAACCACCGTTCACGGTCTCTCTCAAACAAACAAAGTAACAGGCGAATAACCGGCACGGGCACTTCACATTTTATTAATATTCAATATACCTAACACATGCTAATTAGTTCTTGTACAATGAATTAAGTTGGAATTGTACCAGTTTTAAGTCAAGTTTCCACATATTTCTTAACCTATCCGTTCTGCGTCACTAGCGTCACCATTACCGCGTTCTTCTGTTTCCGAAGCTAAGCTGACTTAAGAAAGTACGGCGGTGTTCCGTGTTCCCTTCTCTACACTCTACTACAAAAGTGGCAGTGTGCCAACAACGCAGGTCCGGACAATCGCCCCAATGCCGATGCAACCACGGTCGTAAATCAATTTGGGGGATATGCGATATACGGGCCGGGATTAACTATTAACTGTTGTATATTGTATATTCGGATATAGGTATTATCATTTCATAAGTGTTATTTATTGTCCCTATAAGCTTGATAGATTTAATTCATGATACGAAACAACTGACCTGACACAAGTCTCTAATTTAGTTTAACTGCACTGACCAAAATGGTTCGAAAGGGAGTGTAATTATATCTATTAAATAAATCCCTATAAATCCCGCCCTAATGCACTTATTGTTACGTGTTTGCACTCTGTGCACAAACAGTACTGCTTTTGGTGGTTTCAATAATTTAAACACCCGGTAACTTAACACTACTTTATTAACTTGCTAATAAACACTGACTAATCTTAGATCTTAACTAACATTTGAAATTATTAAACAAAATTTATAACTTTAGAGTATCTTATCGATGTTTACTGCCGTTGGCAACCTGCTGTATGTACCGTAGGTTTAGATGTACCGAGAAGCGTTCTCCTAGCATCGAGAAGCCACCATATTCATTCCACAAGATTTTACGTCACTCGCCATAGGCGTGCGTAATAGTACCTATGCGAAAAGAGGAAGTTTCCTCAGACAGAAAATGTATATCTAGTTTAGTGACAGTTAATAGTCTATTCTTCAACTTGCTCAGCGTTGAAAATGCATCTTTATATCTCAAAAAAGGGCGGAAATATTGATTTTCATTTGCCTCAAAGCTGATACGCCGCCGGAATATCGAAAAGAAAATAACAGTTATAACTCAAGTAAGCTAAATTTGAGCAATTTACTATTTTGAATGTTTATTCTAAACTAATAAACATCATAATAGATATCAAAACGACCAAGTTATTATAAAATACATAAATATTAATATTATCAGTACTTATATCAAACTGATCTTCGCAACAATGTTGCACATCTTTCGAGGAAATGGGTACCTTATCATCACACCTTATTATTCGACACCATTTCGCAATTTTTCTTAAAATAAGTATCTGGTCTGTTTTTTTATAGTAAGTTGTCTTGTTGATCTCTGTTGATACTGTATCCAACGAGAGAATGGACTTGAGCGAAAATTGGTCTGTTTTGGTCAGATCTCCGCCCCTTCAACGCCCTCAACGTCTTAATTGGCTCAGCAGGTAGCCAGGGCCGGCACCTGGGTCCGATACCTACCTGGTACCTAATTATATAAAGTACCTACTACTGCCTACCTATTCACAGTTTGTATTTGTAGTCTCGCAAGTACGGTTATTTTAGTTGTGTTGTTTACGGTTGTGAAATAAGTTTTAAATTTATTATAAGAATGGCAGCAGCCAGAGACGAGATAAATCCACCATTATCGCCAATTAAGAAGAATAAAAGAGGCCAGTTAAAGAAATATAATAATAAATATGTTTTATTTAATACACATTATAGAAGAAGAACATAGGTTTTGGGAACTTGACCATATTGTTGACAGTTTAATCGATGAAATCCCACCACTAATAATTCACGTAAATGGTCAAAGTGATTCTGATAGCAGCGATACAGATTAATTTAAATTTATAATTATATGAAACAATGTACTATTGTTGTAGCTAAATATTAAAAAAAAATAAAAAAAATAAAAATATCATAAAATGTCTATTTTAGGAATATTTAGGGTTTATATTACTTTCATAACGCTCATACATTTATAATAAATTATGTTAAATAAATAAAATGTTTTCATGTTTTCAAAATAAAATTTATTTCACCTACTTACGAATTTATTTCATCGAATGACGGTCCTGCGTAGCTCGTTACAGAGCCCCTCCTCTTTAGTCGCCGATGCGCAAAGCAAGTCCATTCTCTCGTTGGATAGAGTATAGACTAGTACATCTACGGTTTCAAATGTATTTGCGGATTACAAGTTACAAGAAAAGTACACTTTAGAATTATACCATCTCTTGGTGCATCTATTATTGTGTCCTCAAGTTTTGTGAAAATATGTTTTATATATTTTTTTAAATATTCAATGATAATGTAAAAAATGTTAACAATATTAACTAATTTTTCGAAAACTAACGAATAAAATATCTTCAAAGTTTAACGAGTTGTTAAATAGGTCCTCGATTATACGTGTGAATTTTTTGAGGTTTTAGTTAATAAAAAAATTGTAAGGTGATGTTTTCATTGCTACTGATAATCAAAATCCAAGAATTTCATATAAGTCATGCAAAACAAATAGCCCTGACATGGACATATTCGTTTTATTTAAAAATTAACCAAATAACGTCAAGAATGCATTGATTAAGAAGAATTGCACTGTTCTTCTTTATCGTTTACTTTGCAAAGTGAATCGCCCGTACTGTTTGTAACATAAAAATATGAGACATAAAAAATTTTCAAAGGATACCCACAATTGCCGCAATGGGAGATCGGGGCAGTATAACTTCTCTTACAGCAAGTTAAAATCGTCGTTTTTACAACTCTTTGCACTACTTGCATAGTGAAAATGAAAAAAGTGGAAACTTTCTAATTCTGTGATCAGAGCTGACCAGCCGTCTTTAATTTAAATGTCCCCCAATGCTTAAACTTTTCGCTTTGGAGAGAAAAAGATTGAATTATGTTTCTTTTCTTATTTTTCCTATAGATTTTGATTTTTTGTTATGGATTTAATAAAAATATTAATTTTATTGTAGTGATTTATTTGAAGTGTTTGATAAGCCCATGAATCGATCGTTCAACTAAAGGCAAGAGCATTATAGGGGGACGAGTCTCAAATCCATTAAATCGGCGCCTAGTCCCACTGGAAATAGGCAATTTTGCCTTACTCTCGAGAACACCAATATTTTAATTTATAAACTACCTAACGAATAAAAAAGCAGCTGCTTGAGGAATTACGTTGTTTGTTCCCGTAACGGTATGTTGAAAAACAAAAAATATTGTCTAAACTCCCAAGATTTTACCTTATACCTAAGCATATAGTAAAACACTCGAGAAACTAAGTCTGTCACACGAGAGTTAAGAACGATCTATGAGGGGGAAGGGTGATAAAATATATAACAGAAGCTTCTTTCGAGCTCAGAATATAATGGAAATTTGGCTTCTTTGTGTAAGTAGGTAGAAACATGGGCGCCCACAGGGGGGACCAGGGGGGGCTGTGGCCCCCCTGGGACTTTAATGGTCTTTATTTTATTATACACAATACCTTGTCTCCAATACCTTAAACTACAAAAACGAGCATGCAAAAAACGAAAATTGAATTATGAAATTAAATAAAAAAGTAAATTTAATGCAATACCTTCTCGTACTTTAAAGCACAATCGGGAACTTAGTAGAACAATAGTAGTACAATAGTATTTTTTTTGTTATTTATTTTTTGATATTTGACTTGTGTTCTTGTATGTGTAAATGGCATTTTATAGAGAAAAATATTGATTTGATTTTATTTGTTGTTAAAAGAGTTTACTGTTATATTTTGTTATTTTTTTATAAAAATAAACGTTGTATGTATAAAACCAAAAGTTACCTACTTTGCCCCCCCCTGAGAAAAAATCCTGCGGGCGCCCATGGGTAGAAACCTAACTATAGTACAAAAATAAGATAGGAACTTTTGTAATTAATTTATTATGTAGAGTGAGAGGCAAATATCTAGATGCATTTATTATGGTAGAGTATCAATAATTAAAATACTATATACCTATCTATATACTAATAATGTAATTTTAACAATAAAAATACACAGAATAGGCTTATAAGAAAATTTTTAGACAAAAAACTTATATTATAATCATTACTATAATAATAGATAGTGCATGCACCTAATTTAATAATACTTTACCAAAATAAATGCATCTATCTACCTCTCACTCTACAAAATCCCAGCGCGAAATCGGAAGGTTTATCTTTGCCTTGTTCATCTCTCGTGTGGTGGACTGGTTTATCTATTTATCAAATACTTGCTAAATAATAATTACGTATATAGTTTACCTATTATACCAACGTATGGTATAACATTGAAACATTGTGATGCCAGAATCAACAAGTGGTAGCGTTGTTGGCACACGGCCCCCGCGCAAGAGCCTTTTTGTAGGTGTTCTCTATACCGCTGGTAGTAGCAAAAGAGCAAAAGGACCGGGATTGGAGGGTATAGAGAATAGTATATTAACCGTTGTGAAACATTCAACATTCAAATTGAATGTTTTCAGACGTGTGCATGTCGATTTGTACCGATGAGTCACGGCTCCGTGCGACCGGGAAATATTTCCTGAGGCGTCCGGGTCCCCTTGGACTTATACAACACGCCAAGCTTTGACTCAGGTCGCTGTCAGGGGCGATCATGAAGAACCTCGTGCGTAATTGACAGCGGCGTAGAAATGCGGGTGTCAGGAGGGTAAACTAATAGGCTTTTAAGATTGAAACAAGACTATGAAATAGAATTATTATCATCATTATGTAGATATTGTAAATATAAAGTAGAATAGTATATTATGATAGAAGAATAAGTGATACTTTAAATGCTAAGCGTGGAAAGTTTGTCAGACAATCCATTCGAAGCACATAAAGTATCTTATTCCCCGAACATTATATACTCTTTTTTTTCTTCAAATGTTATAAATTCTAGGTAAAATGATTAAAATAAGTAAGAAAAAACGAATTTTAAATAAAGATTGTAAGATTGAAACTTTAACCTTTAATACCTATACAAGTATACTTGTATATACTTGCATTTCATTGTATATACCTTTATTTATCGTTCCCATAGATACGTAGTTACTTGCATCTGCCAAATTGACTGCATCTGACTTGCATCTGTCACGTATTAAAAACTTGGTGACTGAGAAAATGAGTGTAGAAGTGGCTGATGAATCCCCCGAGGTCGTAGAGCGGTTAGAATGGCTCTATAAAATTTGCTGCCGACGAAATATGGTGTAGTATATGAAGCTGCCTTTGTCAAGGTCGAGAAATGGTGAGACCGTTGCATACTTGAAGAGTTCTAGTCTGTGAGTTCATAACTCAATGGTAAAGTCTGTATTGTTTGAGGCATAATGTAAACATCGAAAAACAAAATTAGCGTGCTTTTTTGGAGAAGGAGAGGGTTATAGGCCAAAGAAAGCGAGAGTCTTGTTAAGGGAATATATCCATACATTTGTCTCATGTTTCAGATGAAAAGTATGTGGCGACAAAAGCAATAAAACTACATTTCGTTTGTTTCATATTGTGCTAACCAATTCTTATTTTATCAGGTAGGTAATTTTGATATGTGGTATATCTGAGGCATGCCGTTGCGACGAACTAGTGAAGATGACAACTGATGATATTGAAAACATGGGATCTTTGCCGCTAATTAAAATTTCTAAAACTAAAACTAATAGAACTTTTCACCGTTTTGGGAGACGAATATTTAAGTAAATATAGAAAATATGTTAATTTTCGACCTCCCGATTTTATGGAACGTTTTTTACCATATCAAGAAGGCAAATATTATAAATGTTATAGGGATTCATAAAATTGGTAGTGCAGCAAAGGATGTGGCATTGTATTTGAAGGTTCCAAATCTCCCGATTTTAAGGAACGTTTTTTTAAAATATCAAAATGACAAATATTATAAATGATACGGGGATCTATAAAATTGGTCTTGTAGCAAGGATATGGAATTGTATTTGAAGGTTCCAAATTTGGAAGAGTATACAGGGATTGTCTGAGAAGAACTTCTCAAAGCAAAAAAAACAACATTTTCTGTCGATACCGGGGGGGATATTATTACGGTAAAAAGGCATGAGGGTTGAAAATCGGATGCGGTTGTTGAAAGATACATCGAAAATTATGTAGAAAGTGAGACCAAAATTGCTAACAAAATTCTTAAACCTAGCGCTCCGGAGAATGTCGAACAATTTTCATTTAACGGGTCACTACAAGCAATGAACCTTTAAAAGCAGTTGACCGTAGAAATATTGTCATAAGTACTGATATTGCAAGAAGTGAATGATTCTTAAATGATGCAAAACTTCACAATTGTGCTTTTACCATAAATATTAATAAAAATAAAAAATAAATGTTCATTATTAAAATTTAATTCATAGAACTATAATGTGTTTATACTACTAGCCATATAAATAACACAATATTATTGTGAAACGTCAAACAAGTTGTCACTTATATGACGTTTGTAGAAAAAATTGTGTTACGCCACTGGGTTCGTATAATAAGTGGTACTCTGTCCAGAATCCAAATACACTTTGTTTAACTTCTAAACTCAACAAGTCTAAGTTACAATTGCTTACAACGATAAATCACTATCGAGAACTACTAACACTTTTAATTATTTGTTACTTGCATGGTCTTGTCCATAAGAACGTTTAAACTAAAACTAACTAATGTAATGATTGCCTGGCCCTTATATACTATTTACAAGATTCTGGAAACGTCTGGAAGCTTCTCGAATATTTATCCCATTCTAGATTGTTCTCAATTATTCCATCCCATTCTAAATTGTATACAGGACCTCTCGAAGAGTTCTACAAGTTGGTAGTCCACATATTCTTATACTGCAACTATTCTAAATGGAGCCAGGGGGCGTATTTTGGTTATTTGAAGTCCTAGAGGGTTGACATTTCGCCTTTGGAGGGTTCCATCTGGCACCCCCAGATGCGATGTTGCCACATCGTCCGGTGCCGTGTTGCCAGATTGTGCAGATCTTCCCAAGATCTAGGGAATTTTCAGTATATCGTGCACAATCGATTCTGACGATATAATATCTTGTAAAATAATGTAGGTATGTTTACTCTTACGCAAAAAAACATTTTTGTGTTTTTGACACACCCTGTACAATAAAATTGAAGTTATAATGATTCGTATTTTCTAAACAAGCAAAAACTTTGCTTTCAAGACTTTCAAGAACGCCTTTTTTTCGTATCTTTCTCTTTTTGATCCACTTATCCTCTTGTAAACTCAATCCGCGGACATACTGTATATGTTATCAATTAATCAATCACATGTTTGTGCGTGATCTTGATCGGACACGCCCAACCAGTGTGATTAATTCGGCATAGATCGCGTGCAACCCCAAAGCATTTATTCGCATGACTCCCAACCACCATGATGAATGACTAGTGACCATAAACCTGATATTATCTAAAATATGTGAGACGTTATGATACGGCAGAGCTAAAAACCCTTAGAAATGAGAAATATGCATAGGCATGAAAGATACGAGATATGTCAAGTACAAATTAAATGTAAATAAAAGATTATAAATCGTTTCATTTCGGTAATCGCCCACCGAAAACCAGTGGCCCTAACATAGACTATATAAACGCCTGGACAAATTTACCACTATAAATTTGTCGCAAATATAATGTTATTTTTTAATGCATCCACCAACCAGTTGATTGTGCTTTTAAGAGCATCTCATAGAAAATCTATGGAATTTAAATCGGGACTGAGAGGTGTCCAATCCATCAACGGAATGACAAACATTTCCATTTATATTTGTTAAAATATTATTCGAAATACACTGCTGGTGAATAGGGTGGAATTAGTGGCGTAGCTAGCCTTATGGGGGGGCAAACATGTAAGGGGGCGCTTCATCAGGGTCGGCAAAGTTATATAAAATTAGGCGCGCCGGCAGGCGCGAAGTTATAGCGCCGCAGGGCAAAATTTGTAAAATGTTCAAGGACACATGTTTTCCTGGTACCTGGTACAATCGATTCTGACGATATAATATCTTGTAAAATAATGTAGGTATGTTTACTCTTACGCAAAAAAAACATTTTTGTGTTTTTGACACACCCTGTACAATAAAATTGAAGTTCATAATGATTCGTATTTTCTAAACAAGCAAAAACTTTGCTTTCAAGACTTTCAAGAACGCCTTTTTTTCGTATCTTTCTCTTTTTGATCCACTTATCCTCTTGTAAACTCAATCCGCGGACATACTGTATATGTTATCAATTAATCAATCACATGTTTGTGCGTGATCTTGATCGGACACGCCCAACTAGTGTGATTAATTCGGCATAGATCGCGTGCAACCCCAAAGCATTTATTCGCATGACTCCCAACCACCACGATGAATGACTAGTGACCATAAACCTGATATTATCTAAAATATGTGAGACGTTATGATACGGCAGAGCTAAAAACCCTTAGAAATGAGAAATATGCATAGGCATGAAAGATACGAGATATGTCAAGTACAAATTAAATGTAAATAAAAGATTATAAATCGTTTCATTTCGGTAATCGCCCACCGAAAACCAGTGGCCCTAACATAGACTATATAAACGCCTGGACAAATTTACCACTATAAATTTGTCGCAAATATAATGTTATTTTTTAATGCATCCACCAACCAGTTGATTGTGCTTTTAAGAGCATCTCATAGAAAATCTATGGAATTTAAATCGGGACTGAGAGGTGTCCAATCCATCAACGGAATGACAAACATTTCCATTTATATTTGTTAAAATATTATTCGAAATCCACTGCTGGCGAATAGGGTGGAATTAGTGGCGTAGCTAGCCTTATGGGGGGGCAAACATGTAAGGGGGCGCTTCATCAGGGTCGGCAAAGTTATATAAAATTAGGCGCGCCGGCAGGCGCGAAGTTATAGCGCCGCAGGCCAAAATTTTTAAAATGTTCAAGGACACATGTTTTCCTGGTACCTCAGAATTTCCATGATAAATTCACTTTTACAAAAATATTGACTTTCACAATAATGCTTTTTGAAATTTGTTAAATAATAAAAAATAGAAAAACTATGATTCTTAAAAATACGGTATTTTGTGTTATAAAATGTATTTACAAAACTTTTTACACCGGGAAAAACTTTGACTTTTCACTGCCAAAAATTCATAAAATAACAAAAAATGAAATATTACTTTTTGAAGGATTTAGTTTCAACAGTCAATTATTAATTGATTATTCACCATAAAAGAATTTCATTTATTGGAATAATAATTGATAGTAAGTTTCAACAATTACTTCCAACATAAAATCCCGAAGATGTTCCATGTTGCTGCTGATCAGAAACGTTTGATATTTTTTGAGGAGTAGATTCCAAAATTTTATCAGATATTTTAATTTGTTTGGAAGAAGATGGACAATTCAATATTTTGTTAGAAATCTCAATTTTGTTATTCAAACTATCTTCTATATATCGCCGTTGGCACGGTAATAGCTGCTATGTGAATTTTTTTCACTTTTTGGTTTAACACGGTTCTGTAATCGCTGCAATGTGTTCTATAAACTGAAATAAATGCTATGTTGAAAGAATAAACAGAAATTCATAAAATTTGATTTGTAATATCTGGCATGTATTTATATGGCAGAGAAATATCTGCTATGTGCGAGTTATACACATGGCAGTTATTGCATGTTAATATTAATATACTCCCCCCCTCTAACTCTTGCACATAGCAGATATTGACCTAACCACGGACCTAATATACTACGTAATGAACTACAGTGAATCCAGTGTTGTGATAATAATAATTAATTATATTATTAATAATAATGTGCTCTCGTGGTGGAAAATTAATGGTGCAACTGGTTCTGATGACTGAAAACAAGTATGGTATGTATGGTATCCATCACCAGATAAAATGAGACTAGTTATATAGAGAATGGAAATGAAAATAGCTATATAGAGACTGAAAAAGACGATGAAGGTGGCATAGTGAGAATGAATTAAATCGAATTAAATGAAAACAAAAAAAAGACCGAAAAATTTTAGGGAAATATCAACGTTGAAAAGGCCTCGAGGAAAACAATACACCGGATATACACGATAATCTACTGGTAAAGTGAAACAAAACCAGATTCGGAAAAAAAGGGCAGTAAAAAGCAGATGCCGCCATCACATCTAATCAAGTAACGAGTAGAACATTTATGTGTTCTTCTGTGACAGAACAAAACCGTGAAAGGTTTGGGCAAATCCCAGAAATTCTTCTGGGATTTGCCTAATTGGGATGCTAGAAAGGCTTATATCAAAGGACTGGTTACTTCAAGAAAACCCCAACGAAGAAGAAAAACTACTGGTGAAGTATTAGCAAAAAAGAAAGAAAGTCATGATTGTCATTCCTTTAGATGGAGAACGGGTATGTAAAACAATTTACATACCCGGGATTTAAATGGAGAACGGGTATGTAAAACAATGCTCCTAAATACACTGGATCTTGGCAGGGATACCTTCTTACGTTGGTGTAAAAATGCATTGACGGATAACACTAACTTAAGTGAAAAAGAAAATGACGAGGTAACAGATCGATTGCGTACAGATAAATTTAGGAATAATATGAAAAATAAAGATGGTGCACGAGAATGGCTGGAGCAGTTACTCAAAGTTACCAGTCACTACTGTCGCAGTTCCTCGAAAAAAGTCTATGTGGAATCTGTGTTTAGATCAACATTGCACATGTACCTACCATGTTTATGAAAGATATTGCGAAGATCAGAATTTGAGTTACATTATTTAGAAAAATTTTAGGAGAAGGAAACATTGCAATACATAAGCCTAGAAAAGACCAGTGTGATACCTGTTGCGGATGGAAATCTGGTAATGTTTCAGAACAGTTATATTCTGAACACGTTGAAAAAAAAGGAAGCTGCTAAAGCGAAAATTGAAGCAAAGGAATCGGCACGTGAGGAAAAACTGGTAGTTACTATGGATTTGCAGAGTGTTTTGTTGGCCCCTAAACTAGAAGCCTATCAATCTACTACAAACAAAACCTGCAAATCCACAATTTCACTGTTTATTCTCTTAATGACGGAAATGTGGATTTATACGTTTCGCATGAGAGTAACGGCGTTGTGACCTCAAATGAGTTTACAAGTTGTATTGTAGATTATATCAGAGCAACTGCTCAAGACAGAAATTATGCATATGTAGTACTAATTTTTGATGGCTGTGGTTATCGGAATCGTAACAAAGTATTGTCTAGTGCCTTGTTAAATCTCGCTCAGCAGTTGCAAATTATAATAGAACAGTTGATATTGGAACGTGGTCATACTATGATGGAGGCGGATTCAGTCCATTCCTCATTAGAGGCACATTTTAAGCCACCAATGTTTGCCCCCAGTGACTACATTGTCAGAATGAGGCAAGCTAGACTTCAGCACCCTTATAACGTCCACAATATTGACTTTACATTATGGCAAGTATTAGGCCAAATTGAATAAATAATACCCCTTCGGGGTATACTATATTTGCCGTCAGGAAAATTGCAGTATAAGGTCCGTCATACAGATGAATGGACTGATTTTACTGAAGGGCGTACTAGCCATAAAGGTAGAAAAGACAACCTACATAGCATTTCAAAGCCTCTATATACACGACCGATAAAAATTAAAAAACAAAAATACAGCACCTGCAAGAATTAAAAGCCGTAATGGAAAGAGATTATCACCCCTTTTATGATGGACTGCCACACTAGGCCCCATATTTAACTAACTTTGGTATATCTTTTATTGTAGGTATTTCTATTTCTATTTTCTCTCTAACTCTATGCTGAATTTATAAGAAAAAACCTTGTGTTGATCCTGGTGTTAGAAAATAAACAGTTTTAAACATTTCATATATATTTTTATTACTTTTTATTTCATATTTATATTTATTACTGCACTTGAATTTCTAAATTTAGGTAAGTACATAAAAAATTAAGGTAATAATAATAATTAATAAAGTACACAATTAGTAACCAAAGCATTTTTTATATACGTGATATCTGTTAACTGAAAATAAAAAACAGCATTATCTGCCATGTACACTACCAATCGAAAAAATTAAATAATTATAAATATTGAACATTGTTGAATTCTCAAGTAACAACTAACTTATGTATTCAAATATATCATAATTTAATAACTAATTAGTTTTGAGGTGATCGCAATTTTCTACTTATAATGAAGTTTTAGGCTTATTGTGAAAATTTTATAATTTTTACATAGCAGCTATTACCGTGCCAACGACGATATGCTTCTGCTACGGAGGCAGATCTCCAGCCACCGTGACGTTTTATGGATGTAATGTTGCCCCCTGCATTGGCCAGAAGAGTTACAGAGCTTCTCCTGAAACAGTGACCTGTGTAGCTCTTATAAATGTCTTTTCCAAGCCATTTTGCAATCAAGCTGGGAATTTCTCCTATTTTAATTATCCCCGCATGTTGGTTAATACATTTTCCTCTCGAATATTTCAAAAATAATCTGTTACTTTTTATATGAGGCGGCCGTAGTGCTCTATACTTGCGGTATATCTCAATATAATCAGAATTTGAAACAGTAAACGTTCTTGCGCAATAGGTCTTCGGATCAGGTATTTTAATAGTCAATATAGATCCAGCATCTTCAATGGCATCAATAGTTATATGTAATGATTCTTCACGGCGACAAGCACCGCTGATACCCAAAACTAGGACAACCAAAAATTAACACTCTCATGTGTGCCATTAAAAAAACACTCATTTTACGCACAAATAACTATTTTAGTGTTTAGTTTATTGTGTTGTCGAAGAGCCGACTCAAGCGAAGCCGCCGCGTCGCGCATTGCTTGAAGATAATCGTTGATTTACAACTTATATGATTTACAACTTATAAAATAAAAATAGTTGTTTTATTTTTATTTATTTTTATTTTTATCAATTTGGACTAAAAATACGATATTTTTTTCAAAATCTGTTAAAAACCGAATATTTTTCAACTGCAATAAACAGAATGTATAACAGTAACTGTTTATTGTGTATACGGGCACTGGCACCAAGCACCAACCTGCAAGGGGCGTTTCCTCTAGCTACGCCACTGGTTGGAATAATTCAAAATTTTATTGTAATTTTGGATGCAGATATCTTCTGAATAATATGGAATATTAAAATATGGTTTTCAGGGCGTTCATGAAAATTTCGTTGGTAATAAATGCCTGAATATAATGTTTCTATCGTGCTCAAAAAAGGCATATACGAGGTGTAAACTAAACGCCTACAAAAATTTAATTCTTGCCGATAATTTAGAAAGACCAAAATCGATATATATATTTTTACCAGGGTAGCCTATGGACCAACCCGAAAAAACAAATTTGGCTGTTTTTTAATATCTCGCTTATTTTCGAATATACGGGGGTTTTATTGAAATTAGGACATTTTTTTGAAAATGCATCTCTTACTCTTTAAAAACAAAGGAAATACTGGATTTTTCCTTATTTTCAAGTAAGCTTGCATGCACCTAACTTTCAAAAAAATGTCCTAATTTCAATAAACCCCCGTATATTCGAATATGTGATATATCAAAAAAATAGAAAAATTTGTTTTTCGAATTAGTCCATAGGCGCTACCCTGGTATTCAAATTTTATTTTCCTCGGCAAGAATAAAATTTTGATTTTCTGTAGGGGTTTAGTTTACACCCCGTATATTCATTTTTTGAGCATGATGGAAACATGATATTCAGGCCATTTATTACCAATGAAATTTCCAAAAACGTCCTGAAAAGCGTATTTTGATATTCCATATTATTCAGAAGATATGCATCCAAAATTACAAATTGTTTCCAAGATTTTAGGGATAAAAGAGAGACAAGAGAATTTTAGGGATTTTAGGGATAAAAGAGAGACAAGACAAAAGGGAGACAAGAGAATTTTAGGAATAAAATAATAACATCATTAGTATTTATTACCAGGATACTGTTAATAATTCTGAGATAATATCCTCTAAGAATAAAACCAAACAAATACTAGATGCATTTATAAACAAAGACGGTAGTGTGGTTATTCTTTGATCAAGTGTTTTAATCTACCCTTTATTCGTCTGGTAACACAGACAGGAAACAATATACTTAATAATAATAATTGTTCCTGTGGCAGGTTGTGCAGTGACCCGTAGTGTTAAATCACATGGTACTTTCATTGTACTATAATACCGACCTCATAAATAATGCATACGTGGTTTTATTTTTCTAGGAAGGAATTAAAAATGCTTTAAAGCCTACAGACAAGTAAGACTTCTTTACGTTTGATAAATAATATAAAAATATTCGTATTCCTTTTTTAATCCTGCTTTATTTTTTATTTCCACGAAAACAGTTTTCATAATATGTTTACCTGCACATTATATATGACGGCACCCCTAAAAGATAGGTTGCCTAAAAACTCATGCGTTTTTCTCAAAAAAAAATTTTTTTTATAAAGCGCAATTGTAAAAAACAGCGAAAAAAGCGGCGCGGCACCTTTTCGGTTCCCAATCAAACAGTTAAAAAACATGGGTGTGTGCTTATGACCACACGATAGAAGTGAAAACGTCTAATTTTCGAAATTTTAAAATATATACTGTAACCGTCCGCCCGTATTACCACAACCCGTAATATATCGCACCCGTTAATACACGTTGACCGTACACGACCGTGACACAGATGCTTCAGGCAACCGGCGCTAGATGTGGCCCCACTGTATGTAGCTCCAAAATACCTACTCATAGTTAGCAAGTACTGCGACGGACCATCACTTCGGCAGTCGATTCGATTAATTCCAATTCAATTCCATTCGATACAGAGAGGAAAACAATTGGACGGAAAAAATTGGACTGATATATTGTTTTCGCCCTTAACAGGTATTATTATTTTAAATAAAAGTGCTGAGGAGTCTAAAGAAGTTTTCACTTCAAAAATACGCCTGTTATAATACCTATATAATTACATTTATGTTATATAATGGGTTAGTTCGGTGAATCAACAAAATATAATATCGATATTGTTATATAAAATTATTTATTCCAATCTCTGTACCCATGTAGTGATATTAGTTACAAAATAAACAATAACATTTGTGAATTATATTGTGGAATTTTCCTCCGATTGGACTTCTTCACTGCTATTATATTCTAAGAATGAAACAATAGGCCTATGGAAGCTAAAATACACTGTAAATGCTTTAGATTCAAGTTTATCTCTCTCGCTTAGTCAACGAGTGGACTTTACTCGACTGAGCGTTACATAGCCGAGTGTGACGCGTGACGGCCCAGTCTCATTCAACACCCACAAAAATAAACAAAACAAAGTACAGGAAACAGTGGCCTATCGAACCACGAAAGGAACTTCGAATATTTTGTTGTGGACAGAAGTTATAGCACCTGAGACAAAGGGGTAAATTTTAGTACAATTTTCAATATATGCGATATTGCGGCCATCATAATTTCATAGCATAATCAGAGCAATAGCTCAGCCTAAGACTCTCGGAATATTCGAACGCAGCAAAAACTGGGTTCGCGTAACCTTGAGCGAAAAAGTGCCTCTCTACTCGGGCCTGCCAATAAAAAACTATAAATCCTAGATATATCCTAGTTATCGGTAGGAAAACTCAAAATCTACTTTTATTAATAAAAACTTTTTGTTGTCCGACTAACGACTTAGCTTAAAGCTAACGTTATTTGTTCCACGTTATTGCAATTTCACCCCTTTGAACGTATGGGGTAGTTTGTGGGTAGAACGTATGGGGTTGCATTTAGGACAATAAGTCTGCCACAGATATAGAGGTATACATTTCCGAAGTTTTTTGCCGGTCAGACCTTTTGCAGGAAATGGTGTATTTTAAATACATAATGTTAAGAACTCGAAAACTGATCCAAGAGTTAGGAAATATCAGACATTTTATATATCTTTAGAATTGATCTCTTATCACCTGATAGTTATAATATATCTAATCTGGGATTGTTTCAGAATACTCTCACTATGTGCGTGGGGACCTTTCTGGTCCTCCTGAGCGGTAACGCAAACCGCATATTTGGGTGGAATGTAATTATCTTGTTAATTAGCAGAATTTTATAAAATGTTATAACGATATCGAATGTTCAAATTTATTGAGAGTAATTCCAAATTGGACAATGTGGTTGCCTACAAAATATTGGGCATATAATATATCACCCATATTTTTGATGGTATTAAATTGTTGTTTAGATTGTCCATGGGCTTTATTTTAAAAATGACCCATACCCTATTACTCTTAACATTTTAACGCTCCTTGACAAATCATAGTATTCAACTTGCAATTAATTGCCCTTATTAACGCGGGTGATTAATGAGCCTTCAGCTCGTGGCGAATTTATTGATATTTTTAAAACTACTTTAGATATTCAAATCAAATTTGGAACCTTTGAATAGGTAATCTAGATACATATTTTTACGTAAACAATATTATTTTTCTTCCACCAGTGGCGTGCATACGGACAGATCTTCGGGAAATTTTAATGAAAAAAATGGTACGCTAATGTTTTTTTTTTTTTAAAAACTTTCTAGAATCCGTGTTCAATTTACAACAGAAAAAGGCTCGTTACTTTTTTTCGTTTGACACACCGTTTGCCAGTAAAATATTAAAATTCTTTAAGCAACTGGAATTCAAAGAAATTTTAATCTGTCGTAGTAGGCCATGAAACAAAAAAGACTACTACTGTCAGTGTATTTTATAATGACAGTTGATTGAATTGTGTCAGGTACCTAATTTAATTTCGAGTTATTGTTAATATTATTATTAGTGTTGTGTAAGTATTAATCTGAAAAATGCTTTCCTCGAACAACAAATACGCAGATATTCATTTTTGCTACGGATTTTGTGATGGAAATGCAGAAGCGGCAGTTCGTGAATATCATAGACGCTAGCCAAATAGAAGAGTTCCAGATGCTCGAGTTTTCATCAGAACATCAGAATTTTCGTAACTTATATCATATCACCAGCCTGTTCAGGATTTGCACCCTGGTGATGCAAGTGAAAAAAGAATAAGATTTTGCCAGTGGCTTTTAAACTGGACGGAAGAAAATCCTGACTTTTTCCTTTTTTTGGACGGACGAGTCCTCTTTTACCAGACGTGGGGTAACAAATTACCATAATATCCATATTTGGGCACATCAGAATCCTTGAGAAATTCGGCCAAGATAATTTCAAAATGAATTTTCCGTTTGGTTGGGCGTTATCGATGGTAATGTTTGCGGTCCACATTTCCTACCCCCAAGGTTGAACCTGGAACTGTTTATGGAGTTTCTTAACAATAATCTGTAGGACTACCTAGAGGATTTACCTATTAATTTAAGGTATGAGAGTTGGATAAAACTGGATGGAGCTCCCCCGCATTTTGGAATAGCTGTAAGAGAATGGCTCAATATCAATTATCCTCAACGATGGATTGGCCGGCTAGGGAGGAATGACATGAATAATGACGTGGTTAATGGTATTGGACCAGTGGCCTGGCCACCCAGGTCACCGGATCTTAATCCGCTAGACTCTTACGTTTGGGGCACTATTAAAGATAAACTCTACGCTAATCCCGTATTAACAAGGGATGATTTAATTTTAAAAATTCAGCAAGCCTGCAATTATATGCAGCGAAATCCGCACGAAGTATCTGCTGCAATAAATGCGTTAGTGAGAAGATGTCGAAAATGTATTAAGGTGGGTGGACTACATTTCGAGCAATATTTTACCCTTGATTTTCTTTCTTTTTGTTATTGTTGTTGAAAGCCACTAATTCAATTTCTCATTTTAGTTTTTGTTTAAATAATTGTTTTTCAGAAATCATTAGGTAATTTATTTTTTTACTGGCAAACGGTGTGTCAAACGAAAAAAAGTAAGGAGCCTTTTTCTGTTGTAAATTGAACAAGGATTCTATAAATAGTCTTTGTTTCTAAAAAAACATTGGCGTACCATTTTTTTCATTAAAATTTCCCGATGATCTGTCCGTACGCACGCCACTGGTGGAAGAAAAATAATATTGTTTAAGTAAAAATATGTATCTAGATTACCTATTTAAAGTTTCCAAATTTTATTTAAATATCTAAAGTAGTTTTAAAAATATTAATAAATTTGGAACTTCTGATAAAAATTTTGACACTATATCTTTGTAACGAAGCATTTTTCGAATATAGTTTATAATACAAACTGATATTATTTTGTGGTTCTCTGTCTGCCTCTAAAGTTTCCGCTTTCGAAAGTGGACCACCCTGGATAGGAAACCGCTTTGTCTAGTAGCAAAATAAAATAGAAATGAGTACGAGTCAATATAAAAGAATAAAACAATAAATAAGACACAATATACAGTCCACTACTAAATGAAATTTGAAGTGATGAACAGCACATTTAATATAAATAATTCCGTATCTCTCAAGATTGTATTGTAATTTGTCTATAAAATTGTTCCAATTCCGGAAATGTAAAACGTAAATAGAATAAAATGAATAAAAATAGTGCAAATATTTAATATTCTACGTACAAAACTTGTAAAAATAAAACAAAACTAATCCACCTCCTCAATTGTAGGTCCATCCTGATCACCGGACTTACAACCACCAGCCCCTCCACCGCGATGCAACTTCATCATAATAGACCCACAAGTCTTCGTCATCTCCTTGAGTTTAAACTCGAACTCATCCTTCTCCGCTGTTTGGTTACCCTCCAACCACTTGATGCAGTTGTCACATTCCTTTTGCACCTTCTTCTTATCCTCGTTGCTCAGCTTGTTTCCTGATTCGTCCACAGCTTGTTTGACGCTGAAAATGTAACTTTCCAAGGCGTTCCTGCTGGACACTCGTTCCCTCTGCCTGTTATCCTCCTCTTTGTATTGTTCGGCTTCTGCCAGCATGCGCTCGATGTCTTTTTGAGAGAGCCGGCCCTTGTCATTGCTTATGGTAATTTTTTTGGATTTACCGGTGCTCGACTCCAAGGCAGACACGTTCAGTATGCCGTTGGCGTCCAAGTCGAAGGTGACGTCTATCTTCGGGATGCCACGGGGGGCCGGCGGGATTCCAGTCAAGTCGAAAGTACCTGAAAAGTGACGTTTTACAACACAAATTTAGATCATATAGAGATCATCGTCAGATGGCAAAAAATTTGGTGTTCATAATAAAATTTTAGACAAAATGTCCTTAAATAAGTCGAGATTTTGGCCTGAAATTGTAAGAAAGTTCTAGTATTAACACCTAGTTTTTCAGGGCCAACCCCTCAAACGACCGAAAACCATCCCTATTTCCAGTATTCTTGCACAGACGCCCAACAGCGAGGGTTTTAGTGGGGTTCTATATATTTCGCCGGGATGAGGCGAGGGGTAAAGTTTACATTAGGGATGAGACTGGAAGCATCCCTGTAGATTGATTTATAGCAACGCAAATTAAAGGAGATAGGCATAAGGAGTATTTTTTCCGTTTGAGGTGGTGGACTGGGTGAAAGTAGGCTGAAAATAATTTTTCATCAGCATCCTCGAAAACGTGGGAATCATGGGATACCTATTAGTGGTAGAATCAACCCCCGGGGATGATTACGGTCTCCTACCAGATGTCAACTTTCATAATTCGCCTCATCCCGATGAAATATATAAAACTTCCCACCAAAACCCTAGCTGTCGGGCGTATGTGCAGAAATACCGGAAATAGGAATGGTTTTTGGCAGTTTTTAACGCTTGTTAAAAACTTTTGACACTATTTTTTTCGTGTTCAGCACCCGCAAAACCCGTGTTCAGCAAAACGGGGGAGGAAGTTTCAAAACTAGCACATCTTACACTTTCGTCCGACTCTTAGGCTCTACTAGTTGTAACCTCTCACCTAACAAGTTGTTATCCCTTGTCATTGCCCTCTCTCCCTCAAACACCTGGATGGTAACGGCAGGTTGGTTATCCGAATAGGTCGTGAAGGTTTGAGTTTGCTTGCAGGGAATTCTGGCATTTCTATCTATAATCTTGGACATAACTCCACCGGCTGTCTCAATTCCCAAAGACAAGGGTGTAACGTCCACCAGAAGCACATCCTGAATCTTAGAACTGGTGTCCCCGCTCAGAATAGCAGCCTGGACTGCGGCACCATAAGCCACTGCTTCATCCGGATTGATGCTAAGATTCAAACTCTTTCCGTTGAAGTAGTTCTGAAGAAGGGACTGGATTTTGGGGATTCTAATAGAGCCACCAACCAATACCACGTCGTTGATTTCGGACTTGCCCATTTTGGCGTCGTTGAGGGCCTTTTCGACTGGCTGCAACGTGCCCTTGAAGAGGTCCGCATTCAACTCCTCGAATCTTGCTCTCGATATTTTGGTGTAGAAGTCGGTGCCTTCGAAGAGGGCGTCGATTTCGAGGGAGGCCTCGGTGCTGGAGCTGAGCGTTCTCTTGGCCCTTTAAGATGTAAACATTAGCTATTGATTAGCTATGTTAATCTACGTAGTGTAGACAAATTATCGATATGTTTCATAGAAAGGGCTTGTTTTGGGATTGAATTTCATTAAAATTGTTATCATAATTATGTTTTACGACAGTTCAACATAACATGTAAATCGCAGTTTTCATTTCATTGTTGCCGCGTATTGAAGGATTAATATTAAATATATTGAAATATGGACTGTGTATAGTATTTATTGTTATTGTTGTGTGTATTTTATTAATGTTTCGATAGATATTTAAATGGCAATGGATGTTCTATCAAATACAGATGCCCTCTGGCCTATTTAGAATAGTAGCGGAATTAGAACATTTGGACTACCCCTGTAGATATCGGGAGCTCTTCGATATGTCCTGCATATAATCTGGAATGGGAAGGAAAAATCGAGAAGCTTCTAGAAACCTTTAAGATTATATAAGGGCTGCCGATCGTCGAGGCGGGTTAGCATCAGCTTAGACGTTCTTGGCGACAAGATGAAGTAACGAGCGACTAAAAGTGTTTGCGATAGTGATTTCAGTGCACTTTCAATATAAAAAAATCGCAACCTACTCTACAGATAGCCGTGTTCAGCAAAACGTGGCAACGCAGCTGGCGGGTTTCCACTTTTTTGTGACTTTACTGTTTCGACGTAAACAAAATACTTTCGCGCCGGTGTTTTTTCCTATTAAAGTGTAGTGAAAATGGATTATTCATTGTTAATTTAGTGATTAGTGTTTTTTAAATAGCGTATAATCCATGTTGGGATATAAAACATGAATGTGACCCACAAAAATCTTAGTAAAACAGTTAAACAAATAACTTCAGTGCTCAATAATACCTCAGTCCTCGATAATATTATGAATATTGGTTATTTATAGTCCTGCCTTTCGCTTTAGTATGATTGTATTTAGTTTATTTATTTGCTTTATTTATTGCAACAAACGATTTTATTGACCAAATTTAACAATTTAGCAAATGTATTGGCAAAGTAGAGATTCTATCATATTTATTTTTGTGCAAGGAAAAATATTTAATAGATAGTATTATGAGTGCCAAGGGAACTGATAAGAATTTACCAGAATTACACTTATGTAAAAGTATCAGAAAATCTCTATTTTTCAAATATTTTTTTATACAAAATGTCTCGTAATAGTTTTGTATATGCAAGCATTTCTAATTTCTCTTTGGTACATAAGAAACACTGTTTATAATGTACAGTACCTATGGTTTCTTTCACCCTCCAACTATTAACTAATAATGTTATATACGTCAGCGTTTCTAACTTTTTACCTTTCAGCAGCAGTCCTTAGCCTCCGCATAGCTCTAGGATTCTTCGAAAGGTCTTTTTTGAATTTCCTCTTAAATTCGTCGGCAAAGTGGTTGACCAGACGATTGTCAAAGTCCTCGCCACCCAGGTGAGTGTCGCCAGCTGTGGCTTTTACCTCAAACAGAGACCCTTCGTCAATGGTCAAAATGGATACATCGAAGGTGCCGCCACCCAAGTCGAAGATCAACACATTTTTCTCTCCCTTAAGGTTCTTGTCCAGACCGTAGGCCAGGGCTGCGGCCGTTGGCTCGTTGATTATGCGAAGTACGTTTATTCCTAAAAGTTAAAAGTATTCCTGATTCAACAATTCACCGACTCGAAAGTTCGACGAATTGCGGATTCGTCGAAAGGATAATTCAACGATTCTACAATTACCGAAGATCAACTGTAAGTACCACAAACATTGTGGCTGCTTCGTTTACCACCCTGTGACAAAATTATTGTGACATAACATACAAATATTCGTGTGAAATATACAATTGGTCCTCCTTGGGGGTATCGTATGCCATGTACACGTATCTTTATGACCTGGTCAGTGGGGCAACCGTAATGAAATTCGTGTACCTCCACTGGAGCATGTTCCAGAATGTTAAAAAATGTAGAATCGGTGAATTTCTTTTCGAAGAATTGCGGGGTGGGGAACATTCCAATCGGTAAATTGTGGTCCGTGAACTTTCCGGATATGTAGAACTTCGTTGCGTCGTCGCATAACGAATGATTACTTGCGACTTCGGGCCGGTTGTATGAACACAGTGAACTGTTGTTTAGGCTGAACTGTAGATCAAGCATCGACATGCATACGCTTGTAAACCGGTGTTTATGATCAATTAATTCGTGTAGTTCACATTGAACCACCGATGTCGACCGTTCAACGTGAACTACGAATTGATCGTAGACACCGTTTTTACAAGGGTATTTCGATGCTTGATCTACAGTTCAGTCAGCCTGAACTATAGTTCACTGTGGTTATTCAACCGGCCCTTATTGTTCGTTGTCCCGAAATAAATTCAGTGTATCGTATGGTACGGGGACATTAGCTTTTTTTTAAATATTTTTAAGTGTAAATAATACTTATATTAGTATTTGTATACCATCTATAGTATCCCATCTATTGTATGCCATTTATAGTATATACAATTTGTCCAATTTGTCGACTGTGAGTCATTGTTTTGCAAGTTATTTTGGGTGATTTTTTTTAACTTTGAGAAGGGCCCAGATAAGAATTTGGAGCTATCCCACTGTGATAATGATGGAAGGTGAACCAGTAATGGTTTATGCACAAAAGTTAAAAAATACATTGAAATAATAATACATGTGTACGGCATCCCTAGTCCATAGTGTATGCTAGTGACTAGTGTATACATTACAGAAAGTATCTGCATTAGAAAATAACTATTATCACAACTTTATGCTTCGATGAATATACTCTAATTTAGAATATGTTAAGGTATTTAAAGGGTGCGGGATTAATCAAGCCAGTAGACCATAGATCCCGATTTCGCATCAATTGAAAATTGGTGCACCTACATTTGAAACGACTAATATAAATCAGGAAATTGAAAATGAAATATTTAAAAACTCGTAATAAATAATAAGGTACTTAGAGGAGCACATTTTGTACATGCTAGTAATTTATTAACGCCCTCTAGCAGTCATCTTACAAACTTGAAAATAATTTCCAGCAGATATCTCTATAGTGCTTTCGTTTGATATGCAAACTAATGGAATGCGGTGCTCAGTGGCGTGCGCAATTATTACAATATAGGAAATAAAATAAAAAACAATAATCTTATCATTCTCGTAGAACAGCTGCCCTTTCCATGGCGGAAAGGGCAAATTAAAGACTGGCTGGAAGAAAGAAACATAGAGCACGATGATTCACTACTTAAAGCTGAATTGTTGACGCTGGCAAGGCAACATTTTCCAGCTTTCAAGAAGTATGCAGTGAATGAAAGGCCAAGGTAATTCGATTGCCTCCATATAAATGCGAACTGAACCCAATTGAGCTTATTTGGGCGCAAATAAAAGGGAAAGCTGATATGAAAAAACTTCTCAATGGCGCAATCAAAGAAGTACATGCGCCCAACTGGATAAAATGTATAGACCATGTGAAGAAGGTGGAATCAAGAATGTGGGATCTCGATACTATGATGGATAGTCCGGATACTCCCGTTAAACCAGTCATAATAAACGTAAATGAAGACTTAATTACTGTCTTCATTTACGTTTATTATGACTGGTGACTTATTTTCAGATGGTGAATTGTGATATGAATTTCTGTGTTTTTGTGAAGAGTGCTACTAATAAATGACAGTGTGGGTGTAACTATATGTGCAAATAATAAAATATTCCGGAAATTGGTGAGTTAATTTGTTATAAGTGGTATAAGTTTACTAACAGTAATACTAATAATAAGTAACCTAACCACGTTCTATCCTGGCAAGGGGCGCTTACCTCCCCGTGGTCCTTGTTGGGAATAGCAATTTAATTTTTTCTTTTATTTTAAATTGTTATTGGCTAAATTGAATATTAAGTTGTACACGCAGCATGCAAAATTTTTTCAATATATTTTAAATACATTCAAAACTAAATAATTTGTTTACTTAAAGTTTTGCACATATACGAATATGACATAATAAGACATCTTCACCTTCATTGCGCATGATACGCTACTGACCAGTAGAGCCAGTAAATCGCCGGCTTGTTCATGGAGGTGTCCTCTGAAGTGAGCGAGAAGGGAATTGGGATTTATATGAAATTGAAGAGGGATAACGACCGATATGGTAAGCCGCGGACTGGAGACCCTAGTTCTATTCCCAAGGAATTATACAATTTTAAACTAAATATCCTTTTGTATTGCATAGTGATGTGATTTATCGTTTCTGTAGTAATTGGTACAGGTGGGTTTTCTTTGTAAAATGCCGCACAACTTTTTGCTCTAGTTTGTATATCAAACGAAAACACTATAGTCCACTTTTGTTATAGATTTTTTCCCCAGCGTTTTGTCATAGAGATAGGTACGTCCTCTGATATTGATTCACCCGGTACATTATTTGCAAAATCTCTTTAAAATTTCCTTAATCCATTTTCAATGCACTCCGATGCCGATGGTTGCAAGAATTGCGAAATTGTGAATTTTTGAAGTTGACTTTCGGCCATTTTCGGCCCTTAAATCGCATATAACTAAAAACGGAGCATTTTTCGAAAACATTACAAGAGACAAAAACTGTTTATTTTTGCCCATTTAACTTGTGTATTTGAAAATGTGTTTCATTAGATTTATGTGTTTATATTTATTATATTTTTTACCCTAAAATTTAATTCTTAATAACAAAACCTGACAGGCGGACAAAAAAATGTTATAGGTTTTTTGTTGCCGAAAACGTAACTAATCGATTCCAATTATTTTCAATTCGACCACTTTATTTGGGAGGTTCTGCGACTTTTTTATTCATCTTTCTATGGGTGCACCGATCACCTATTTTACCTACAACGACTGGACTAGGTGAACCCGTTAAAACCGAGCTGGAATAAATCACGATCACAATATCTATAAACAACCTGCCACTTAAAAAAATTCTTTGGCAAATTTTCTATTAGTAAGTTTCAATGTGAGTCTTTCACGATTATATCCAATTTCCTGCTATATAAAAGGACTGTTTCTCCTCGGCCTAATTTTAGATTTTACACCTACACTGGTAGGTATACGAATTTGGGTTTAACCAACACGTATTATGAAAAACCAAACATCTACAAAAGTAGTAGGTATATTTTCTATTCAACGCATACAATCAATTAGTTCTGTCGTATTATAAGGCGTATTGGAATTGGCAACCTTTACCTAAATTTGCCGGCGCCAACAATAGCCCAAAGACCTGCCCAACCAAAAAATCTTCGGAAGCGAAAATCGATTTTCTTTGCAGGTCATTTAATGTTATACAACTTTAACGTGCTGCGTGCCGCAATCGCGTTAGATTTCAATGTACCTAGAACGTTCATGCATAAAACATTGCCGTTTTATTATCAATCTTAAGACATGCAAAGGCTGAAGTTAAAATAATCGATACTCTGTACCAACCTGCAATCATACCGGCGTCCTTGGTGGCTTGTCTTTGAGAGTCGTTGAAATATGCAGGGACAGTAATTACAGCGTCTCTAATCTCCTGCCCCAG
This sequence comes from Tetropium fuscum, assembly GCA_964058915.1. Lineage (NCBI taxonomy): Eukaryota > Metazoa > Arthropoda > Insecta > Coleoptera > Cerambycidae > Tetropium > Tetropium fuscum. The sequence goes on along the minus strand of CAXKVY010000467.1, from coordinate 400,842 downwards.
ATATGCATCTGCTGTTTCCTTCATCTTAGTCAGCACCATGGAGCTGATTTCTTCCGGAGCGAATCTCTTGCTCTCACCCTTGAACTCTATCTGAATCTTCGGCTTGCCCCCGTCACTAACAACTTTGAAAGGCCAATGTTTTAAGTCCTGCTGGATCTTCGGGTCGTCGAATTTCCTGCCGATGAGCCTCTTAGCGTCAAAAACGGTATTGCTTGGGTTCATAGCCACTTGGTTCTTCGCAGCATCCCCGATGAGTCGCTCAGTATCCGTGAAGGCGACATAACTTGGGGTAGTGCGGTTTCCCTGATCGTTGGCGATGATTTCCACCTTCCCTTGTTGCCAGACCCCTACACAAGAATAAGTTGTGCCTAGGTCAATGCCTATAGCAGGAGTTCTCACCATGTTTTGCACTTTTTGTCACTTGCTTTGAAAACTTGGAATTTAATTGCGTGCGATCAACGATTTCACTGACGGATTCGCGCCTACTTTTTCGGTTTTGTTGAAACGTCACAATCCGAAGGTTAAGAACGTACCGCTTCGCGTAGTTTCGATAAGAAAATCGGATTAATAGCGGAAAGAAGCGTGTCGAATATTTTAAGGATATTGATGAAAAATAACATGTCTGTTGTGTTAATTCAATTTATATATATTTAAATTATGCGAAGGCACAATGGGTCAACATTTTCGTCCATGCGATAAAGCGATGGATGTCATCATCTAGGTGCACCATTGTTGATTGATGTACACATTATTTAATACGGGTAGTAACTCAATAAATAATGTATTTAATTTTCAGCATGGTGGTGAGCAGTGGCGACAGGTGATATTTTTGTTTGTAGGGGGGGGGGGTTGGTTGGACTTGCGAATATTTTGTCATACGCACTTAGTTAAACTAGAAGCGATATTAGTTGTGCCCAGTACCTGAAGGCTTACAATATTATCCATATGTTTGGCCGATTTTTCGTGTTTTTTTATCTTACCGCCGAGATTCAAATCACGTACCTCTTCTTACGTCCACTTATCATCGCCAACGAAAAGAAAAAAAACACATTTGTCTTCGCATCCACACAATCATAACGTCTTTTCATAAATACGTGCGTCAAACTTTCGCGTAAACCATCCTCGATTTTTATAACCGGGTTGCACTTGACTTAAATTCAATATGGGCACGTGGTTTTCATGTTTACCATATTCGTCAAATTCAGAGATCTAAAGTTTAAATGAGATCAGACGCCCTCATTTTTCTGTCTTCAACAATCAACTTCAAAACAATATTATAAAACAAAAGAACCGGCGCTCGTACGTACGTCAACCACTTGAGTGGTGAGTACGACTGTAGGCTGGACGAGCTACGCCCGCAATCCCGTTTAAAATCGCATAATAAAATAATGCCATGGCAATCACAATGGGTTATATAGCTTAAACAACGACCAAATCCACATCCCACATTATCTGTTTCTCTTTCATCACGTGATTAATACCCTTCTGCCAATTTACTGCCAAATTACTCCGCGAGGATGGCTCTTTACGTCAGCTAATGTAAAACCCCCGTAAAACAGTGTCCAGTAAATAAAACAAAAATTGGAAATACACTATTCTGAGCAATTATATTTATATATAATTATTATATAAAAATTTGGACGTAAATTAGACGTAAATTAATATATTTTTCAAGAATTGATGAAATTCCATCCTTCAATATATCATTTATTATTTTATTCCTGGTTATAGCTCTTTTTTACTAAATCATATGGACTAATCTAAATATAACAATAAAAATTAAAAATACATGTAGCGGTCGAGTATGTAGGTATATTTAAATCACATTTTCGTAACATATTAATAAAACCCACGTCATAACATAAATGGTGTCATTTATCTTAACACCTCTGCCAACACGTATACTCAACATAAATATACATAAATACTAAATAAATGTAAGAATGCAAGTGACAACGGCTTATTTACAGAATCGAAACCTATACGGAATTCAATACAAAAACTGTTGCACGCCATCAGTGACAAAATAAGACAATGTCAATATCAACAATGCTAATAGAACCGACATCGCCAGAATTTGAATAAGGCGGATCAGTAGAGTTGGTAACACCGTCCGAAAATTTGTGCGGTTGCCTCGGTTTTTTCGACACTTGACAGTAATTCCTACCTACATTTTGTATATTTACGCTTTACGCTACGATTTGTAAAAATTGTTATAGTTTTGCTTATATTTAAACGCGATTTAATCTGTTTACAAAGCCTGTCATTGTCCTTATATTGTGATTTATCAGAAAAGATACTGCAAAGTCGACTAGCCGCTGCAAGGTGCTTGTAGCAAATTTGTTTTGGTGTTTTGAGACAGACGTGAAAATAATGGGCCACTATTACCTTTGCCTGCGGTTAGTAAGATTTTGCAAGTAGTGAAAAATAATGAACTGATGTCTCCACCAAAAAATAAATTTGTGTGTGTGCTTATGACCACACGATATAAGTGAAAACTTCTAATTCTCGAATTTCGAAGATATAGATGATGATATCGATATACAGTATGAAAATGTTATTGCTTGATTAAATGTTGTTGTTATTGAACATACATTTGTTTGAATAGTTTTATTGAATAGTTTAGAATGTGTTTATTGAGTAAAATAATAATGTTTTCAACAAAATGAGAAAGAAAACAATATTTATATGAGGAAAAGGAGAGAAAAAAAATCGAAAAATATTTTGTTCGAATGGCCATATTTTGGTACATTTTTAACCCAAAATTTGTAACCCAGCATATTAAAGGAAATGTTGTCTCCTTTTTTTTCTATGAAGCAATGCCTATACCTATCTCTGACCTAACTTTTTTTAGGTCATAGGCAAAAAAGCAAAATTTTGCATAAAATCGAAATTTCGGTCTTTTTTCTTCATTTTTTTCAACAAATTCGTCAGAATTTTTTTTAAATAAAACATGAGAAAATCAATTCTGATTCTCTGCTAAAGTTTCATATAAAATTTTGCTTCGTTTGCGAGATATATTCAAACAACTGAAAAGGATGCATTTTCACCCCTATCTCCAATTTACACCCCCTAATTTAATATTTTCCTGCGATAAAAATCCCTGAACGTGTTAGTTGCTTATACCCTGTTTTTCAGTACATAATAATAATACATAAGCCTATTTGCCTACATTTATGTTTCAGACTGCATCACGCCAATAAACATTTCATGAAGCTGCCAATGGGCAATGGGTCTAGTTATTTTGGCAGCTAGACCGAAAAGTCGTACAGGTCAAGGTAATTTTAAAGCATCGCCATTAGAATCAATATTACTAGTTATGGAGTTTAACAAATGACGCATACCGCCCATACTAAAAAAATGTTAAAGCATAAAAGGATACTTGACCGTACGCCGTGCCGTGTCACCAATGACTTAATATTTGTGATATCATCTCTCTTATGCTATATTAGGTTATTAACCCGGTCAAAATAGCTCAAAAAATAGGGGTAAGCTTACAATAATTCGCATAGAGCTGAAAATTGGTACAAATGTTGGGAACGCCATTATAAATTAAATGTGCAAAGTACCCAAAGATCCCCCACCTGAAAAAAAAATTATTCGAGTTTCAGAGTTCGAGTTTCATTATCGGAGTTCGAAAATATGGGTTTTCTGCATTTTTTAGCGAAACAGTAAGTTTTATCATAATACTTAATTATGAAATTGTCTATAAAAATTGTTCTTACACTTTTTCCCTAAGAATCGCCTTTTCTGAGCTATAGCGATTAAACAAGTTGTGTTCCCTATAATATACATGAGTACGCTGCCTATATCCATCACTGAGCCCGTAATACAAGAAAAATATTGGTCTGTGTAACTTATACGTACAAATTGCACGATTTCGAGAATATAAACACAAAAGAAACCAATAAATGTGAAGATGTTGATTTATTGATATAGGTATTACTTACTGCTCGAATTCCAACCGAAAAAATTATTTATTTTTTAAAACCCGAGAATGCTGAGATGCGTTCGGAAATATATTCATCCAAAAGTTTATCTGCTTTTTCAAAATTCCAAAATCACATACTATTTTCACATGCAATAACTGGCTGCGATACATCAGCAATTTTCAGGAGGGGTAAAACAACAGTTTTAAATTCGTTGAAAAACAAGATAAAGTAAATTTTAGTAAACTCTACTCCACAAGCGGTAATCACCAACGGAATTCGCTTCCTTTTTTCTGTATATGGAGCTCCAAAAAACTTACCTGCTTATATAAGTTGCTTATCGCGATGCTTATCTTTTGTAAAAATACTCGTAACAATAAAAGAGTGCAGTTAGCTTATCTTCCACCAACCTCTGCTTCTGCTCATCATCTATTTCGGGTATATTATCAAGTTCAAGTGTGGCTTGGTAACCAACTGGACCCAGAAGACTGGGGTTGGAAGTTAATTGACAATACATTGGAACCAATCCAGACTTTAGTCCCACCTGCACCGGAAAAACTCCTCAATACAATGTTTTGCAATTGCAAAAAGGGGAGTAGTGCTAAGTACGGCTGCCAAAAAGTTGGATTGTTCTGTTCATTAGCATGTACCAGTTGTCAAGACCAGTCGTGCTCCACTGTTGAATGGCCATCAGAAGAGAATTCTTACGATATCAGCGATGAGACATCTGATGCATAGCTATTAGAACAATTTACTTGTATCCAGCAGGAAGAAGATTCAGAATAAGGAAGAGGAGAAAAAGATGTTCCATTGGATAATTATCAATCAGACGAATAGTTTTCCCCAATTACTCATAATTCACATCGCTTTCATAATTAAATGGTACAATTTTTTATTTAATACAATATTATTTAATAATTAAACCGAACCACAATAGATAGTGGAATGAGCCTACCGAGGAAACCATGTTAAAAAAAAGTACATACTCCACAGGTGGCGTGGAAACGTGTGCATATTATGGAGAACACAACTTTTTCAACTTTTTGAATCGCTATATCTTGGAAATGGTGATTCTTCGGGAAAAAAGTGTAAGAAAACTGTATATAGATATTTGCATGATCCACCATTTGACCCTTTCTTATGATAAAATTAATAGTTTGGCTGAAAAATGCAAAAAACCCATATTTGCAAACTTTGACCTTGAATATTTTTTTTTTGCAGATGTGGGATCGATGGGGTATTTTACACATTTCATTTATAATGGCGTTCCCAACATCCGTACCAATTTTCAGCTCTATGCGAATTATTGTAACCTTGAATGTCTATTTTGACCGGGCTATAAACTTACTATTTTGAAAACCTGATACCATTGTCTTATTATTTATATTAGGAATTTATTTATGCACTGAATAATTATCAGAAGACTTCTTAGATATTGTTACGAAATCGTCAGAAGCGGTTGTGGACGACATATTGAAAATTCCCTAGATCTAGGAAAAACTGTACAATCTGGCAACACCGCACCCGTCGATATGGCAACATCGCATATGGGGGTGCCAAATACAATTCAAGGGCGTAGTCTCAACCCTCTAGGACTTCAAATAACCAAAATACACCCCTGGCCCCATTTAGAATAGTTGCGGTATATGAACATTGAACATGTGGACTACCCCCTGTAGAACTCTTCGAGATGCCTTGTATACAATCTAGAATGGGATGGAATATTCGAGAAGCTTCTAGAACTTTCCAGAACCTGGAAAATAGTATGTAAGGGCCAGCCGATACCTACGTTAGTTTAGTTGAAACTTAACTCTCTTAGAGACAAGACCAAGTAATAAGTAATTAAAAGTGTTCAGTAGTTATTTATCATTGTAAACAATTGTGACTTGTGATTGGAAATTAATACAGTGTATTTGGATACCAGACAGTATCATTTATTATACGAACCCAGTCGCGTAACAATATTAGAATCTCTTTATGACACTTTTTTTTAAACCATGTATGGATTACTACGGATGCACAGAGGGGCACCACACAAGTTGTTATTAATTTAGTTGAATACCAAATTTCGACATGTCTCGTAATTACTGCCTACAACTCGCAATAATTGCGACATAACTTGTAATAGCGTATTATTACGTTACTAGTAAGTGATAAGTGATAGTGATATTTCAAACGTCAATAATAGTTTTCATAATTTAATTTTTAGTTTTCTATTTAAGTAAGTATTTAAGTTTAAGTATTTAAGGCGGTCATTGACCCGCGTAATGCTAGAGGAATGGAAATCCCATCAAATATACTAATTTATATGATTTATGAGCAAATATTCAAATTGGTTTTTGGGGCAAAACACCTTTTTTCAAATGGAATCATGTTGGTACCATTTATTAGTACTATCAATAAGAAACTTATTCAAAAAATTAACACAAAATATTACATCAGTTGTTTAAAATGCTGTCCGAAAATAACGACAAAACGTTCTCAGCCTCAGCCCTTGTCTCACTGGCCTCGGTGGAAACCTACCTGGGTAGGTACATAATGGTAAATTATCGCTTCTCTCCTACAGATGGCGTCCATATAGAATGCTTATCTAGGGTCTTACCAAGTTTTTGTATTTTATTTTAAAAAATTGCTCAAATTGCAGAATAAAATTTTTGACAGTCAAGGGGTCTTGAGATATGCATCCCCCTAACCCCTAGCAACTCCAATTTTAAAATCTTAAATGGAACTACCCCACGTGTTACACATCATAAAAAAGCACTTTTCATGGCGAATATAGCAGTGCATCATTTTTTGATATTTGTTAAGATATTACAAAATTATTCAAAACCATTTAAAAAATATCATGATGTCAAAATATTAAAAAAAACCCTTAGTACAGTTTATAACTGAAGTGCCATCTAAGGGAGCTACAGCCCTTTAGAAGGGGTTGTTCTGAAGAGGGTTTTAATTAAATAACTTCAAAATGATTAGTATTGAAAAAAAGAAATTTTGGCTAGTCGCTAAACTTTGTGTCCAATAGTACGCAATAGAACACGTTTACAAATTTTAATCAGGGGTGTAAGAGACTGGGAGAATAGTTATAATAGGGAGAGGTAGTTTGAACACTTAACTTTTTTGCGTGTAACTTTTTATAATTTTTTTATAATGTAAAATTTTCTGCGTAAAACAGGTCATCTTCATCTTCGATAGGGTGTCGTAATTGCGAGTAAAATCGAATCGAAAATATCACTACATACTCTAATATACGTAGCTCCATGTCATTAGGGGATGTAACGGCGCGGGTGGCATAGATGTTTTTTAAATTACCCCAAACAAAGAAATCAAGGAGCGTAAAATTAAGTGACATTGGAGACCACCACAGAACTACTAGTCGAAATTACATTTTCTCTGAATCTCTGTTGAAGGTAATCAGTTACTATCATTGAATTATGGGGACGAGAGCCATCTTGTTAGAAATACATTCTTTGTCGTAAATGGAAAGGTAAATGGTAAAGTATCTGGCACGTCCCTCAAATATTATATGAATAAATAAATGAATCTGGGAAGTCAGGGGTTCCTGGTATATGGGTTTTGATTTTCTTGTGACCGACATTTTGTATTTTGCCGGTTGTCAAATCCCAAATTTGTAAACCTAGACTAGTCTGAAAATAAAAGCATTCCCAACAAATCATCGTTTAGCTGAACGCTATTTTGTAAAATACAATTGCAATATTCCATCCTACGTACTACTAACTAACTAGCCACTACACCTGTAGGTAGCTAATATTAATTTCATTAAACAGATTATATTTAAATAAATTAATTTAAAAACACTAGAATAATAATTAATCAGTATCCTACGACCTTGGCGCTGGTCATCAAAACAGTCTTTGACAAAAAAAGGTTTTCCTCTTACCTTTTTTAAGACGAAATTATATGGATCAAATTTCCGAACCCTTCGTTTCCTCTGTAACTCCGACTTCGGTCTTTTTTGGCCGGACTTGGACCGTCTTTTTGGCGATTTTTCGAACATTTCCTATTACGCGTTTTAATTAAAACCGACTCAACACTAAAGCGGTTATTTGTATTTAGAAATAAAGTGTAACCCGACACGTAGTTTTCTGACGCCTACTGGTAACCGACAGATTAGTTTACACTATTGCCATGGTATGCAAGATATGCATGACAATAAATATTAACATTTTCTGATAAAAACTGATCTGACGGATATCTAAAAATCTCGGATACCGAAAAATATCTGACGGATCTTACATATTATATACATGTGACATTGGTCAAAATTATGAATAAATTGATCAAAACGGATATAACAAAAGCACCAGAAGCAGCTGATTTAATAATTAATTGTATTAATAAGAACATGGGGTTAAAAGCTATGGCTTGAAGTTGATTAAAATTCCATCGAAAACAGGGTCAACTCAGTAAACCAAAGTTGAACTTCCTCCCTTCTTCTTCTTGTAAAGTGTCTTTCCAAAGATGAACTTCTTTGCAGTAAAGATTTGTTATTAAATATGGGAGGATTAGAGCACCAAACAGAAGAACAACAGAAAATACATAAAAATGAAGAATTAATACCAAAGCCAACAAAAGAAGAAGTAGATAAAGCAATAAACAGTATGAACTATAATAAAAGTGTGGGATAAAATGACATAGTAATAGAAAACATAAAGTACGGGGATATATATTGTGGAGAAAAATTTATAAACTAATAGCAAATATTTGGGAAATTGAAACAATGCCGAAGGCCTAGAATTAAGCGATTATCCTACCAATATAGGTACAAAGAAAGGGGATATGATGGATTGTGAAAATTATAGGGTGATTGTATGTTGCTTTACAGAACGCAACATACAAAATATTAGCGTTAGAATTAAAACGAATATTGGAACACTATATGGAGAATCTGCTGGGATAATTTCAATGGGGTTTTAGAATAGGAAGAGAAACTTACAGATCATTTATGTTAAAACAAATGTTAGTAAGTTCCTATGGATGCCAACTTTTTGTGAATTTTAAAACGGCTTACGACAGCATGATAACACTATAACTAATAAAAATATTACACTTTAGGAATACCAAATATACTTAATAGATTCATAAAAATTACTTTGGAGGGAACAGTAAATGTGGTAAAATTAAGGGTTTTGTGGGCGATAATTTCAATATTCAAAAGGGTTTAAGACAAGGGGATCACCTATCTGCAACCCTATTCAGTATAGGTTTTGAGAATGTTATAAGAAGAAACAAAGCCAATAGAAAGGGTTTGATTTTTAGTAGAGCAAGCAGTGCCTAGCTGATGATATAGTTTCGATAGCGAGAAATGTGAAAGAATTAGAGCAGATCACGTACAATTCATGGAAGATACGTAAAAAGTTTAATTAGAATTTAATATTATTAAAACAATCTATCTAGACCAACAGAACTAAGAGTTTATAGGATAATATTAACGTCTACTGCAACCTATGCTTGTGAGACTTCGGTAATGACAGAGAAAAATAAACAAAAACTACTGGGAGATAAAAATCTTAAGAAGGGTTTTTGGGAGAAACCGACAGTTTTCGGGATGGGAGAGAAGAACAATTACAGAATTACATAATTTGTTTGGAGAAGCAGAAATAAGTAATGCCATTAAATCAGTGAGGATTCAGTGGGTATGGCATTTAGAAAGAATGCATAACGACAGAGACGAGAAAACAATAGCAATGAAGATACCAGGGGGGAGAAAAGAAAAGACAGAGGCCGCGAAAACGTTAAAAAGAATAGGTCGAAAAAGATCTGGCAGAGAAACAAATTCAGAGCTAAAACGAGAAAGCTAACGATAGAAAAAAGGGATATCAAAGCTATGGGCCTAAATGGTCTGCATTTAACTTATATTCAAACATAACAAATCACTCGCATGCCTGTTAGTACAATTTTGAATACATTCGGAATCGCCACATAATAATCTGTGCTGCTAGCCGTTCTACAATTAAACAATAATAGGTTTTATTAAGTCAATAAAGAGGAAACGTCTTCGTGGAAATTAAGGCGATTCAAAAGTAATAACAATGTTACTTGGTAATTTATACTCAACAAGTAACGAGTAATATATTATAATTAGGATAAAATTGCTTGATTCTCTTACCAGATTCAAAAGATATACTACCTGTATCATCCAAAACATGATAGATATGCCTGGTTGCCTATGATTAGAGTGAAAATACTACATTTCAATTTGAAAACCAAAATGGAATTTTACTATTAATACTATAGGAGATTATTATTAAGATACATTATAATATTATGCCGTATTTCCTTATTTCTTATTTCGTTATTATTATTATTACTTCATAAATGTACTTAGTGTATCTAACGGTGATGATCCAACATCAGTGACCGATATTCTGATACAAAAAGAGAGAAAGTAAATATTATTCCGTTTCTATTTTCGTCAGATCCAAGAATTATGAAAGAAAATAAACGTATCTGCCATCATCGTTCGCTTGGTTAGTCTTATTACAGTATATATTAAATTAGGTATATTCAAAGCAGTTATATTTAGAAATATAAAATATAGAAGTGAACAGTCATAGCAGTAAAATCCGCCAATATGTTTTCACTCTTACAAAAGATACGAAAAAATATAAAATAATTATTTATGTACCAACGGTTATTAAGTAGACGTCTAAGGCTGCCCTCTAATGATTTAGCTTTATAGAGGTCCAATATAAACCTTTCCCCAGTTTACTCAATTTCTGTATGAGTTGACTTAGCATTATTAAAAATCTGAATTACACTATCAAGGTCCTTTCTGCGATTAAATAGATGTACATACCGTTGTTTGCCTTTTACTAAGAATCATGACGGACGTGGTATCGCAGCCACTAATAGCATGAATAAATAATATAGATTCTTAACAATTGCGAACAATATTAGATGGCTGTAAGTTGTTCGAACTATACAGCCGTTTTTTAACATTAACTTGAGCCTCTTTTTGAAATATTATATCTGTGCACTCTGGGGTAAGTGCAATTAATAAAACCAGAAGGTCGGCGTCTTGACCAATCACTACAACTTGTTCGTTTTCCTGAGATTTCCTGATAGCAGTGGCAACAATTTCGACATCAGCATCATCAACTCCAATATATGTGCCTACATTTTGGTTGTTGAGATGTTCAGCAGGCTGTGAAATAAGTCGTCCCTTATTGTTAAGATTTTTTTTTTAAATTTACTTTGCTGCTCAACTAATACTGTGTTTTTGTCAAAAAGAATATCAGGCGTAAAGCGTTTTAAGTCGTCTTTGACGTTCGACACTTTTTGTGCTGACACTATTTTCGGAATTACCGTCAAATACAACAGTAACTTAATATCCGCTTGTGGATTGAAATGTGTTGGAATGTTTCGTGTTCGATACCGGCCGCCGCGACGCCTTGAATAATTTATATACCATGTTCGTGAATCTTTGCTAATTCAACCCCTAACTTCAATAGCTGATTTCTCGAAAACTTCTGTTCTAAACAATTTTAAACAAAGGTAATAAACACTTTTTTATGCAGAATTTCACTGGGAACATTTTTGTAGGTGTATATTTTTTTCTAGGATAAACGGGCTTACAGAAAAACGCAATAAACTACCGAATTGCACTTTAGGGGTGGGTTCTAGAGCTCTCACTTGTTGCTTGGGAACTCTTTTTATTTTGAAAGTACATCCCTTGACAAGTTTAATTCCCAAGCGGAAACACTTTATAATTTCTTTTTCTATTGGGCTATTTTTAAGATAATATGAATGGAGTACTTGTACGGTTATTGATTGCAAGAATGTTTTGGTGCTAAATAATATAATATTGTGAAAACAGTTATGTTAATAATATATTATTAAAGGCTTGCTAATTGCCATACCGTTGTTTGCCTTTTACAAAGAATCATGACGGACGTGGTATCGCAGCCACTAATAGCATGAATAAATAATATAGATTCTTAACAATTGCGAACAATATTAGATGGCTGTAAGTTGTTCGAACTATACAGCCGTTTTTTAACATTAACTTGAGCCTCTTTTTGAAATATTATATCTGTGCACTCTGGGGTAAGTGCAATTAATAAAACAAGAAGGTCGGCGTCTTGACCAATCACTACAACTTGTTCGTTTTCCTGAGATTTCCTGATAGCAGTGGCAACAATTTCGACGTCAGCATCATCAACTCCAATATATGTGCCTACATTTTGGTTGTTGAGATGTTCAGCAGGCTGTGAAATAAGTCGTCCCTTATTGTTAAGATTTTTTTTTTAAATTTACTTTGGTGCTCAACTAATACTGTGTTTTTGTCAAAAAGAATATCAGGCGTAAAGCGTTTTAAGTCGTCTTTGACGTTCGACACTTTTTGTGCTGACACTATTTTCGGAATTACCGTCAAATACAACAGTAACTTAATATCCGCTTGTGGATTGAAATGTGTTGGAATGTTTCGTGTTCGATACCGGCCGCCGCGACGCCTTGAATAATTTATATACCATGTTCGTGAATCTTTGCTAATTCAACCCCTAACTTCAATAGCTGATTTCTCGAAAACTTCTGTTCTAAACAATTTTAAACAAAGGTAATAAACACTTTTTTATGCAGAATTTCACTGGGAACATTTTTGTAGGTGTATATTTTTTTCTAGGATAAACGGGCTTACAGAAAAACGCAATAAACTACCGAATTGCACTTTAGAGCTCTCACTTGTTGCTTGGGAACTCTTTTTATTTTGAAAGTACATCCCTTGACAAGTTTAATTCCCAAGCGGAAACACTTTATAATTTCTTTTTCTATTGGGCTATTTTTAAGATAATATGAATGGAGTACTTGTACGGTTATTGATTGCAAGAATGTTTTTGTGCTAAATAATAAAATGTTGTGAAAACAGTTATGTTAATAATATATTATTAAAGGCTTGTTAATTGCAACGTGATGCTGCTATATACTTGAAAACTTATTAGGTATGTATTACTTATTACCGCTAATAAAAAAATAAGTACATATTATCTAAAAAAATAATCTTGACCTACCTACTAATTCTCTTTTATTTCAAGCTAAAGTCCGCCATACGAGAGTTGAACGACGGGAACAATGTGGGAGGGATAAAAATTCCGATGTCGTCAGGTTCCCTATTAATAAATAAATTATACAAATTTTCTACCTTTATTTTTGTACTATAGTTATTTACATAAAGTAGCCAAATTTCCATTGTGCTCTGAGCTCGACAGAAGCTCTGTTGCATATTTTATCACTCTTCCCCCCTCTTACGTCGTTGTTCAACTCTCGCGTGGCGGACAGTTTTTTCACCCTATAATATCACGCTTATCTGAACAACATAAACGGCATAAACCGTTGCCCATTTCAAACAAGAACAACAAAGGCAAGGCAATACATCATAGTAAATAACCAGTTAACTTATTCCGTTCCATTTTTATAAGCTATTGATTTTAATTACTAGGTATCAGAGTAATTTAAGTATTTATTACTATCCGGTACTTGAGTTCTCGAGGTACTTGACCGTTGAACACGCATTTATGAAACCATACCACTAAAAACATTTACTAAACTACAATCAATGACAAACTATTGACTATAGATAATACACGTATATATTTCTTCTGTATATACAACACGTACGTATCTATATAAATTACTTCAATAGATTTTTTTATATTAAATAAATTACCTTGATAGGTTTGTCAGAGTGCCATTTGATGTAGGAATGTATTAATTAAGTACAGGCATTTTATTTGATTTGTGTGCAGAACATATCCGTTATAGAACAATTTATTAGATACCAGTCATCAGTTTTCTGCGTCTAACAAAATGCAGTGGACGTGTGCAGTTGTTTTTTTTAAACAAACTTAAAATGTTAACTCTTTTTGAGGTTTTTTATTATAATATCTTAAACACAAACCAAAGTGTTATAATATCTTAAACCCTACACATTTTAAGTATTTTCTAGCAACTGAATTTTTTGGAGAAAAGTTTGTTTGATGAAAAAAATAGATTGAAAAAGTGTTGCTTTTGATACAAAACGAATAAAAATTTAAAAAAATGCGTCACTTAACATTGCATAGTTGGCCATGAACCCCTGGTAATCAATGGAGAGCTTCTTTTAAGAACTTTGTAACGTTTTCCATAGTCAAAACTTTTGATTTAATTGCTTTGTATGTGACGTTTTAAAAGGTTTGTACAATTTTGTATTGTGATATATCCACACTTTCGTTCATCGGCAGCTGAAAAACGCGACAGCGCTGCCAATATTCTTGGCTATAGATGTGACCTCGATAAAAGGGGGCCGAGCGATACCATCGCTCTTTACCCCTAGTACCTATGTAAGGCAAGACCGCCCCGTAAGAGGTAGGCCACGCATTTCACGTTACCCTCCCCACAAATGTGATCAGTGTCACGCGAAGTGGCGCAGCCTCCCCCGGTCCTAACTGATGTGCCCCACCGGCAGAGCCTTGCTTCTGGCGCTCTTGACTGTCTTTGCCGGTGTGTATTACCCCCGAGGGTCATGTCGGGTGTTTGCGAGATCCTTCCTGACCGTCGACGGTCGTAACGAAACCAGACCTTGACTTGACGAGGGCAATCCTCCTAGTCGTAAATCTATAACTAGTCGTAAACCTATAACAACCTGTCAAGCTTCTTAGGCGTTAATCGTTACACTGGGGTGAAAATGTATGGGTTTTGTTTACCGATGAGTCCAGATTTATCCAGATGGTCGTGAGAGTAAGGTGAACATCGTAATAGCGTTCTGAACAAGGTAGCCTCAATCCTAGGGTAGGCTACCAAAGGGGCTCAGTTATGGTGTGGGCTGGAATTTCTCTGGAGGCACACACAGAATTGTACTTTCTTCCCAAAGGCTCCTTAACTGATGCCTACGTTGATGTCCTACAGTACTTTAACGATGTAAACATTTCTGTTATGGAGTGGCCACCGTTAAGTCCAGATCCAAACAGAATTTAACATGTTTGGGACATGCCCAAGACGTGAACAAACTATTTTAGATTGGAAACCTCAAGAGGATATTCACCACCTGAGTTTAGACATACCAATTAATTCAATTAATTAATGCATGCTCCGCATTAATTCGAGCATCTGGGGGCAATGCCCGTTGTGAAATATTCACCTACCCAGTTTTTGCTGATTGTTAGCGAAGTTCCAATGTTGAGTAATTTAACATAATTTTGTATTTGTATTTATTGTAACAAAACGGTTTTTGTTTTCAAATAAATGTCCAATTGTTGTTAGAGATTACTTAAAACATTTTACTTAAACCATAATAATAATACATCATGAAGCGTTAAAGTTTTAAGTGTTTGAGTGTACATTCATGATAATCAAAGATGTTTCAGACATAAAAAGCTGCCTGTGGATACTAACACTAACGTATCCTATTCAAACGACCTACACCCCCTCAATCAGCCCACACAAGGCCGCGTTCTGGAAAATAATCGATTGTTTTCCTGGAAAACACGCCAATCTACTCGTGTAAAACGCTAACGCCGCTTACAGTCTTGTGCAAAATTAAAGCTCTCGGTCGAATACCGTTTTTAAATCACTGTTTTCACCAAGTCGACACTTTTTCACCAGTTCACCAGTCTTTTTCATCATCAAATAAGATATTACTCTTCTTCTGTTACGAATGTACCGTATGTCGCCCAACGTGCGATTTTGAAAACAGAAATATCTGCAACGTGGAAGAATACGAACTTAAATGTATATTATTATTGGACCTGTAGTAGAGGTAACGGATGATGTAACTCATTGTCACCAGTCAATTCCTATTAACATAAAAAATGCCAGAAACTTATTGAACTGCGCCGAAAGTATATGGCTTTGAGGAATGCTGACGGTAACAGGCAGTTGGTAAAAATATCTACCAAGGAGAACTTCCTCCAAGAGGGCTATATCTCCAAAACCGTTCGTTCAATTTTTATTTGCATATGAGACCTTTTATTCAGGACAAGAACCACAATATATACGAAAATTGTCGATAATCACAGCAACCGTTTTCCCTTTTTTAATCCCCTTTTAAGCATTGACATGGGGTCGGCTATAGCTCACTTTACAAGATTACAATTTAAAATACATAATTTTAAAGTTAATTTCAGATCCTTTTGTTGAAGTATGTAAGCCAAAACCTGACTCTTAAAACGACCAATGTACAGTCTCCCATTTGATTAGTTTTTCCAAAACTAACTATCCCTTTGTGTAACATGTGACTAGTTTAGCAAATTCTAGAACACGATGGACTTATTTCTTTCGTGACAATGAACCCCGAGCGAAAATGAAACGTGTTATTCATTGTTCTCGTTCATTATTTTCCGTTTCGACTGTACACGTGACCTCGGGTCGCAGACGTAAGGCTATCGATTTCCATGGAAAATCATATAAGCATCGCGACGCCTTTACTACACCGTAGTCGTCGAACAACGTCACCGCAACCAGTGCAGAAATGAAAGGTGCCTGTAAAGCGAGTGCTCTTTAATTTTTAACAGGTACGTGTTGCTTGGCATGTAGTCAGTCACTTTTGCTCGGCATTCGTTCAAATTAATATTGCGATCTGGAGATTCATGCCGACCTAGTTTAGATATCGTACGGATCTTTATTAGCAAGTAGGTTTAATAGACTTCGTCATGGACTGTGCGTTGAAACATCAAGGTTTTTAATGTAGCAATTCGCTTTTCTGAACAATAATTGTAAAATAATTTTATCGAATGATGCATTCTTTGTGTTAATAGGTATATGAATATTTACCACATCAACGTTTAAAAATACTTTTACATTTTACAAAAGTACCTACTAAAACATTATATTAATTACATTAGCCTAACTAATAGGCAATTATACATTTTGAAAATGTTTGTAAAATAATTGCTGTTAAATCATCGTTTTATATGCATTATTTTAAACTTGTTATCAGCATATTTATTTAGAACTTATACGAATTAGATTTTAAATAAATGGAGTGTGTATATTTTCAGGAAACACTTGAATCACCAATAAAATCAGAGCTTGAACAAAACATGAAATTATTCCATGAGCAAAGTTCTATTTATATGCAGCACGCGTGTGTGCAGAAAAAAACACATACATAGTTTGCATTCCTTTGTTTGATCCAGTAATTTCCAACTGCGCAATATCCCTCCAGATAATGTAACCTTGCTGTGCCTGATAATGCTATTCATGCCATAAAATGGAGCAGGAGATATTGATACCTGCAAAAAAAATACTAGTACATCGTTCAATAAAGATGACAACGCAACGTCTTTATGTTTGATGTATTATTTATAAGCGCCGACTTTTGAATAAATCTTGGGCATTGATATTGAATCTGTAGATTACCAAAAGCCAAAAGAACCGATCATACTTTTGCAGGTGTTTCAGAGAGTAAAAAATTTCCAATATTTTACGGCACAGATAAATATAAATACCTACTATGTAGGCTTTACTATACAGTCAAATAAATTATAATATGTAAAAATGTAAGAATGTAATTATAGAACTGATAGTCCGGCGTATTGCTGTAAGAATTATGCACAAGAGGTTAAAAGCCATTTATCCTTTTTGTCGCGTCAGTAGGGACCTAAGGACCATATTCAGAACGGGAGCCCATCGGATCAGACACTTGTTTTACCCTGAGGGTTTTACCCAAAATATGGATACCAGGAAATGGATACAGCGACAAATTTTAAGTAAAAAATGTTGTATAAAGTTTTTTCGATATATCGATGTTTTTCGAGTTCGCGATGTTCGCGTTTAAGAACGTGTTAAAAATACATGTTTTTGGACAGTTTTTCGTGAATAACTCGAAATCTTCGCGTTGTCTTAAAAAAGTTGAAATTGCCAAAAATGAAGCTTATAAGAAAACAAAGATATTATTTTTTTTATGAATGCGCTAGGTCCAAAATAAAGGGAGTTATGGCTCGTAGAAGGAGACTTTTTTTTACAACAACTTGGTTCGAGGTATTCAATATTAAATAATGGAAAACTGATGCATTTTTCGGGAAACACTTATAAAACATTTTTTGTAGTACTTGGCAAGACCTTTAAATGAGCACTGTTACATTATTGGGTTATAACTAAGCGAGATGCTAAAACATTGGGCCGCTCAATTTTTTGAGAAAAAAAATAAGCGCAGTAGTAAAACCTCAGTAAGATTCCCAAGTCCCGGGACCAAAAAGGGTTTCAAAACTTCGGGACCAAATAGTATTATTATTTAAATAGTTGGATATAATGAATACAACAAACGAATACATTAAATACATTAAAATAAAATATTATTCTGAACTAAAATAAGATTTAGGTGCCACAAGAGCATTTAAGGATTTATCTTGGTATAAGGATCAATCTTGATCTTAGTTTAGTACATAAAAATCCTGCCACTGAAAACGCCCTCTCTGATTGCACGCTGGTTGGTAACTTGTAATGAAACAAAACACAAATCGTAATTGCAATGTCATCTGAAAGAGGGTGACATTGACAAAGACAAGTATAGGTATTCTATACTTGTCAACCTATGAACATCAAACGCCGTGGTCGGACGGCCGGTGAATCACATAATACCTATCGAATCATCTTATTTCTTTCGGGTACTGCAGTTTCGACAACGTTTCTGGTTGTCGTTTCTTCGAAAGCGACCGTCGCGTCACATGTTCCTGACATTACTAATTTCGAGGTCCCGGGACTTGTACTTGTAACTTTAAAACTAAGAAAGATACGTGAAAAATGATGTAACACAAAAATGTAAGTCTTTTCTAAACAAAAATTTTGGTTTCTTTGTTATGTAGGATAAAAATTAACGGAGATATATCTATTATGCATTATAAGAAGTTTGCATTATAGTGCACGGACCACACCTCCCGAGCATTTTAACCCGTTACCTTTTGAATATGATCGGTTTGGGCATATTGAATACGATCTTGTAGTTCCTAAAGTTACCTGTAAAATGGTTGTCGATTGGCCATTGGCCATTTTTCATTCCCAATAATTTTGGAGTTTCATAATTGATCATATGTGTGTGTATCGTGTATATACATACATAAATGTCAAATTTGTACAATATTTTCGTTTATTTTTTTATTAATTTAGGTGGTTTTTAATAGTTGCACATTTAGAATTCATCGTTAATCATTCATCGTTCGACAACATGGAAGAAGCTTTATTCCACATAATTAAAGAAGATGTAAATCCATAAAATGTTAAAACCTGCATTTATTCAATTTGTTTCACGAAGGGGTAGTTTTCACCCCTTAAAAGCAAAACGCACACGTCGGGCAGATGTCACTTTTAAAGTTAAGGGTAAGATAAGCTTAATTTTGCTTTATCCCATCTATCAGCGTATTTTCCTCTATCTCATAAAACAAAGTGGTGGGTAAAGTTAAACTTGCTTTTCTTAAAATAAGAATAACTCTGGTTTGGGTTAACGGTATTAAACAAACTGGAGCGCGTTTAAAAGAGATTTTTCCTTAATAATATGCAATATAAACTTTGTCATAATAGATTTTGCCGTGGTAGATAGAGGGCGCCACCGACACGCAGGGAACCCCTCAAATCTGGAATTATGCTCAGAATACACGAATTAACAAATATACTAGCCCCCAAAGTGTACAATTTAATGAAGATTGATTCACCTATTGACTGCACTATTTTTTAGGTTAACCATATTTTCGAATCAAATAATCGCATGAATCAATAATATCAATAAAAAAATAATTAAATATCTTGAATCAATTTGTTCCTAATTGATATATGCTTTTACCTCACCCTGTGGAACCCCAGATGACCACTCGAATCCATAGATACAAAGGTACCTGGCATTATCATCATATGGGGTGCCACAGGGTTGCAACATCGGACTGCGTTTATTATTTATGAATGTTATGAGTGGAGACTGCAAAATGATTATCGTATACTGACGACTACAGCTATAGGTACAGTCAAGGACTGTAAATATAACCTGTATAATACAGGTAACCTCCTTTTACGTAACCAAAAACAGATTAATGTTATTATAGGGTGATGCGATAGGATCGCCCTATAAGTATCATTAAGATATTATCATTATTATTTATTATAAAGATATTAACTATAGTAAGACAAAAGTATATGTATACTGTCATATACCTACAAGATTATAAGCAGCGAAACGCGATATAAGTACTTTTGTTTCCAAGGCACCGCGGCCAATCCTTTATATATTTTTTTTAATACTACTTGCATTAGTTCGCTGTGGTGCCCACTTATTTCTAATTTTAACTTTTTTAATAATAATAGTAATTACACAATTGATTAGCTAATTTATTTATGATTCTGGAGACGGGGCAAAAGTAAATCTCCATTATTGATTAATGGGTCATAAGTAAACATGGCGCCCAACGTGGGGCCATGTTGACGTGTGTCATATACCTACAAGATTATAAGCAGCGAAACGCGATATAAGTACTTTTGTTTCCAAGGCACCGCGACTTCGCGGCCAATCCTTTATATATTTTTTTTAATACTACTTGCATTAGTTCGCTGTGGTGATTAACTTTGCACAGCTTGCGTATATTTCCTTTTGAAGGATAATTTAATTTTTGACTTTGACATTACTTTTTGAGAGAACGAATTGTCATTGAATTTTTCGTGCATTTTTATTGTTCTAATCAATGATTTTATTTAAAATAATACTTTGCGTTTAGTTTACCTGAAGTGTTATTAATTAAACTTGTGCTTGCCACGTGCCTTGACCATTAGCCCTAACCTTAGGTAAAGAATCACCGTTGGTAAGAATTAAAAATTATCTGTATTTCAATTTGTCTGAATCCTAAGGCCTCCGAACGCACGCCCTACGTGTTCTGAGTTGGTTAGGACCAGCGGCCAAAGATTTTCCGCTGGTGGTGCCCACTTATTTCTAAATTTAACTTTTTTAATAATAATAGTAATTACGTAATTGATTAGCTAATTTATTTATGATTCTGGAGACGGGGCAAAAGTAAATCTCCATTATTGATTATGGTCATAAGTAAACAATACCCTTATCATATGAACAGTGCAACTAACCAGTTGTGAGAATATCAAAGATCTTGATTATTTATTACATCCTATACATTGTAAATTTAGTTCATAACTGTCTAAGAAAAATCAGTAAATCCATGGTCTTCAGGATATAACTATCATAATACTATATAATCAAAATGCTTAGTGCGTATTTATGTATATCTATACTCATATGTATATTGTTATGTGTCCTATTAGGTCATTAAGTCATATTAATGTAATAACCTGTTAAGCAATTAAGTATCTACGTCGGTATCTACCTAATACTTAAAGGTACAAAATACAAATTAATGTACAATATTTAGATATTGTGTGTAATTCCAGATAGTCATAGCAAAAGTTACACTATAATTTTTACAAGCTCCTAAAACAAATCTCGGATCAAATATTTGATTAGATTGCAATGCTACATAACATGTATACTCATAAGCTTTGCTGTTTCATAGATTATAAACCAAATACTCGTGTTTATCAGTTTTGATAATTATATGACCTTGATGTACATTATAAACAAATAAAAAATTTTCGTCGGGATAAACTTGTACCTGCTGAAACGGTAGGTACTTATATAACACCAACTTACACAAAACACCCAATTATTACTGGTTTTCCTGCGCAATTTCTACAGTCGATATAAAACCATGACGTCAAGAGTGTAGCCATAGGTACCTACTGTTACTAAAGTTACCACATTAACCTTTGATATTTCATTGTAATACGAAAGTCTTTTGTAGCGTTTCATAAAGTACCTACTAATGAATAAATATGAACTTTAGGGAAGCGTTTCTCAAACAAGTAGATTATTATGGGCTGAATAGTTTCACCGCACTGCGGCAGGCAGGCAATGCGGCCAGTTCATATAGACTTGAGATATTTTAAATTGTCGAGAAATTATTTGGATTGAGATGTCACAAGTGCCCTATTTCCTTCCGAATGCAGTTTCAGTTTGGCAACGATACTGTATCCATAACAATACATGTGATTAGTTATATCTTAATCTGTAGGCTTGATCTTTGAATATTTACAAACGATTTACGTCTTTAAATTGAACCTCAAGATCTACTCGTATATGTCTTACGCAGAATTTCAGGAAAAACTAAGTAAAGTACAGGCTGAAAAAAATTGGAACTTTAATTTCCAATTTTCTTTTCTCGAATTTTAACATACCTATCAAGCAACATTTTAACGCCCTTTTACAGTCTACAAGAATATCGGCAATATTAATGCCGTAAGAATATCCGAAATATGAATGCCGCAAGACATTGCAAAAGCAAGTCATTACCTGCAAGGTGTATTGTAATTTCGTTTTATATGTCGCAATGATCTCTCAATTGCTAGGTGGCTGCCAACTGAAATTTCTTAAAACAAAAACACCTCTTCTCTCATCTTCCCTCTTAACTCTATTAACCTTTATCATCACGAGTTTATCTTGCGGATTTTTAATCTGGGGTATAGACCTTGCGACTGAAGTAGTAGTTTTAATGGTTTTAATGGGTAAACTATTATATAAACTTTACCTTCGGGATAAAAAGTACTACTCTCGGTATTACTTCAGTCCCTTTATGAAGTGCTTGCGGTTACTGTTTATTAAATTGAAGTATACATGAAGCACCCACGCTTGGAGTAGGTATATTGCCTATAATATAAATATGCACTATGTATTTATACTAACTACATTATTATGTACTTTAGCCTAAACAATAACAATCAAGATATATCTGGTTCTGCGTATTAATATGTCTTTGTTCTAGTAACACTATTTTAGAATTGTTGCTAACCTCAGAACTATCTAATTCATTCAGTGCAGGATTTAAAATTATTTCGATTGTGTAAAGTATGTTTAAAATTAAAACTTTATTGATCAAAAATATGAATCTTTTTAATTATATGTTAAGAAGTCAAAAGGCAGTACAATTCTCTAGCCAATGACCAATGATATACTGTAATGATCTAGTGCCTATTATACTCGCTGCGTCCAAAGTATATAAATCCAGTTGTCGGAGAATTTCATGTGAACTTTTGTCACACAGACAGTTGTTTTCTTTACGTTCCATATGTATTTTTTACCGTATAATATGATTTTGGAGGTCATTCAAGTCCTTATGCTTAATTTAATAATTAACAATTTATAAAAAAAAATCATTTTCACGTTTTCTGGAATCTTCGCTCCGAAGTATTTTTAGTATGCAATGAGAAAGTTGTTCCTTATGAAATTAAAAAAAAAATAAGCTCCAGCAGAGGTCGCTTAAATGCAAATTGTTAATTTGCAAATAGCTTCCAAAGTTGGAAGTGTCGTTTTTACGCCACTTTTTAACTTGAAAAACTATACCTATTATATGCATGCATTTCCCTTTAGGGAAAAGGGAATTTAACGTCCGGACACCCAAAATCGTGTTCTACGGCAAAAAAACGTAGAAAACAAAAAAAACACGTTAAATAAATTTCTCGTCAAAATAAATATTCAAGATGGCGGATCTAAGATGGCAGGCATGTGTGCCATTTATGGCTCTATTCGGTATAAAACCAGGATCTCGGAAATTTTGGGGTCGCTGATTACGAATTTTTTGTCAAAATAAATATGGAAGATGGCGGACATTTGTGCTACTTAGGTCCGAATCGACTGAAAATCGGAGTCTCGAGAATTTTGGGGTCCGATTTCTGTCAAAATACATATTCAAGATCGCTGCTCTAAAATGGTTCTCGAATTTTGCCATTTATAGTCAGATGCGACTTCGGAAAATGTGTATCTCGGGGTTTTTGGGGTAGCAGATAACGATTTTTTTATCAGAACAAATATTTAAGATGGCAGCTCCAAGATGCATGATGAATTTTGTGATTTAAAGTTCGAATAGACTCAAAATTTGTATCTCGAGATTAATCCAAAATAAATATTCAATATGGCGGCTCCAAAATGACGGACGTTTTCTTCGTTATTACGTACCCAAATCTGCGAAGAATCTTTCGCTAGTTTACTTTTAAATTTTAATTTACCTTCCTACAAATATTTTTTAGAACTAAGTAGGTATTCTACCTATTGAAATTATCAGCTAATTATAGAATTAGGTATGTTGACGACTTCCCAGAAACACCAGTAACCGTGTTTGAACAGATTAGCATTATTGCTAATTAGCATTATGGCTAATAATGTTTTTCCTTTCCAGATGTTGTTCATAATGAGACTATTAACTTCCTTGAATTGGTGTTCTTATAAACATTTAACAATTTCAAGTTATCATTACCAGACTGTGTATAAATTAAATACAGAGTGTTAAGTGCGGCAGTGCCCCAAAGATACCGCAGGGCCCTAAACAGGGCAAGTCCGCACCTCAGAGCTACTTGAACCTCAGCCTAGTTGACTCAGCGCGAAAGCGTCATCCGGATTATCGCCTACGTCACTGGTAGGGGGAGAGACACTAGGAACAAATTATATTTACCGTTCGCCGAGTGAAATTTTAAAGCAGTTGAAGTGTTGTGAATCGACCAGTTCGGGCATTAGACAAGGAAACCTTTTTTTCGTTTTCTCATTTTCGTCCCCATTGTATGGGTAAGTGCAATTGCTAGTTTTAAGTTTAAGGGTAACTTAGGTTTAAGTAGACTTAAACTGCTCTGCGTCATGCCATGCGCATATTATGATCTTCCTTTGTTTGGCAAGGAGGAATGACTGCCAAATGCCACATATATTTCTAATGATATTTGTGCGTTATTGCCTAAATTCATGCATTTAGATCTAATAGTCTAACAGCGCTGCTTTTGTTTGCTGATGTAGATAGGTACAATAGTACAATACGATTTTTGACAAGCTTTTATTTGATCAAACAAGTGAACTTTATATAAATATTAGTTAAAGACTTATGTACACAACAAAACGTTGTAAAAGCTTCTGATATTAGGATTTGATAGGCATATCCCATATGAAATAACCACATATAAATACACAATGTAGATATTGACCAATTTACCTACATCTTCTTAAAATTGTACATACTTATATCGTATTCCTTGGTTTGATACTGAGATTTACAAACATATTCAACAGAGTATCTGCTTTACCTATCTCCACTTTGCCTTGTTGATGTTTCGAAACTAATTTTGAAAATGCAGTAGATAGTAATAGTAGTAGTAGATAGTAGAGTAGTAGTAGATAGTAGGGTAGGAGTAGTCCAGTTGTCAGAGAATTAGGTGAACATTTGACGCACAGCGCATATGCATTTTTTTTGGTTTCATACGTATTATATACCAATATACCCTATTTATATATCACACAAGCCTTAAATCATGTAGTCACACCGAAATATTAACTTATTTTCTGTTATTAACAAAAAAAAATGATCAGTAACCATAACACATTTCTACAGTACGATATAATTAATTACCTATATAGTCATTTTTTTAAAGTTATTCGTTTATGCGTTTTATTGACATTACATAGGCTAATATAAATCATTTTTATTAAAAAATTCACAAACGCGTTGCATGAGGCATGTTTTCACAATAAAAACGAATTCCTAACATTATAAAATCATTCGTAACCAATCACTCCTGGAAGTCATTGAGTATAACTATCTGACCAAAAATTATGTGAATTGGGGCATAAAAAAATCGACTTACAATAAATAATTTCTTACTATGATCTTTGGCCGATATTTTAACTAACAAATTATTTTTAAAATATACAGCAGGAAAGTAAATAGACGAGCGTCAATTCTATAAATACTGATTAGCAACCTCTATTATCTATAATTACTTTAATACTATAACTAGCTCACGAGTTAGGAATATAAACCCACACACCTATGGGTAATTGGCTTTTGATAATTCTGCTGTACTATAAAAATGTCATAGACAGTTAACTAATACACACCTAAAAATAATTGTGTCTACCAACCATTCTCCAATACTATATTTGTAATTAAAAATGATGCCATAATATGATTATAGTAAAATATACTCTCGTAATCATGGGTGTCGTTACAATTTTTTTGGTGGGGGGGGGGGAGCAAATATAGAAAGAAATAAAACTAGTAACGAAAGACATTAATGGGAACAATATAGACCTTATATTGTTAGAATCCTTATAAATCACATATTGAAAAAGATAACAAAAGGTACTATTACTATAACATTATAAAATAAAAATAAAAAACATTTCTTCAATCTGGTATTAAAAAATAATAGTAGGTATAAATATAGAGTCTATATGAAAATGTGACATTATAAAAAAATATTATATGTAAATTAAATTTAAAAAATAATAACACAACCGTACTAATGGGAAATACATTTTATACTTAATTTTTCAGTACCGAAAACGTCGATATCGTAGCTATTGTATTTTGTTTATCTGATTCTACTAGCTTGCGATGCATACTGATCATACAAAACCCAGATAGTCTACTCTCAGACATTATAGACCGAGACCATGTTTTAACAAACTGAGCCTTAAACTAAACACGTGGTTGGCAGCAAAGCTAAAAATATTTCAAAGCTTTTTTCAGTTACTAGACAATACAAGGACCGTGGACACATTCACGGTCTGTGATTAGGAGCTGTGCAAAGTTTAAATTTTCTACCACTGGCCTCGTTTTCCATGCAGATACTCAAGTTAAATACACAGCTTCAAAGTTCTCTATCCTGTGCTTGTTAATTATTTTTTGGATATCACATTGTTCTAGCACATTATTTTTTATGTTTGTTGCGTGAACCAAACTCAATGAAAACCCAATACCAACGCTAGCGTCATCCGAAAATCGAGATTAAGTGAGGTAATGAGGGAATCCAAAGATGGATCGAATTTTTTTTATAAAATACACTTGACTCGCTCTATGAGATTGTCGCCCAATGAGTCTTGCCATTTTTATTTCAATGTCAATACTATGAGACAATTTGTCTACAGAACTAAATACTTCAGAAAAAACTTCGTTAGAATTGTCCCAATCGCATTGGACGATTTCATTGATTTTCTCAATATGTTGTTCGAGTTTCTAGTAATATTGGCAAATAATCTTGTCAGATAATAAAAGTAGGTGTAGATATAGCACTAAGAAAGTGATTCACCATTGTCTTTATTTGTGAGTTAAATCGTTGATCAGCCGAGATGTCATCTAAAGTAGCCCTTAGAGTGAGAAACTATTCGCAAAATAATCGTATTGCTTTATATATCTCTGTCCAACGAGTTTCACATAAAAAATGCACATGCAGCTTATTCTCTTTGGATTCCCTCTAAAAAAATTAATAGCCTACTTAATAGCACCTATGGAATTTTGAATTTGTTGTACTGCATGAAGATTTAATTTTTTTGCCCCCGCCCCATTGCCCCTCAAACGACGCCCATGCTTGTAATACCTAATGGACTTTACAACTTTAGTGAACAAACATAAATATTTTATTTCGCACAAACGCTGCAACTATATGAATAAAACAAATTCAAATTATATAATTATTCAACTACTAGTACTCACCCTGATACTACTAGTATCACATTTTAAACAATATTTTGTTCTCTCTCTTTCTTCCTTTTACCATAACTTTTACACTTAATCTATGCTTTTGCTCATAATTAAAATTTTAATAAATGAGGGGGACTTTACATGTTAGGATGTGCTGCCACCTATCTGTCAAAAGCTGTTACTAACAGTAACTACCGCCTTTCATTGGGGTATATACGAGTATAATCACAGCTACGGCGTACAGCTGAACACTGATAAAGCTGGCAATAGCCACAATCGCATATTTAAAACTAAATTCTTCAAATATGCTCACATATATTACAAACACATTGCCCTTCTATCATAGGGATATGCTTAGAAATCACAAAAAGTCATAATTTGTTCATAAAGATAATTCATTGTTGTTAAAGATAAATAGTTGTGTGTCAGACCTAAGCTCCTGATTGCCTCAAAATGCTCAAAAATATATAATTTATTATCTCAGCTTTCTTATAAGGATTACAAAACGTAGATATTTACATTGATAGCACAGAAGTTGTGGTGTGTTCAGATCCTGATAGCGAAGATATTTTTAGTGGATGTGATTGAAACTGAATCTAAATAATAGTGTATATTCGTTAATAAACTTATTTTCTTTTACAGAGCGTGATATACAGCCATTACAAAAGTTATTGTGTACAGCTGAACAAAATGCAGCTGTACACGGGTCTTGCGCCACCGCATCTTGTACGGGGCCTGTTCTCCCTATTGGAGAGACGAGTTCTGACAGGTAAAGACACCTTTTGATCACACAAAATACACAATTTTTATATTATATCTTAATATGTTGTTTTTTAAAATTTCAGATCCTTGGAACCAACCGTGGGCCGTTGGGGCTGTGAATGGCCAAGCTGACTCGAACAACAAGATGGTTGGTCTACAAATCGAGCCCTCCTAGGGCTAACAGACCCCACCCATGGGGTTCTTGGGGACTTAAACAACAACAACAACAATGTGGGTGATGCCGCTTTGGCCGAACTCATCGAAACCCGGCAAGCAAATGGGCCCTGGCCCATACACCATCCTTTGCCGCTGCCCCGTTGGACTGCTGGTACCATGGTGCCCTACAAGTTGAGGTCCATCAGCGATTTTGAGGGGTTGGCCAGTGAGATCGAGATGCAGCTACAGAGAGTATTGGAGGAACACAATTACGATACGTTGGGTAACTTCTTGGACTTTTACGAGGGTTTTAAGAAGAGTAGCCATAACAGTGTTCTTGAGTTCTTCCATGCGTAAGTATTTATTTATCTAACGCCATTCAAGTTTTTTATAATACAACCGTATTGATCACTGGTTAACGAACTTGGTTACACTATGCTCATTTTGTTATTTTATGTACCTACCTAATTTCTGTTGCATAGTACCAAAATAGTTTTGAATTTAATACCAGATTGAAAACTAACAGCTGGCAATTTGACGTTTCAGGTACTCTCCACCCATCACCCCAGAGCATTACACCTGTGTGGGCTTAGCCCTGGAGCTGTGGAACCGTCTAAGGTTACAACTGGAATCGAAATACCCTGGAATCGGTGAACATCTTTGTGTGGTGTCTTGTGAAGAAGATATAGCCAGCACTCCGGTATACACAGCTCTAAGCGATCGTCTCGATACTGCATCCTACACCTTGGAAAAGGAACATGTGTTGATGTGTTTGAAGGTTGAATTTTCTGGCAGAACGGGGACCCTACTTTGCGATCCTGGATATCACGTTTCTAGAGTGATCACCGTTATGGCGGATAAGGCATATCCAAATACTGGTAGGTGTCTTGAGGGTGCAGCTTTCGATGCATACTAATATCATGAGTTTGCAGGTTGGTTTATTCAGTCTGAGGAAAGCGGAATTAGAAAAGAGTACAACTATCAGTTTTCTCCAAACAATGCATGTTTTGTGGAATGGAACGAGCGAACTATTAGAAATGGCGAGCAAGAGAACTTCACAGGGTTGATATATGTTGGAAGGCCGTATTTAACGGCAGTTGACGTTACGGAGAGGAGAAATTTGGTGTACAGCTTTCGAAGCTTGCTATCCAGAGATCAAAAAGGACACCTCCTTGCCGGGATCTATTTCAAAGTATTAAAGAATTGCGATGAGTTTACCATATTCTATCAGGATATGGGCAAGCAGCGCATGAAAATGAATTTTTCTGCCTTCATGCAACCAGAGGTACTATAATTCATCATTTCTTAACTATTATTGTATAAATTTAATTCATTCTATATAGCTCGTATTCTGATTTGTACTTTTGAGTTTAAAATCTGAAACCAATTTTATATGAGATTCCTCACCCTTAGAAACATAGAAAGTCCGGAAAATCTCGCTTTACACCACCATAGATATTTCTTTGGCAGTCTTTAAAAAATATATTTCAATGTCTTACATCACTGAGCTTCGGCGTAGGCGAACGTGGAATTATGTAGATTAATATTATAAAAACAAAAATTTGGGGTGTTTTTCACATTTCGTCCCCTAGAACCCCCCGTACAGGACTACGAGTTACCATTTCGATGTTTCTAAAGGTGAGGAATCTTCTAAATTTGGTTCCAGCTTTTAAACGCAAAGTGCAAACAAAAATCATTTCTACATGACTTTCATGGGGCCGTGGACTCTATTAATAGAAAAAAATAAAGCTGTCATAAATTTTAGGTAAATGAAGATCTGTTGAAGAAGCTAAATATGTGCAATGAGCAGCTGAATTTGTCGGAGAACAAATTATTGAACATCGTGAGACAATCTGGACAGATTCTTAAGGATGCCTCGTATTTGCAGCAATTATTGGAGATTGAACGGTGCATTAACATGATGTCTGCCAATAACTAGTCATAGCAAATACAGTCTATTCTCCAACTTTTTACATTTATTTTTATTTAACTTCAAATATTATAAGCATTTTGTTTGTATGTAGGTACTGAGGATAGTTATAACAAGTATTAAGTGTCTATTTTGTGTTTTTACAAAAAATTACAACTCTTAAGTACTCAATGGAACTATTATACATATTATACGCGTTTTATAAGTTTAGTTACTAATCTAATATATTTTGACGTTGTGAAAGATAACAGCACCATTTTTTTCAGTTATCACTGTATTATGAATCAGGTTTTAGTCTTAAAAGAATAACTCAAATTATAATTTTCCTTTTCGATCTACTTTAGTAATGTAATAATTAGCAAATAATATCAGATTTTATAAAAAGTATCAACTTTTTTGCATAAAATTGTGCTATACTTCCTTGAATCTTTAGCCATATGCACTAATAAAAAATACTACGATCAGTTAAATTTCTTAACTAATGTTTAATCACAGCTTCGTAGTCTTTTTTAGTATGCAGTTTAAATATTCAGAAGTAGCTAGTACTAGTACCTAGTTGCGGTATAAATGTAAACAAATGTAGTACCTACTTATTAATTTTTAAATAAAATATCAATTAATTTTTGTAACATAGTTATTTGTTTGGTTTTTAATGACAAACACTATATTTAATTAAATAACCTCTTGAGTAATTAGAATAACTTATTAGTTTGGAATTCCCAAGCAATATATTTTATCGTTTAAATTAAGTATATATACAAAATGAATGTAAGTGGCGAGCTGTTGAATGTGCATGAAACTTATGCCAGATTTCCTTATATTTAGCTTTTGTAGAACTGACTAATTTTTGAACTTAAAATAACAAAACTGTAATATGGAACACCTTAGATATACAACAGAAATTAACGTGTGTCAATAAGTGTCAACATAAGACGTCATTTGAAAGGGTCAGTTTACTTTCCACTACTCGCCACTGTACCCGTGTACCTAATATACATTCGTTTAGGTACCCACTTCAATATCTGAAAATAAATAAGTAAGGTATATATCCAGGTATTGATTTTTAAATTACAAGATTTAGATCGAGTTTCGGTTTAGATTCATTTTATAAGATGTACATTAATTTAAAATAACTACCTACCTATAACTACATTTTACATATTTACAATAATATTTCAGGCCTTTCATTAACGCCATATGCATCTTTCCAGATACGCAGGTATTTAGGTATGCTATGGTTCCGCAAACTCCGCACATTTGGAATAGCATATTTGCCAAACTCCAAGGCTCTGAGCCATACGATTAAGAAAATTGAGTCGTCCAATATAATGTAATATTTACCACCTGCAAATACCTATGTTCAGGTACATAATTAATATTTAAGCATTTATTTAACCTATTAAGCAAATGTTCAATATATGAATTTATAAATACCTAGGAACCTGCTAAATAAAAAAAATTAGAGATGTCGATTATTCTCTCTAGCCGACATAATATATATTATTTACAGATACTACCATTCACATTGTAATCAACCCTGTATAATATTTAGAAAACATCATTATAAGGACTTACATTTTAAGTGCGTACTTACGTAAATTGTAAAGTAAACTAGGTACAAACTTACCTTAATTGTTATCACATTTCTGCATATAACTATAGCAAACATAATTATGCAACCTGCGGAACCATAGTAAATAAACATGAATTCGATTAGCGAACTCTAGACTTGGCATCTATAAGCAAAAACCAGTTGAATATTTGTTTTGTGTTATATAATATACCTATCAACTTGAGCATTACCTAAGTTTAAAGTATTTTAATAAGGTCAATATGAAAAGTAAATTGTAAATGCATTAGGCACTTTATTAATGTATTCAAATAATTTATATGTAGGCTTGATTTAACACTGTACTCTGCTATTGCTAGATAAAAATAATAAATTATGGAATTTTATATATTTTATTCCCCTTGTATTGTACTTACCTATACCCTTAAAACCATTTGAAAATTACATAAACATCTAGAAATATTTATATAAATTGGAAAGCCCAAAAAATGTGGTATTATCACAGCATAATATATCTGTATATCTACTTTGATATTGTGTGACAATTGACAATATTACCTAATTACCTAGGTATATTAATGTATATAAAAATGCATGCAAAGTACCTGGCAAAAATGTAAATGTAAATATTCCTCGATTTTCATTATTCTCTTGCATAGTCTTCAAAACAAGAATGTTCGAAACACTATTATAAACGACAAACGGTACACTTTTGCAATAAAAAGTTTAATTCAGACATGTACGATTGACGAGTATTATTCACAAATAAAAAGTCCGTCAAAATAAATTGTGCAGCACCATATTATACTTTTAAACATTTAACAGTTTAAAGGCCGACCTGTTCTAACAAGTTTAAAAAACACATAACCACACTTATTTGCCGACTGGCATTTAGCTATATGCAACCCACGGTAACATGCATAGTTATGTGTTATTTAAGTTGCCTACTTCTGTTATATTTCTCTTTTTAGTATGAGGTACGAGTGTTTTGTGGTTATGTATTGTACTTTCTCCAGATAAATCCTGATTAATTTGACATTTCCTGCGTTTCACAAGATTTTTTATAGGTAAAGAAAGTGAAATTCGATGACAGTAGTTAAGTATTTACTAAATAATGGTTGAGGAGACATTAAATACAAGTAATAAACCAAAGGTCAGTAGCTTCAGCTCACAGGGAAATTACAAAATTAGGGTTAAAAATTTTGTGTAAATTATTTTTAGGCTAAAACAAACAATAATAAGCCGAAATCCGTTTATTCCTGGAATGTAACAGACGTGCAAAAATGGTTAAGAAGACATTGCAGCGACTACTACCAATTGTACGTCGAGAATTTTATTCAACATGATATAACCGGGAGGACACTTATTAGGATTAACGATAACTCTTTGCTAAGATTAGGAATAACAAACGTTGTACACCGAGAGGCAATATGGCGAGAGATTCTTAAGCTTCGCCTGAAGACTGATATTATGGAAATAAGAGACCTGCAGAGGCGTAACACGAATAATATGTTTTATGATTACTCAATTGCTTAACTAGGTATGGTTGAAATCAATTATTGTGTATTATATTATTTGCCGCGTTTATGAATGTAATGGTTTTAAGGCATTGTTGTGATTTTCATGTAAATTGTCCCATTATCAGAGTACACATATTATAGTGAAGAGTAGGGTACTTATAAAGCGTTTTGCATTGGAACCAGTGCATAGTGAGTGTTTCTCTTTTTCGTTTTCTACCTAAATCAAATAGAGGAAACCAAGGTATATAATAATATCTGCTTTTACCAATGGAAAACGCTATTAGATAAAATTACTGGTATTTATATGTGCAGTTAGGCCAGTGGCAGCTCACGATTTCTAAGAAAGGCTTATGTGCTACAATGTATTATAGTGTTTAAAGTATATACTTAAGGCGGGGATTTTGTATAGAAGAAAAATGCCGAAAAAACGGAGAATCGGTAGGGCCCGGCTGGTGTTGGTGTTATGTGAGTCAGCACTTGAACGTGTGGAGTTACCACTAGCAGGAACCATTGCGAATACGTTGACATATAATAAATTCGAATTATGTTGTTTTTTCCTAATGATTTGTGTTCTCGTCTGAACCTCTGTTAGACAGTAAAAATATACATACAAAATCCCCGCCTTAAGGTATAGGTACCTACAAATTTTAATAATTAATAGGTGAGGAACATCACCCAAACAATCGCCAATCGATTAAGGTTAGTTTCAAGCCAAGAGTCAATTTTTATAAGTACATTTTTCAATCAGAAGGAAGAAATGTTGTTACTTCTTTACGAATTTTTATATGAATATTAAATTATGACGATATTTATCTAAACTTTGACCACCATAATTATCGATTATGTGATCGTAATTTATATACTTATATTATTTTTGTAGATTTCTTTTATACCTTGTCCCATTTTATAAGTTTCGATAATAATAATAATGTTTCTATTGCCTGACGGTCTATGATACTAATGACATTGTATCTGTATATACAAGGTGTCACTTAAGTACGTTAAAATATTTCAGTGAGGTATTCCTGAGATAATTCTTCGAAAAAAAGTTTGTATAAATCTGTGTCCGGGAAGGCTTCGTTTCGGAGGTACAGGGTGTTAATACTGAAATTTTAATTTAGAATTTTTTCAAATAACATCAAAGATAAATTTTTCGCACAAAATTTAGTAACATGGGTTTTGTTAGGTTACAAATCATAATCTCGTATTCATTTTTATGCATCACTTAGAGAGTCCAAAGTACGAACACAATCATTATTACGCCTGGCATTTTCCCTCGGGTACGGTATTCTTTAGTAAGGAAGGGCAGAATAAGCTTGTATTACTGTCGGGGTACCACTTTCAGCAGCTGTTGTAATAATGATGATTTTGTTTAATTTTTCAGTTGTTTTAATTGCCTAATAAATACTAAAATACTTGTTCGAATGGATGCTTTATTTGTATTTCTTATAGTAAACTCAAAATTGTACCAGCCCCTGATTGACCAAACAGCTTGATAATACTCAGTTGAAAATAGATGCAGTTGCAAAAGACTCGACGATATTTTCGACTTCGACAACCGATATTTTTTTGAAATTGTCAATTCCCTGTATCTCGAGAACAAATAATTTTTCGCTCCAACTTTATACGAAAATAGTTGTTTACTTTGATGAGATCTATCACACACTTAGTTTTTGTAAAATCATCAGCACCCTCATTTAACATCTAAGGGACTCATTGCATCGACACAGAAATTTGTAAATATCTCGAAAACCATCACCCCTAGCGTTGTTGAGGAAGTATACCTTATTTGCTTAGAAAAGATATAGAAATAAAGTTTACTCATAAAAAATCGCAGAAGCTTACAGTCAAAAAGTTAGGGCAAATTAAAATTAATAATGATTGCGTACGTAGTGCCCTCTAAGTGATGCATAAAAATGAATACCAGATAATGATTTCTCACCTAAAAAAAACAAATTATATGGGATAAATTTATCTTTTATATGTTACTGAAAAAAATACAAAATAAAATATCCATTTTAACACCCTGTATCTCCAAAACAAAGCATTTATTGCTTTGCTTGCAAAGCTTTTTTTCTTAGATTTAACCTCGGATTTAACTCAGGAATATCTCACTGAAATATTTTGAAGTACTTATGTTACACCCTGCATATTTACATATGTGACTGTAATAAATTTCCGTTGCCAGTAAAATGTAAAATAGTTGTCCTCAACAACTGTATAAATACTAATTTTAAAAGGCTTAACCGAAGCAATTTTGGTAAAGTAGTTAGTAGGTTAGCCTAATGTCTACTTACCTTATCAATTTTTTAAAAATCAACCCAAATAAACACATTTATGGATCGGCAGACTTTATGTAGACCAAGGTTTCACTTTTGCAATAAGAAACATTTTGGTACATTTTTAACATTTCTTCCTGGTTTTCTTTTACTGTTTCTTCATATAGTTTCAATTATTGTATCCCACAACAATTCAGTTGAGGGTAGACGGTAGACGCATTTTCATTACAATTTTTACCGAAAACTGATTCTATCGAAATCCGTCATTGTGGTACCTAATTCTATTATGTGCTTTGTATATTGAAGGAAGGAGATAGGTACAGTGAGTTTGTAAAGGTTGGAATATATTCTTTAAAGCGAAATTATGGATTTTTGTGGAAAGGTCCCATATATGAGTACGTGCCACTTAAGAAAGCACAAGAAACTGCACCAGGTAAGGTAAATGACATTATTATTGATGTTAATATCGAAAATTATAAACAAAACGTTTCAAATACAAAAAAATATGAACCCCGTCATTATTAATTACAAAATCGACTTGTCAAGATATGCTCCACAAAAGTCGATACTTTCGTTTTCACAATATGAGTTTTACAAATGAGGAAACCATGAGTATGAAATATTAATCTTGATTTTATATTTTAGTAATTTTTATATTTTACACATTATCATTTACGATTTGGTAAAAGTGAATTATTTACTCAGTTGTTTGTGCTTTAGATTTATCCTCTGAAATATTTTTGTTAAATAGACCAGTGATTGAATCAATTATTGTTTTGTTTTGTCGATTAGAATCTGAAAATGTTAATTATAGTTCGATACCTAATACAGTGGTGTCCCGGTAATCTGAACCATTGACACACCGGATTCTATGGTAATCCGGATCGTCTTTCTGCCTCATAAAGATACTTAGTAATCCGGATTTTACTTGACTCGGTAAACCGGATTCAACCACATATTTTATACTTACTGCTACATATTTTTTACTTTTATGCCGGTTTCTCACATTGCTTTCGAACACGTACATGCGATAGTGGTATTTAGTTTCTAAAGGGCAAAGTTCAATAAAAATGGGAAATATTAAATGCTTCCCAAAACTTTCTCGCTTACAGAAAAGTCGGCAACTGCTGACCCGTTGAAGAGTGGTATTTCTGGCAGATCTTATGTATGGAGTATTGGATATATGTATGAGTTTTTTTAGTTATAGAATCCATTTTTTTCTTCAAATGTTTTACATAGTATAAATATTGCATTTACTTAAATAGTTTATTTAATAATCCGGATCGGTCCGGTTTTAATTGATTGGGTTAATCCGACACCGCTGTACATGATTTTTATTGTAGTAGAATCAGTTGATATTTTTGTTTTTATATAATTTCTCTCTTCATATTTAGTGTCGGTACTATTCTTATAACTATGAATGTTACTGCCCTAATGTCATTATGTCAGAAGAATAGTCTATTTATCTATTTTAATTTACTTATATGAATGATTTCAATATCTTTATGGTTTTTGAGATTAAACATTTTGTAACTTAAATTTTACCTCAATGTCAACTCTTAAGTATTTTTTTAAATAAAATAAAATGTACCTATATTATATTGTTTTCAGAAGAAATAAATACTTATGTAACATAAATAAATAAGAATAAGTACTGTAAATATGTATATGTTCGTCAAAATATTATATTATAAAAAATTAAATTCTTGGTGTTTTTATTTTTAATAGACACCACAACCATATATTTTGATAATTTTCTAGTGAAATATGACCTCGATTATCAAAATTTTGAACCTACAAGGATATAACAAATATATAGCTTGATTTTCAAACCGTTCACCGATATACACATACATATTCTTGTATTGCTAGATTCCAATCCAGGCAGGTCGCTTAGACGAAATCATGCTTTGTCATGATGCTTGTCTCGACCGAGGAATTACATGTCACTCGACACGTGAGCCTGGCGATATGCCTTGGAATTAATATAAATTTTACTACGAATATTGTAAATAATAAATTTTGTGAGATTTAGTTATATCTAACATTAGAAGTGGAATTTTTGTCACGTACTCTCCTGTAAAAATTTGGCATGATTCCAAAAACCAAAAACTTGGTTATTTGAATTTTTCACATAAATTTTGAGGTTACGTGAAAAAAGTGTAAATACAAAAGTTGTAGATCTTTTTATTACCTACAACTTTGCCATTTAACTTTTTTCCATAGGACGTGTAGTTTTGCCGGAAATCGAGATAAACCGTTTTTTATCCTTGAAAACTCACCCCCTTCCGCTTTCCGACCTCAGATCGCCCATAAATTATTTTTCCTTTCATTTCTGTTACATTCTCTTCCTTTTCCAATGGGTTTCATCCTACTATTATTTTTTTTCACTTTTTACCATTTTCAAAGGCTTCAGCCTTGGTCTAATATGGCGGCAAAGTCCGGGATCTATAGACCGTGCAGTAGAGTATTAAATACATCAAAACAAATAGAATTAACTGTATTGCAGCTTGCCGGCATTTATTTCCACTTACCCTTGTCGACTGGCCTCTTAATATATGATATGAATAATGTTACTGCAAATCCCGAACCGAATTTTCGAGATTTCCCACATTTTACGTACAAAAAAAAAACTAATAATCAACCCGATGTTTTATTATTATTTTTTTAATATAAGAAAGCACCTTCTCAATAACTTCGTTAAACC
This sequence comes from Tetropium fuscum, assembly GCA_964058915.1. Taxonomy (NCBI): domain Eukaryota; kingdom Metazoa; phylum Arthropoda; class Insecta; order Coleoptera; family Cerambycidae; genus Tetropium; species Tetropium fuscum. The sequence continues at coordinate 362,494 of CAXKVY010000467.1, read as the reverse complement.
TAATGTACATGATACACTAAAATATATATATAATTCACTTTACTTAAAGCTAATAATAAATTGTATACTTTTTAAACAAAACAATTTTGAAGTTACACACATTTAATTATTTATGTTCTAAGAAATAAAAAAAATTAAAACAATATATTTACTTATTAGTATGTGGTAAAATATATTGATGCGTTATTAACAATATATAAGGCAACAAAATTTGTTAATGTAGGTCTCTCTTGCATTGGAAATATCGCTCTAAACAGACGAATTAGTTTGCATTTTGGAAATCCAACTAAACCCTGCTAAAATACCATTCCGATAACAGTTAATAGGTTCTTCACTATAACCCTAGCATATTGTACAACATACTTCAAAGGCAATAGCGCGACATTTCAAAAGAACCCTAAGACCTTAAACCTTATCTCAGATAGACTTGTAGCTGTAACGCACACTGTAATAAAACTTTAAGTCCAGGCATAAAACTAGCTATCAGAGAGAAATCAGGTCCAGACACTAACTGAGTATGTAAACTTAATCCTCCAGTGTAGTCTCCACTTTGGATCAGCTGCACCAGTTGGTGAAGAGATGCTAATGTATTAGGTGACAACTACAAATAGAAATTGAAAATTATATTAAATTTAATTTTGCAACGTATTCATATATTATATATATATTATACATATTAAAAAGTCACTGTCATTGATAGAAATATTTGATTTTATTTTAATTATTACATAAAAATCAGTCAGAGGTTTTGATGGAACCCCGTCCAAAATTATATACGGTGTTGTAAGAAGTACAAAAGTACAAAAAACTATAGTAGCCTGATTTTTTTGGCGCTGATTTTTCTTCTTCTTGTACCTCTACAGTGTATATAATTTTAATGTCTGTTAAATACCGTGAATTTAAAAACGCCGCCCATATTACATGCGACTCATGGAAACAAACTTGATAAAAATTAATCTACATGAAAAAATCTTTACAGGTTTTAGATGTTAAATTTTAATTATTATGGTTTGCATACAGATATGATGTTATGACAAGAAACGAGTCACACATTAATAGAATTTTGATAAATTAAATAAGCAGCCGCTTATGAAAAGCATAAGCAAAGTACCAGCCTCCTTTTGACACAAGAAATAGGGTACCATTTTTATAACTGAACATATGTTAATGAATACTTTTTTAAGGATGTACTACATTATAAATATAAACGGATAGGTAGCAAAAAACTTCAGAAAAAAAACATATTTTTATCTTTAAACAACGTGCAAAGGAGTAAATACCCCGGAAGCAAGAGGGATGACTGAGGGCTGTCAAAATAAAAAAGTAAAACACAACAAATTTAACTTATCAAATTTTTAAATAGAAAATATGGCTTCCCAAGAAATATTAAACTGCATACGTAGAGTGTTAGATAATAAACATGGTTCATAGTGTAAATATAAATAGCGACATAGATAAATCACTTATGAAACTAAATGCAAATGCATTTAATTTGTATTTTCTACGCCCACTACTGTAAAAGGTCATTATTGTACAACACACACAGCACAGACTAAGTAAGCATCTTCTTACGTGTATGTATGCTTTTCTGTTTTGTGTCACGTAATGAGACAGGACTAATTTGACAGATTCAGTTGAATATATGTGACATAGGTCATTGTATTTATCGAATAAAAATAAAAGTTGAAATAGAAGATTAAGAAAGCTTAGAAGATTAATTAAGATATATTAGAATAGAATAGAAAATATAGAATAGAAATAGATATAATTGACTTCATTAAACTTTTAGCCGGAATGACGCCACAGTTTTTCTTAGAGTAAAAAGTGATTCTAAGTTAAATAAGAGTAATCGTCAAACTTTATATTATCTAAATTTATAATGTTGCCCAATGATCATAGACCATCCTTTGGAGGCAATCAATCTAAAGTAGAGCATAGCATGTTATACAAGAAAAATATTTATTGACTGAAAACATGTGTTTGAAATATATACATATAAACCTTTTTTTATATAAATAAATAAAAACATTAAAATATAACAAGATCTTACCCTATGTTCCCTTAATAAGTCATAAAGTGATTCCAATTTTCGACCCACATCTTCTAGTTTTCTCTTTGTTTGCTGAAAAGAAATATAATGAATATTTTTTCACGGACATATATTGCACCAAGTTACTTGTCACTTTTCTAATTTTTCAATTATTTGTTAGAAGGTAAAAGGATTTATAAGAATAAACAATTGAAATGAAACATACCGCGTTGTTCGTAGCGCAGCTACACTGATTCCTCAACTCATCAAAGACAGTCTTCATATGCACATGCTCATCTGGAATAGGCGCTTTCTGCACAGGCTGAGGCGTTTCAGGTTTGACCACTTCCTGAGTGATTTGGGGCTGTTGTCCCAAGCCAGGTATGGCATTTTGGTGGAAATTACCGGGATTGAAATTCTGCCCATAGGCAGCAGGTGTGGGTTGTGGCGGTTGGTACATTGATGGTGGGTTTTGGGGATATAGTGGGGCCGGGTTGTAGGGTTGAGTGGGTGGGGCATTTACGTCACCATAGCCGTTTGTGGGGAGATTTTGAGCTGGTGCAGATCCATATATTGGGTGAGTGATAGGGTTGCTTGCTGCTAGTTCTGGTTTCATCTGAAACGTGGACAATTAACTTTACGGGTCAAACATTTTATTTGATTGACAAGTACTACATTTTTCCATTTTTATATATTTTGGACACCGTTAATTTGAAACCATATATGGGATTTTTTTTAATATTAGAGTTTGATTAAAACTCTGGATGAGAATCACTTCTGCTTCCAAAGTAACTTAAAATGCACCAATTCAAAGTGTGAAATATTTTGTTATCCAAAAAATTTTATATTTTGAAGTTTTTGATTCACTCCCGTAACTAACTGATCTGAAAACATTTAAAACGCGCAAAGCAGTATAAAGTGTGACATTGTAATGCATGCTGTGCTAATAATATTCGTAGGTGTCGTTGGTTTTGAAGATTATTGATATTCTTAATCGATAAAAGGCACAAGTCTAGATTATTTTTCAGTTTCAACCTATTGTTTTTCAACTGTTTTTTTATTAAACTATATTTTGTTAGTATAAAAATAGGTTTAACCCTTTCGAGACCATCGCCGTAAATGTACGATTTTTAGCTGCAGCTTAGCCGTACAGTTACGTTTTTGGCTCTACAAGTCACTTACCGGGTCGTATGATTTTTAAACATTTTGCATACGAGTGGGACGATCGTACATTTACGTCCCATGCACGCACGTCGAATTATATGTGACCGTACTTGTACAATTTCTCGAAGCTCACACCTATATACCGATATTCAGAACGTACATGTATGTCTACTTTGCAAAAACGGTGGCCCAACATGTAAGATCTTCCGCTTTGAAAACATTTTGCACGGAAAATGCAATTTCTTATTGTGTATTGAATAAAACGAAAAAAAATAGATATATGCTTTTATTTTTACAGTGGTTTATAAAAGCGCACATTGCACAAATTGTCTCGGCGCCGTTAATATCAATTTGGATATCTAATATCAAAAAGAATCCAATATGGTTCCAACTTTATTGGACACTGTATATGGATTGTGAACGGATGAGTTAAGTTATAGTTTGTCGACTCTCATATGTTTCAAACGAAGATTCAAATAATTAAATTAATACTGAGATACTCACATGAGGTTTACTAAGTGGAGGTGGGTCGTTCCAGCCAGATGGAGAGCTTAAAAATGATATTGCAGGGTTTGCTCTTTCTATGGGAGGTGCTGCTAAGGAACTAGCAGGTGAGGCAGAGCTTCCATAGCCAGGTCCTGGAATTGCTGAAGGGAAGTTGTTATTCGAATTAGGTACTAGTGGAGCAGGGTTGACTGATGGATTTGGAACTAACGGAGCAGGGTTAAACACCGGATTGGGAGCAGGATTTTGTGGGAGAGGCGTAGAATTGACAGGAGCGGGTGAATAAGGGGTGTTAGAGAAACTATTACTTTGGAAAGAGGATATAGGCTGCGGGGCAAATTGATTTCGTGTAGATCCATATTGGTTCGAAGTAACGGAAGGATCCAGGACATATTTACGAGACGGTAAACCAGTCACACCACCTGTAGAGAAATGAAGGATGTACTGTTTTTTCTTATTAAAAACCCAAAGTGTACCTACCATGTGCTGATCCGACACTAGTTGGCCTAGGCGGATGATTCGGTGGTGCCTGAGGCGCCGGTGAAAAGTTCCTAGGTGGTTGATTGAAGTTCCCCACAGCTGGCATCGGTTGAGTTTGCCATGGTTGACTGTTAACCGTTGGATTTGGCAGTCCAGTGTTAAATTGACCTTGATTAAATTGACTAACAGGCTGAGCTGTAAGTGGTTGTGTGGATGCGGGGAACTGATTTTGATTGCTATGGAAGGGGTTGGTGTTATTGAAGACGTTTGCTGGAGGATAATTAGAGAATGACTGTCTTTGGCTTCCTCTTCGGCTCTGTTGCTGGCGAACTTCTTGGACGTTCAATGGTTTTTGTCCAAGAGCAACGTGCAAACGGTCCCGAAGACTTGCTACCTTTTCATTCTGCGTGGAGCCTAGATAACTTATAGCAGTGGCGAAGTCACCTTGGGAGGCCAAGAGGGAAGCGTAGTGAGACAGAAGATCGGCCATAGGCCCAGTTATCTGAGCAAAAGAAAAAAAATGTTTTTAGGTTGACCGACTAAATAGTAAATATATATTTACCTGTACTTGTCTACCTTGCCGCTCTACAGCTTTTTGTAAGAACATAACAAGTTCTACCAATTCTTGTAGGTCATTTGTGGATTTGGTAGCATTTCCGCTCCAACTCGAGACTAATTTATCAAAACTGCCAGAACATATATAACAAAGTTGAGCATCTTCAGCTAGTTTAGGATTGTTTTTGCTTTCGTATTCTAATCTAGAACCAAGTTGTTCTGCAAGAAAAAAAATACTTGTGTATTTCTTTGTTTACTCATTGTTATGAGACAATCATTATTATGGCTACTACTTTGGGTTGAGTTAGTGTACAATAATTTAGTGGATAACTTTACGTCTCAACAACAATAAAAGAGAAGCCATTCATATAATTGTTATATTTACCATTAACCAAAAAGAAATATATGTAGATGAAAAAAAAAGTAATTATAAAACCAGAACAATAAATTACAATTTTGGTCAACACAACCTTAAAATGACAAAAAAGGTGCCTATACTACTGCACTTTGGAACTACCTATCTTTTTTTGGTATACATAGCCTCAAACAAGACGTGCGATAAATAATAATATAAATCAAACTGTTGAGCCGTGGCGATTCTATAAATGCGCGCGCAGTGCCGGCGAAAATAATATTTTTAACCGTTCATCTTTCACCTGCTGCATCTATGGCAAAATTCTACAGGCAAAATTAGTATATCAAGGAGCGCAGAGTCGGCAACCATTATTACATACTTATACATACGAGCTCCTTCCCATTTCAGTTGGCCCACCTAGGGATTAGTCAGAAATGTCATGGAGCAATGTCATGTCAGAAATGTCATGTCTTATGGAGCAAAAGTAGAGGAAGAAATATACGACACGAACTTCCAAATTTATTTATTCTTTTGACAACTTCTTTTAACCACAAATCTTAGGTGACATCTTAGGTGACATCTTAGGTGACTGAGACTGATAACTAACACAAAATGAGAATAAAAAGAAATAAATGTGAACAAATACGTTAAATTAACAAAACAACAATTTTATAATTTACCACTGGGTAACATCACCTTTATTTTTTATTACAGCCGAAATTCGTTGGGGCATAGTATTAACCAAGCCTTGGCATAATTCTGGTGTAAAAGAATCCCATATTTCCTGAAGCCTTTGCTTCAGTTCAGGGATTGTTCGAGCAGGGTATTTCCGTAGCACTTTTCATCTCGTGCCAAAAATTTTCAATGGGTGATAGATCCGGACTACTAGAAACCCATTCCAAAAGTGGTATACCATAGTCCTCCATCCATTTTAAACTTCGTTTTGAGGTGTGGCATGTTGCGCCGTCCTGCTGAAACATAAATTCTTGGCCTGATGTCAAACACTCTTCCATGACCGGTAAAAGTGATTTTTCTAAAATGGCCAAATATTTGTTTGTATCCACGTTTCCGACAATAAAATGGAGTTTTCCTACTCCTTTTGATGACATGCTTCCCCACACCATGACGAATGCAGGAAATTTTACTTTTCTTTTAAGACAGTCAGCATGGAATGGTTCATTTTTTTGCGAATAACTCTACTTCGACTATCTCCAACACAAACTTCGAATCGGGCCTCATTGCTCCATTGTATTGCACGCCATTGCTGAGATGTCCAATCCTTATGTTCTTTTGCCCATCTTACCCTATTTTTCTTCTGGCGTGGTGTTAAAAGTGGCTTTTCTTTGGCCTAATGCAAAATTGTCACTTTTAATTTTTCTAGTTCATTTTTTTTATTAAAAAACTTACCTTGTAAGTCCCAAATCCTAATTTGTGAGCCTCTCTGTGAGTTGTGATCTTGAAATACGTCTTCCAACGGCATCACTCCACAGAACACTTAACTCGAGGTAATTGACACGTCTGTTTTTCTGGATAATTCTTCTTAACGCTCTTCTATCACAATCTGTAATCTTGCTTTTTTTTACATATCGGGGCTTTGCAGCGACTGAACTCGTCATTTTATATATTCTAACTATATTTCTTACACTATACCGCGATAATTCTAATAAATTTGCAATTTTCGAGTTTGACTTCCCACAATTGAAAAATTTAATAATAAGTGAACGAATTTTGTCATCCATAACCTTTCCTCTGCCCATTTTTAAAGAACACAACTACTTTGAAGCTTTATCGAATTAATTCTGACAGCTATGAGTATTAGCAATAATTGTTTAATTGTTGTGGCGTCTGTTTTCCACTGCCACCTTCGAATTGTAGGCTTACTTTGTAATGAATAAAAAAACGGGTTGATCGCCGTACTTGCAACATTTTGCTTCTTTGTTACACATTTGAGTTAAGACCAATAAAGTTGGGTGTTTTCTACTGCATAAGATTAAATATGCCCTATTAATTACTTTGAGACCTAAACACAGCTTGTAGTATTTATTATGTTTTGATGCTGACCAAAAAACTAAGATTTCAATGGGTGGGCCAACTGATATGGGAAGGGGCTCATACATATATGACATCACTGGTCGTGTGCGTCTATTCGGCGCTCCAAACCAATGGTAATTTTCAATGCGATATGCTCGACTATATTCGTAAAAAACGGCCGAATAAATAATCCGCAACGCGCTCTAAAAAACCACACTTGCAGATTTCAGACTTCCAGTAATTCTTGTGACAACATAGGTGTATGTAGGGTTGATTTCGATCAGATTTCGTTGTTTACACATTATTACGAGACAATCATTAATATGGCTACTACTTCGGGTTGTGTTAGTGGACAATAGTTTAGTGGATAACCCATTAAAGTTAACTTTTCACTGTTACATTTAAATTCTAACCGTGTATTTAACCGTGTAACCATAATTTGTAACCGCTTCCATTAATTAGGATTTTATATTACAAGTAATAATCAAGCCATATTGTTTGAAAAAAACTTACCGCAAAGAAGAGGAAGATCGTCATCGGAAGCGTGTGTTATAGCCGCCGCCAAAGCCTCCTTCCAACTGTCGACGTCACAATTATTAATTATAGAACCCCAATCTTCTGACACCATTGCAGAAATTAAGGACGAAATATAACACTCAGTCTGATCAAGATACTTGTGTTGAGTTCTTGCAATTAAATCGGGCCCACCTATAAAAAATTTAGTAATCATGCAAATACAATATACTAGATAATAATCAACTTATTATCCCTTGGAGTACATTCAATAGCGATAAAGTGAGCAATAAAAAGTTTGCCTAAGCTAGCTCAACTCTTAATAAAAAAATAAAAATTAAATTCCCGTGGACGCCACTGACCATGCGCAACTACGTCAGTTAGTCCCCAAATTGTTCTGAGTATCGAATACACTTTCTGGCACTTTCTGCAATTCCTGGGGGAAAGAAAAATAACACACACAGTAGACTTATTACTAGGTTTAATGTACAAATGGTAAATTTAGAGCTGGTGATACATAAAAAAAAATTCAAAAGAATTCAAATTACATAAAAATGTGGTACTGTGCCTGAAAACGCAGTATATACAATAAATGAACAGCTTATATAGAAAACGGTTTAAAAGTCAAAGTGCACGATGACCTTTCCGCAATCAATATATATAAAAATAGAGGCAATGCCTACCCAAATGTGTTGATCAAACAACGGAAAAAACCAGGCGAATACCTATACACTTTGTCAAACGTTTGCTGAGGGCTCGTGTCCCCTTTTAAAATAATCTTAAAACTAGCTTATTTGAGATATTCAATAAGTCTCCCAGTGAGGTGGATCTCTCCTGTGACTGTACACCGGCGTCGATGGACTTGGTGATGGACAGGAAGTTGGTCCCAAAAGGTGGCTCAAAAGGAGGTGTGTAAAAACAGGTGGTGTATAAGGTGGTCAAAAAAAAAGGTGGTGTGGCTCACCTTAATTTGTTGGAAATACGGCTTCGCTGTGCCCCTCAATTAACTATAGGGAGTTCAACGCAACGCAGACCCTCCACGTGTTGGTTAAAAGTTATTTGATCCCACTAATGTGGTATGTGTGTATTCCAGAATATCAACACATTAATAATGATTTCCTTGTTTCATCCCAGTATATCGGAAGGTATATACTACGTTATTTAATCAGGAAATTCACTTAAACTTTTAACACATTGAAAATACCCCATATTGAAAATCCCATTCATGCGTTTGGCTCAAAAGGAATCGAAGAAGGCCAACCACAGATCCGCTAACCTAGGCAAGCGTCGCAGAACTGCCAATGTTAAACTCACAAAACAATAAGGCAACACATATATAACGAAGATATTTGTGGTAAATCTATGACAAAGAATCTAATAAATGCGCTGTGGTAATAATGATGTAATCGACTAATAAAAGTAATATGCCTGAATTTCTAAATGGATAATTTCGGATTCTTAAATTGTTAACTACTAAAAGTGACTGTAACAAACTTCTTACCTGTGGTAGAAATGATCAAGGCATCAGCAAATCGCTTGGCTTTCAAACAAAGTTCAACAGCAGCCTCTACATTATTTAGGAGCAGAGCTTGCGTAATTAGACCTTCTGTATCTAAAATAAAGACAAGAATATTTAATACTAAAGATAACAGCTTTCTATGATTGTTACCATCTCCAGTTTTTATCTTAAAGGGTGCAATCGTCTTTTCCTCCTCATGTCGAGCGATATTATTAAATGGGTCATCAGACGTGAAATCTTCCAACTTAAAAATATAAAAATTGAATTATAGTAATAGTACATATATACGTTCTTGCCATACCCTATTCCTTCTGGAAAACTCATCTTCTAATCTATCCGTATTATTCTGTAATTCGTTTCCGACGTGCTGGTTAAGCCTATTGTTGACATCTTCTATCCTATATCCCAGCAAGTTAAGAAGCTCGGACCGAGAGTTCTGTTCAAAATTAGCCTTTAGGAAGTGCCAAATATATTTCTTGTGTTGATCATTGGTTTCCTCGGATTTGTTCAGGCAGTACTCTATAAATCCAGTGTTAATATTATTAACATATATTAATATTTCATGCCCCTATATGTTAATAAAAACTCACCGGCAAAGTTACCATACTCCAAAGCTTTTTCTAGCTCCGATGATTTCTGTACAAATTCAGGTTCTGTAATAACCTGACTGATTTGAACTGTTCTATTGACGGGAATGGGTGGTTGACCGGGCTGCGCATTTTGCACGGACTGGGCAATTGCTACTTTATCGTTTTCAAAGGTTATCAGCTTACCACCAAACTAATGTAAAAAGATGCAACACATTATATGCTTATTATTATATTCTTAGATACTACAACAACGTTAGACAGATATATTAACAGTCCCATATAATGGACTTCTATTTGATGTCTCTCTTGTGTTATTATTTTTTAACGAAGAACGCTTGAATAGCGTATATTGTAGATTAAAAATAAATTAGTGACATATAGTTTGTATAATGAATCTTTGCGTGTGTATGAAATTAGCTAGGACATACGTGAGATTGCTAAACGCATTATATAGGCAAGCTATGTGGTTACGTATGTCATCGAGCCGCTAAGACACGCGATCGATATGATCGAATAAATTGACACGGAATTAAAAAGAGTACAACTATATGAATAGTAGTCGTAGTGCTTGTCAATATTACTCCGACAGTTTAATTCAGTAGCGATCACAAAACGTCTTGTTTTGTGGTATAGTGTTGTCATATTTTTGCTTTTTTCGTTCTCTTTTGATTTATTTGTGGTGCTATTAGACAAGTTGTAAAGTGTATATCGCGGATATAATTGTTTCCTTTTATTGTTTTTTTCTTAGAGACTTACAAGAGTGAAAATAAAATCAGTTCTTTTAAGAACTATAACCTAAAAATGCCTGGAAAAAGGTTAAATTCGCAAGCAAGGGGACTTGTTGCCACTTTACTTAAATATTTAGCGCTGAAAAAGAGAACATGGGCCCTTTAGTTTCTGTTAATGGAGTTCAAGAGGTAAATGAGGAAAACTATAATAATATACTTATCAATACTTATTGAAAACTTTTTTGCAGCATGTTGCTGATGCTATACCTATTTTCGCCTATATTTTCAACTTTGAAGATAATTATAACCTCACTCGAGTGTCAAATCACAGCTGTTCAGTAAGAAACGTGTTGCCAACATCATATATACAAAAATATTGCACGCTATGGTAAATTATTTTATGAAAATAGATTAGAATCTTAATTGTGTAACTATGATCAGTGGTAAATAATAATAACTATTATTATTTTACAAAGTAAATCGTCACTTCATGAGTATTTACGAAGCCAACATTTTTTCTAATTTTTAATTGGTTGTCCGGTGATGAGTGAAAATAAAAACACATTTTCATTTTACTCCCGCCGTCACTGAAATTAATGACCTTGAACTGATTGATTCATACAGTTGTTGTGACGCACACGCAAAGATTCATTATACAAACTATAACCGGCAACTTTCAAGATTTTGAGATTACTTTGACATAAAGCGATATTTCTACTTGTGACGTTTTTGTGTACTAATAATTTCACTCTAATCGTAGCCTTTTGGGATAAGAAATTATAATAAAATGTACTTACACCAAAACTAGCACCCACAGGCCTTTTTAACCACTTAGGAGGCTTACTTAAATCAACACTAATAAGAGCAGTGCTCGGTTGCGGTACTGGAGCTTGAACATATCCATCCATTCCAGGAAAACTGTCAGCTATTTTGTTTGTCGTTTGGATCTGTTGAGTTTTACCTGCAAAAGTGTATTTTCTTACTGCCACCCAAAAAAAAAAGATTAGTTATACTCACCGCCCATAAGGGAATAAATTGAAACGTGTCCATCAAAATTTGGACATGCTATTAAAGCCGGGTTCTTCGGACACCAGACAACATCGAAGCTCCACTGGTTTGTCCTAGCCAGCTCCGATAACACCTCCCCATTTTGTTGGTTTGAATTTGGGTTCCAACAGACAATACGACTATCTTTACCACAAGAGACAAGTAGATCTGGATCATCAGCACACCAAGCTAATGACAAAACACCTCTCTGGTGGTTGTCTAGAGTTTTTAATGGTGACGTGGCAAATCGTAGGTCCCACAGTTGGATTATTGGAGAATGGTCTTCTTCTACAATAATGTTTATATATAAGAAAACGCAGAACTATCAACAGACATAAGTATAGGGGGAAAAGAAATAACATGTTTTTTTGATTTATATAAATAAATTACTTACCAGAGGCAAGGCAAAGCTGGGTAGCAACTTCAGGATGCCAAGCTACTACCTTCCATCGAATTCGAGATACAGTATCAGTTATTTTAATAATAGGCTCATTTTTGCGTAAATCCCAAATAACACACTTAGATGGGAATGTTGAAGCTAAAATATGCTGGACTTGCTTATTCCATGACACAGAAAGAACATCCTCTAGCGGCTGACTTTTGGTTCCTGAAAATAATATAGAATTAACCACGACAAATAATTTAAAGATAAATACATACCTGGTGACATGGGTGAATTTGTGTTATTCAAATCCCATATAAATATTTCCGAATCCCCAGCACCAGTAGCGAACAAATTCTGCTGAAAGCTGTTAAAATCTAATGCGTGCACTGGCCCCGTATGTTTCTCTTGTTTTCCAATAATTGCATCTTCGCCTTTCAATAGCTTTGACGCACTATATAATTGAATTAATCCAGCATCACATCCACCTATAATTGTACCACTGGATTGATCACCACCGTAAGAGCCCCAGATTATTTTATGAAACCTATGTTCACTTGGAGCTGAGGAAATCAACTGCATATCAGGGCCAGGTTCATTTAAGTTTAGTGAATAGATTTCTATTGATGCGCTGGTGTTAAAAGAAGCATCCAACTGTTGGGCGGCTGTACCAGCTGCTAGATGAATCGGGTGTTGATATTTTGGAGACCATGCCACATTGGCAGTGCGTTCTATGTCCTTCACCTTCATTATTAAATGTATAACAGACTATGAGCCTACAACAGTGATTTTAATAGTTTAAATTATATAATTAAGTGGTGCTAACAAATACATAATTAATAACAAATGTTTACCTCTAATACAGAACTTTCAGAGCATCTATTTTCTGTAATTAAATGTTTCAATTCAATTATATGGGCCTCCAACGTGGCTCAAAAAATTGAGCATTAGTTTGACACTTTGACGGCGAGCGACCGATCAAGACGAGACCGACTGAACACGTCAACAAATACGAATTTCTTCGAATATTACAATAACACCCCACAATTTTGCTAATCCCAATATATATTTGTAAGGTTATTACATATGTATTATTTCTTCCCAGAAATCAAAATATTTAAAATATTCACTTAAAACTTAAAATAATCGAATTTCATATTGACAGCAGAAAACCGTACCGCAATTACTGCATCCAATCCCATTCCAATCCAAATCCAATCCAAACAAATCGTGAATCGTTCTATGTTTCATGTTTCATGACGCTATGCATTGCGCGTGTTGCCAGGTCATTTTTCATGACATGACAGATTTTTCAGTTATCACGAGGGAACGTATTCCATACAATATTTTGCCACATTTCGTATGGATGGAGTCTGATCGGAAAGGTGCATGCCAATCTAAAATGGACGAAAATAGGAAAAATACCCAAGATGGAGAAAAATACAGTACAGAAAAGCAGTCATTGTCGCATTGTCGCTGCTATTCTCTCAACCCGTCTCAAATCTAACAATTCTACTTATTCAAATAACGATTTCCAACCCTGTTATGTTAATTTCACGATTTCATAAAAGTTAGTTTCGTCAACTGATAAACATGTTGATGTATACACTATACACATACATATTATATAGTTTAATTACAGTATCTTTATCTTGTGCGAATGTAATGCTATAATACCAGACTTATTTCATCAATCATTGGTAATACATCTGGCAGCACAGCAGACTTAGACCATAGAAAAAGTTTAGACTAGTTGTGCGGTGCGTGTCAGTCCTGTCCACTTACCACAGATATATAAGTATACTAACATTATATCCCTGTGCCACTGACAGTACTTCCTATGAAATGTGCTGTGCACTGCCACGTGGTGTCACCTACCAATAAAATTCATAAAACACTTAAAACAGTTGTAGCATGAGCCACTACCGATTTTAATATCTGCTATATTTTTGTAATAGGTACCTATGAACCTATCTAATAACCATTAAGAAGAGCAATTATGTTAATACCAATACCTACTTATTATAATAACAATTGTACAAATCTAGTAATTAAAATTATGATTTGTATTTTTTTAATATGCCTATCTGTTCGATATTGGGGCTGTTTAATAAGTTACCATCTGAGTGATAAATTGTAATTTTCCTTCATGGTACGTACCCTGTTTCCCTTGTATTTGACATTATTAGCAGACCAAAGTATACTACCACAGTCTACTAAACTAAATACTGACTGTGATATCAGCAGACAATACAATTTCCTGTGTGACCTATTTTATATCTTTTTTGACTCACGTCGTATCTTGCAAAGCAGCAAAACGTGACTTTAGCCACCTCCTAGGTTTATTGACATTTGTGAGGACTGAGGACATCTACTAAACGACAGTCGAATAGTTTGCTGCACAATTTTCTTTCTTCGTTTCCAGTGTTTTCTAAGTTTTCTACAGTGTCGGGTTTACAAAACATGTCAGTTTATGGTTCATTAATGGGCGACATGGAAGACGATCCAATATTTGGGTGAGTCTGAGTCATTTCAATCAGAAATTCGCTCGTACTTTCTAAACAATAAACCAAAACAGACGGCCATGCTGTTTTCTAGAAATTAACGATTTTTTTTGAAATTTTCAGGTCTCATATGAGGCATATGCGGCAGATGAGCAATATGATGAACTCATTGTTTTCTGATCCGTTCGGAATGATGGGTGCTTCTGGGATGGTAATGGGTGGTTTTGGCGACTATGATAATCGCGCCCTGACACACCGTCACAACCTCGGTCACAACTCTCTCATGTCTCCTTTCTCCATGCCCCTAATGCCAAATTTTAATAGGCTATTGAGTGGTTCTTTGGACTCTGGAATGGCCAATGCTGCGAATTATAGTAGCTCCAGTACCGTTATCAGTATGACTTCAGGACCTGATGGACGTCCCCAAGTGTACAAAGCCACATCTAGCACTAGAGTGGCCCCCGGTGGTATTAAAGAAACTCAGAAGACTGTTACCGATTCTGTAACTGGTACTAAGAAAATGTCTATTGGTCATCACATCGGAGAAAGGGCCCATATCATTGAAAAGGAGCAAAACATGCACACAGGTGACAGGGAGGAGAGAGAGGATTTGATTAACATAGAAGACGATGAAAAAGAAGAGTTTAATAATGAGTGGCAGACCAAAACTCGCTGCCGTTCTGAGATACCTAGAATCACTGCTGGTTCGTCCAGGAATAGACACTCGTATGGGGGCCATTCCGTCATTCCGGCTATCACAGCGGGTTCAAGGTAGGGTGCTTTTTTAATCATCTTCTATTTGTTTGCACTTAGAAAGGCATTTGAAATATACTGAGTGCTGTGCTGGCTGTTTATTTATTTTATTGTTTAAAGGTAGTACTTTTTGAGCTAGATACACATTAAGTCACCTTGTGAGTAGTATTTTCAACAGAATCAGGCTGCGTTAATTGTTGGACTCTGTGCATAATGTTTTTATTTACTTCAGTGGGTTAAGCTATTCAATTATATTACATCTACTATACATTCTACACATGCACTCTAATTTGGCATTTGATGAATATATTTTTTTAAATTACTTAAATGTTCAATGATTTGATCATAAATCATAATAATTAGTCCTAAGTGGTAGACTCCGTGGGATCTAATGAAATTATGAACTTTGTTGTTTTATTGTTTCATTTGAAACTAGGTAATAATTTCAGATACTTTTTAAATTCAACTGAAATGAATTTTTAAATATAAGTGATTTATTTGTCCAAATAAGAATAATATTGTACCTATTAGGTACCTAATAGTTTGTAAATTCTATATTCTTTGACTGAGAATTTAAATAAATTTGCATGGAGATAGATGATTTGTTTAGCGTGAAATCGAATGTGTAGGAATGTTTTACGTTTGAATCGACAATACGTCAAAATATTCTTCGAAATTAACGAAGTACATGTCTAAAAACAAATTTTAAATTTTTCCTATCTATTTTTACTCCTATGACAATCGTAAAAATACATACCTACTTATATTATTGCTTATATTGTTTAAAGGTGAGCTATTTTTAGTTGCTATGTGGTGAAGACATAATATAATTTTATGGTGTTGTCAATAACAGCCGGTTTTTTCTAATCAATAACATGCATGCATCACACATGATTGTGTAAATGTTACATATATTATGTTCATTTTAACTGTCACAGGTTTAACTGTAAACTGTGCATAATAAGGTATCAGCTAAAGTATCAGCAGTGGCGCCTAGGCGAAATTTTTTGAATTTTCTAGTACACATGGCTTATAAAAATGCATCTCAGAAGAAGCGATTATAGTTTCTGAGGAAATTAGGTTTCCCAAGAAAAATACTTTTGCAAAACATTTTTATAAGGTATCTACATAGGTATTTCATAACTATGTATGTTTTATACAAAAACCTAATTTTGCCCAAACAGAAGACTCAGCAACACTGTGCCGACTTATTAAAAAACAAAAAAATTAAATATTTTTTAAAATGAGAAAGTATTTTTTGTACTATTTTGAAAAAAAATCTATGTTTAAGATTAGAGAGGGACGTGGACTTATCCTGTCGTTTTAAGGCATGCTCGAAAACTCCACAATGACATACCTACCTATTGCATTTCACTGTTTCAATGTGCTCTACAATGTTTCGGTAAGCACTAAGCATTGTTCAATTGAGCCGCAATATCTACACTTCCACACAGTCGTTCAACACGCTATTCAGGTGTTTTCTTGAAAAAAAATAAATAAGAATACTGCATAAAAATTCGGTAACCTAAATGGTTCAAATTGAGGAAACATCATCAAAAAAAATCTACGGATGCTTATTATAAATGTGATGCTTATTATTAATATATGTATGTGCTTTTATCCACTATAATATATGCACACGATGCGCACTCATGCTTGACGAATACTGACTGCGTTTAATCGTTGCCACCCATGATACATATTTCTTTGTATTCTGGTTGCCACCGGACTGCAACATAGTTGAGCATATGGGAGCGAGGGGTGGGATCGTTTATACAACTTACATTATAGGCATCTGGTAGATCAGACGAGGAGAATATCTTCTACGACTGATGATACTACGTCTTGGTTGCATTCATATCGCAAACATAATGCTCAGCGGAGGCAAACCAAACAGCCAGATGGTAGCGACGCAGTGCGATGGCAGGAGATAACAATAACAATAATGATTATTTTATTTCTCCATTTTTATGCAAAGACATTAAATGCAGTTACCCTAAAATTGTAGAAAAGGTCATAAATTTAACATGGAACAGTAAATAATATATATAACGGCATATGCACATATAATACAGTAATAAAATATCAATATATACAGTTATTTACAATGTACAAAGAACATATCCATCATTTCAGTACGAATATTGTAAAAATAACAAGCTTCAAGAGGAAGTCATCAATCGTGTTCCAGTTACACCGGAAGTTGACATAAACTTTGTTAATTTAAATGAAACCACTCCATCTTTTTTACGTTTTTGGATTCTTCGTCAATATTAAGAGTAAGTTTGATAATACAACCGTATCTTGATTCACAACTGTTTGAGTTATGATATTTTTTAAATTTCTTGCATTTACAGTGTCTCCCTTTATTGTGGTTATCTCAAAACTAACGTCTGACGTCTTCTTAATATTTTAAAGGGTTATCAATCAGTCAGAAGAGTTTCTGAAAAAAAATAAAAATTAAGTCAAAAGCATCTCTTCAATATCACAAATTTAAAAACAGAAAAAAATTATTTTATTAAATGGCACACCCTATTCTTTTAAATCTTTGCATTCATCGTTCATTTCTTAGTAAAAAAATGTAACGCAAGAAACAAAAATCTAAGCATTACAAAAATTATTACAAAACGTTGTCCATTTACTTTGAGACAATTTCAAATTCAAATCGAACACCCTTAATATTGATGAAGAATCCAAAAACGTAAAAAAAATAAGGTGGTTTCATTTAAATTAGCAAAGTTGACGTCAACTTCAGATATAACCGGAAGTGATAGAAATTCGAAAATATTTTATAATGAATGGTAGACCTTTTCCGAAAACCCACTCGACCCATGTTTCAAAGCAATATTCCAATTCAGCCCGGAGATATGCCTGGGGGGGGGGGGGGGCTAGGTTAAAGAAAGATCACCCTTTATATGTACCTACTGTTTCCCATAATAGAGCATCAGCAAGATAAGACAGTAAGACCTCTTGACTAACTACACAGTATTTAGTCATCACAGGATTTAATTTCTGTGTTGTCAATAGGTTGTCACAATTTCTGGGTGAGAAGAATTGATGCAGTTTTATCTGTTTAAAATATGTTTTAGTTTAAAATATTTTTCTACCCAGGTAATCACATTACTCTATTGTGCAATACATATTCAGCTGTGGTCAGCAATTTATTTAAATTAATATCAGTTATTAAAATATTATTAGTGTCATACGCATAGTATGTTATTCAGATTGGAGATTAGGTCAATTGCATATATATATTCAACAGTAGAGGTCCCAGAATGGAACCCCGCAGAACCCCTTAAATGTCAATGTCACGGCTATCACTACTGACTATTAAGTTTAACAACTTGGGTCCTATTTTCTAAATAAGGGGTTAAAAAATCTAGAGGTGTTCCTCTAATCTTGTATGTATATATTTCGCTAGTAGTAGTGAATAGTTCATCATGTTAAAAGCACGAGAGAAATCAACAAACAGCCTGAGGACGTATTGCTTATTGTTTATTGCGTTTAAAATTTTATGGTAGAAATCGCAGAGTGCAGTTTCCGGGCTTTTATTCAGAGAAAAAGCATGTTTAAATATTTTTGCCGATGTGGGGATCGATGGGGACATTTCACATTTCATTTATAATGGTGAACATTCGTACCAATTTTTAGCTGTATGCGAATTTCTGTAACCTTGCATGTCTATTTTGACGGGCTACAACTTATTAATAGAATTAGCATACCACAATGTAGATTTTTTTGCATCAGTAACATTGCGCCGAGATTATCACTGATACCCAGTGGCGTCTCTTCTTATGGTTATGGTTTGCAGATTTGCGCAACCCCCAAAAACAACAAGGAAAGTAGTATATATCACAAGGCAATATTTTTTGTTATTTAATTGTCCTAAAAAGTAAGGCCGCGTCGCGTTCCTACCGCTCCATGTCGTTACCATTCTACCATTCGCCAGAGACGATATATATATTATACCAATGGCTTTCCTAATAAATTTCTATTTTAAGGAAGGAATATTCCCCCATATAATAGACTAAAACTAGCCGTTGTTATAATTATCTATACGAAAGGTGATTCAAATGACTATATATGAATATGAATTATAAAGCTATGAATAAGTCTACTATCTAGTCTCAAAACTCTTTGAACCTTCCGTTATAGACCAACTTTGAACATCTGTACAAACATGATCTGCTTTCCCTCTACCATCTAGTATTACTCTCGAACGTTCCTTCATAGTGAAAATACGTGTTTATTGTTAATATTTCCTAACCTAATTTGTGCTGTTTTTAGTTTAAAAAAAAACGTCAAATTTCTTATAATTCACACCGCTCTCATAATTTCCAGTAGTACCATTTTTTTAGGGTTCCGTACCAAAGTGTAAAACGGGACCGTCGTCGCGCGTGTCCGTCTATCCGTCTGTCATCAGGCTGTATCTCATGAACCGTGATAGTTAGACAGTTGAAATTTTCACAGATGATGTATTTCTGTTGCCGGTATAACAACAAATACTAAAAACTCAATAAAATAAATATTTAGGGGTGCTCGCATATAACAAATGGATGCTATGCTAATTTATGCTAATAAATGCCGGAGTCGCCGGTCGGACGAAATTAATTAAAAGCTTGTGTGATTTTATAGATAATGGTATGGAACCCTTCGTGCGCGATACGACTCGCACTTGTTATATTTATTATTATTAAATAGTATTGAATTAAACAGGATCACAATAGATCGTGGAATACGCCTACTGGGGAAACCACGTTATAAAGCATGCAACTTTTTCAATTTTTCAAATCGTTATATCTGGGAGACGGTGACTCTTAGGAGAAAAAGTGTCAAGACGATTTTTATAGATAATTGCATAATCTACAATTTTTGCCTGTTCTATTTTTATGATGAAACTTAGCGTTTGGCTGAAAAACGCAATAAACCCAACTTTGACCCTGAATAAATATTTTTGCAGGTGTGGGATCGATGGGAACATTCGTACCAATTTTTAGCTCTATGCAAATTTTTCTAACCGTACCCCTATTTTTTGGGCTAATTTGACCGGGCTATTGTATCTTTACAACATAATTGTATTAATTAATAGGCCAAGCTACAGAAACCCTCGTAGCTTGGCCTATATGTAAAATCCAAGTCTTCGCTATTTTATTTTTCCTTCTAACAATTTTGATAATATACCTAATGAATTGTTTTCTTGTGTTGGAATTGTCATTTGTTTTGTAAATAAGAATGTTTATGTAGCGATATTGGTATTCTTTATCCATAGTGCAAGGATGTGTGGTTTTGTTTTTAAAGGCCTAACATATAAAATTCATCCAAGTATCAATTTCATTCTTCTTCGTCATTCCGGTAGCAGATAAAGATTGATGAATATAAAATAAGTTGCAGATAATATTATCATTATAGGCTATTGATTATGTCGTATAGAAAGACGTTCATCGGTTTTTATTACAGTAATCGGTCAATTGCAGGAATCGGAATCGTTTTTTTTACTTCTTATACATATATTGTTTTCTTCCTCATTTTGTTAAAAAAAATATTACTTTACTCAATGAAAACATTCTAAACCATTCGAACTATTCAAACAATTAAATGTATGTTCAAAAACATTTTCAAACTGTAAAGGGTCCGCCAATAGGGACGCTCGATCTTTGACAGCTCATGGCGGCCATGTTGTTTGTGGTAGAGTTGGCAAACGTAGTTGTTATTATTCAGTGTATCTTCACAAATCACCATAAACCAATTCAGCCGCGAGCAACATGTGCAAATCGTTAAAACTTATTACGAAAATCATTCATCGGTTCGAGCAACGTTCCGCGCGCTCCGCCAATTTTACGGTGCAATTGATCGTCCTGCTGAGTCGACTATCCGTCGTTTGATTAACAAATTCGAGGCAACCGGTTCGGTGAACAATCAGCCAACACCGACGCGTCGTCGAAACGTCCGATCTGCCCAGAATGTCGCCGCTGTGCGCGATAGTGTGCGTGAAAATCCGCGACAGTCAATTTCACGTCGCGCACAGGAACTCCGCCTTTCGGAAACATCACTTCGCCGAATCTTGCATCTGGATTTGGGCATGCATCCGTACAAGATCCAGCTGACACAAGAGCTCAAAATAAACGACCATAGACAGCGCCGTATCTTCGCT
This sequence comes from Tetropium fuscum, assembly GCA_964058915.1. Classification (NCBI taxonomy): domain Eukaryota; kingdom Metazoa; phylum Arthropoda; class Insecta; order Coleoptera; family Cerambycidae; genus Tetropium; species Tetropium fuscum. The sequence continues at coordinate 341,189 of CAXKVY010000467.1, read as the reverse complement.
GATTGGGCTTTAGAGCAGTTGGAAGTCGACCCCGATTTTGGTCGCAAAATCATCTTCAGCGATGAGGCACATTTTTGGTTAAATGGGAATGTCAACAAGCAGAATTGCCGTTATTGGGCCGAGAACAATCCACAGGAGGTCCACCAGGTCGCAATGCACCCAGCAAAGGTAACTGTTTGGTGTGGATTTTGGGCCGGAGGCATCATCGGGCCGTATTTCTTCGAGAACGACGATGGTGTGTCCATCACGGTAAACGGCGAACGATACAGATCCATGATAACGAACTTTTTCTGGCATGAAATCGACAATATGGATGTCGAGGATATGTGGTTTCAGCAGGACGGCGCTACGAGCCACACAGCGCGCGCCACAATGGATCTTCTGCACGAGCGCTTCGGAGGAATGGTTATCTCGCGCGGAGGCGACATCAACTGGCCACCGAGATCGTGCGATTTAACCCCACTAGACTATTTCTTGTGGGGTTTTCTTAAATCACAGGTCTACGCAAACCAACCACAAAACACTGATGCCCTCAAAGTCAACATACGCCACGCCATCGATGAAATACAGCCCGATTTGTGCGCCAGAGTCATTGAAAATTGGACTTCTCGTATGCGCGCCACCCAGCGAAGCCGAGGTGGACATTTGGCCGATATTATTTTCCATACATAATGCCTTCGAATACTCTTTCAAACAAAAAATAAATTTCATTTATACCTCTCACACAACTTGCTTTATTTCATTTTAAAGATCGAGCGCGCTTATTGGCGGACCCTTTATATCGATATCATCATCTATATTTTCGATAAAATCGTCTCCTGCAATATCGGCTACTTGCACATTATCACAATAATTGATCCCCATACATTCTTTGCAAAAATATCGAACAAGTAATTTGCAATTTTCTGCTACCATATTTGCCATGGCAACCTGTAGTGCAACCACAAGCCACTTTTTTTTTGACAAAATCTCTGGCGCAGGAAGTGCTGTTGTGCGAATCGCAATCCATAGTGTTAGAATTTTTCCAATCCCAGTTCAGAGGGTTTAAGTGATTTCCTTGCCACTGCTGGATTTGGAAATAAGTTGTTAAGCCATGCTGTTTTATGGCATCACGTGTTGGTGGTAATTGCGCCAGAGAAAATTTTGCACTTTTTGATATTTTGTAAAAATTCTGGAAGCGACAGTTGCTTAGGGTCATCTTTAACTTTGCCCCATACAGAGAAGTTGCAATATATTCTAATGCAGTACTTATTACTTCTTCAGTTACATTGTCACGTAAAAACCAGCTGTAGCTGTATGGCATTTTTATTTATGAAAAAAAATCTGTTCCAGTGGCCATATTTCGGTCAATCTTTAACCCAGAAATTTTCTATTTAAGAGATAAGTATATTTCCAACGAAGGTATTACTTGAAAAGGGAATACTTGGAAACACGTGTAATTACTATCGTGCCCCAATTATTATTATTAACTTGGATATTTTAAAAACTTTTACTAGATTCCCACAGAGAGAACTAATACGTGGCTATCGCCTGGAGTGCATTTTACTTTCTTCCTATGCATCATTACTTGTCGTTAAGGAAGTATCATTCTGAAAAAACAAAGATACTTCCTTAGTTACCAGTGTTTCCTTGCTTTATAGTTAACTGTCAACCAATCAAATGTTATTATTTAAGAATTTTACATTTCAACTATGGATTATGACTTGAAACACTTCGCGCATTATTTTTACGATCTTTAAATTATTATAGACTTTTTGTTTTCACTATTGACGTCTAACACTATTTTGTCTTGGTCTCTATGTTCAACCTCTGTGTTTTTCTTCGAGGTTAAAAACCTCGTCTCCCACTTTCGGAGATGCTTTATTACATATTTATTTATAACTAGATATAGTTTTTCTTGAATTAATCACAATATGTCGAAATAATTATTATTGTCAATTTATTTTTCTGGCATATTTTAATTGAGATATTAATAACTTTGTCTACTTTTTTCCTATGAAGCCATGCCTACATCTATCTCTGACCTAAAAAAAGTTACTGGCAAAAAAGCAAAATTTTGCAAAAAATTTGAAATTTTGGCGGTTCTTTAATTTTGCTTCAACATTTTCGTCATAATTTTTTTAAATAAAACATTTCGATACGAAATTCAATTCTCTACAAAAAGTTTCGTATAAAGGATACCGAAATGTTGCTTAGTTTGCCAGATATATTAGAAAAACTGAAATGGGTACATTTTCACCCCCATCTCCAATTTGCACCCTCTAATTTAATAGCACTCCTCTGTTTTTTCTTAAATGACCCATTGGCCCGTGAAATCCTTAGTTCCTTATTACCCTGTTCTTTAGTACATAATCAATAGCCTATTAGGTGATTAAACTATTACTCTTTACATCTTTAAAGTTGGCGCTTACGTCATAGATATAAACCATACAAATCAAATGAGTATGGCATTAGTCAAATGTGTGTTGAAACAATTCGTCCGGATGTATACAAACTATTACAAACTTTACTCGTTCCCCGATGCGAAACCTAAACTTAATACATAACCTACAATTTGAAATCCACAATGTTAAAATCATGAAGACAGAGAGAACTAATACGTGGCTATCGCCTGGAGTGCATTTTACTTTCTTCCTATGCATCATTACTTGTCGTATCATTCTGAAAAAATAAAGATACTTCCTTAGTTACCAGTGTTTCCTTGCTTTATAGTCACCTGTCAACCAATCAAATGATGTTATTATTTAAGAATTTTACATTTCAACTATGGATTATGACTTGAAACACTTCGTACATTATTTTTACGATCTTTAAATTATTATAGACTTTTTGTTTTCACTATTGACGTCTAACACTATTTTGTCTTGGTCTCTATGTTCAACCTCTGTGTTTTTCTTCGAGGTTAAAAACCTCGTCTCCCACTTTCGGAGATGCTTTATTACATATTTATTTATAACTAGATATAGTTTGATATAGTTTTTCTTGAATTAATCACAATATGTCGAAATAAATATTATTGTCAATTGATTTTTCTGGCATATTCTAATTGAGATATTAATAACTTTGTCTACTTTTTTCCTATGAAGCCATGCCTACATCTATCTCTGACCTAAAAAAAGTTACTGGCAAAAATTTGCAAAAAATCGAAATTTTGGCGGTTTTTTAATTTTGCTTCAACATTTTCGTCATAATTTTTTTAAATTTTTTTAAATAAAACATTTCGATACGAAATTCAATTCTCTACAAAAAGTTTCGTATAAAGGATACCGAAATGTTGCTTAGTTTGCCAGATATATTAGAAAAACTGAAATGGATACATTTTCACCCCCATCTCCAATTTGCACCCTCTAATTTAATAGCACTCCTCTGTTTTTTCTTAAATGACCCATTGGCCCGTGAAATCCTTAGTTCCTTATTACCCTGTTCTTTAGTACATAATCAATAGCCTATTAGGTGATTAAACTATTACTCTTTACATCTTTAAAGTTGGCGCTTACGTCATAGATATAAACCATACAAATCAAATGAGTATGGCATTAGTCAAATGTGTGTTGAAACAATTCGTCCGGATGTATACAAACTATTACAAACTTTACTCGTTCCCCGATGCGAAACCAGAACTTAATACATAACCTACAATTTTAAATTCACAATGTTAAAATCATGAAGACTAAAGACAGGAGACTGAGCGTGGTTTAAGCAATGGGAGGTTTTCCGTTGGAAAATGGCAGCTTAGTGCGGATGCCCATCAGTGCACTGAAAGCTGAAAGTGAAGAAAACTTGATTTCAACTGCAAGATAACCAAATTCTGTCAAGTTTTGCAAGGTGCAAAGGCTAGCGGGTACGGCGTACGGCGCTAGTCAAAAAAAATCGATCAGCACCGATATTATTCTCGTTAGAGAATACGATTCGATACGAATACGATACGAGAATTACGATTTCGTACATCGTAAATCGTGTCCTTTTTTTCGTACAGCAGCTTACAACAACGTTAGTCGGATATACTAACAGTAACATATAATTCTTTGTTGTTGTTGTCTGTCTCGTTTTATTATGTTTTCGTGAAGAACACTCGAACAGCGTATGTTGTAGATTAAGAATAATTTAGTGGCGTAATCGGCAACTTTAAAGATGTAAAGAGTAGTCAGTTCTGTATAAGAACTTTAATATCTAATATTATAGTAGGGTAGCCCGGTCGATTTTAATACCTTGAACGTCAGGACGATTCTAGAATGTTCTACACGTTTCGTCATGAAAACATATGCATAAAACGAAAACTGTGTCGGCGCGGCGAAATCGGCCGGAAGTAATTATTATAAATTAATAACCCATGGAGTATTTTTAACATCTATCTACCTTTTTCCGGACATGACTAGATTGTGCATTTCAATCAGTAAGACCAGGAAAACTCACCATCTCTCACCGCTCTTAGACTGTAAACCATACATAATGGACATAATGAATACGTGTAGGAAAGTTTTTCGTGGGCGTCTGTATTCCTATGTAAACTATTAAGAATTAGTCTTAAGTGTCAATTTAATTTCCACGAACAAATTTTTATAAATAGGAATTATTCATACGTTTAATAAGGAAAATTTACATTACCGCGCCGGCTGCCTTTATTTGCTACAAAACTATTTGTATAATTATGTATACTCCTGTAGCTGAACTGGGGCTAGTTAAATATTTGTCGAAGAATGTGTACAAATTAGGGATACAAATTAATTTTAGGATACGTTTATATCATAAACGTTTATCCTATAAAAAAATAACTGACTGTTATTATAACTGACAACTGAGAATTATTATGTTGCCCGAAAAAAAGATTTCATGGCTATATGTCGGAATTTTAAAATTTAAACTTATGATTGGACACGCATTTCGCTATATAGCCCAGTCTGAAGACATTAAAAGTCAATTTTTCTAACGAAATTCCAAAAGTTCTCAAATTTTAGCATAAGGTTTAGATACATTACTAAAACTAAATCTGATTTTGCAACCCATTCGAACAGCCATTTGAAAGTACGGACTACTATAAAAAATGGAGAAAAACAATAATTCGCTCTCGTTTTCAAAAAAATAGCAAAAGTGGTGCAAGGACATGCCGAGTGCTTCATTGTAAATAATATATCAAGTTTGCAACCCCTTTTTCCAACCGGAACGATAAAAAATAGCCGTGAGTGGTACGAAATTAGCCCTGCTTGTGGTCCTAACAATATATATTAAAAAATCAGAACTAGCCGTCAGTTCTCGATTTTAGCGATATCTACTGTATGTACTATTTTACTGGCCTAGAAGATATAATCATGATAATTCCCCATTTAGAGTTAATAATAATGTATTTCTAAATTTTTTTAAAGTTAGTAATGCGGGTATAATAATTATTACTCACCGATTGTGAATAAAATTACCAACGATTCAGTGTTTTTATTTCGTCAGGAGTATTAAAGTTAAATGAACGTTGGAAAGGGCAGTATTTTGTTTGAGTCTAGTAAAGTTTGGGTACACATAAGAGGTCACGGTGTCTAGTAGGCCGATTATAAACGAGTCACTACCCTTTCATGGTTTCTTGAATAAATACGGAGCTGATTGAGAGAATTGTTGACTTTGAAAATAAAATAAAGCCAGCTAGATGTAGGTACTCGAAACCTCTCATTAAGCGCAAGCCACGACTCACTAAGTAAACTTGTCCAAGATATGATCGCGTTTGCGTAAGCCTTAGCAGAATCCGAGGAGAGCATGTTAATTATTTTCCAATATTACAATTTTATTCTTATGAAATCGGGCGACTGCATATTTTATTTTTATTTAGAATAAGGTTATGGTATTTAGATGTACCTATTAGATGTTGTGTATTCCCTATTGATGTATTTTTTTACAAAAACAATAGTTATAAAAATTTGCTGTACCTGTACAAATAGAAAATAGCACATGGCCCAAAATGCTTCCTTGCGGCACACCTTGCTGAATAGCGATTGCCTCATAGTAGGAAATGTTTATCACTTCGCTTGCCGTGCCTGTCTGTAGAATCTGTAATTTGATCGGAGTGCGGATCAGAGATCCGCTGCACTTAGGCCCCATTGGGCCCCTTGTGCTTCCTCCGTGAGGGAAATGTCTCCCTAGGCCATCGACCAGCCTACTGTTGTAAAAAAGGTGATGATGTTGCCTAGGGGTATTTCCCTGAAATTGGCCATAGAAGGCCAACGTTCCCCCAATATGAATTCTCTGGTCGATGACATGGCGGGACACTCACAAAGTACATGCTCGACCGTTTCATCTTGTTCACATCCTATGCAGATGGGTATGTCACTTCGTCTCATATTATAGAGGTGCTTCCTTACCCGGCAGTGTCCGGTTAGGATTCCTGTTACAAATCGTAGGTTGCCCCTAGACAGATAATTCCTCGCCGTCTCTTCGCTGGGATATCTCAGGAGATTTCTGGCTAGCTGACAGCCACTTGTTTCATCCCACAATGTCTTAAATTTCTTATGGGTGTTTTCCTTTATTATTGGGAGTTTCTTGAAGGACCAGGCCCAAAGATGTTCAGGCTGGCTGCCTTCTTGGCCAGTTTGTCAGCCTCTTTATTGCCGTTGCATTGTACATAGGCAGATGTTGGTTCCCCTTGGTTCCCATGTTGACCCATGTTGACCCAGTAGTGATTGTCTGTGCAGATTCTGATTGTCTTCTCTTGTGCAGCTATGCCTGCGAGTTCTGTTTGTATAGTTCTCTGTACTTTAAGATTTCCGAGTGTCACAATTTGTTTTCAGTATACAGTCGGCTAACATCAATATCTTTTTATAGTTGTTTGTTCATTCTTTACTCTTTGCCGCCAGCCGCCTGAATTGTGACACTCGGTAAACTAAAACTCCAGTCCACTATACTACACCGGAATTTTTATCCATAGTTCAGTTGCATCGGAGTCGTAGATTTCTGGAATGTATACCACAGCCTGTCCTTTCTTCTTCTTTGATCCGTCTGTGAAGACATAGTTTACACTTTCAACGTCGGTCTCATCTCATCACCAGTAGTTTGTATGGTGTAAGGTTTATCAAAGACAAGCCGAGGCGGAATACCATCTGCATATCCCCTCGTTTTGACAGCCTCAGTCCGTAGGCGGCTTTTGGTTTGGCCACAGCTTGCGTTTGGTAATACGTCAACGGATTTGAGGCGAGTCATGGTAGTCAAAGCCACTTCTAGATGTAAACTTAGCGGTGGAAGACACAGCATTACCTCCATTGCTCTCGGTGTTGTTGGCATAGCTCCGGTTATGCTCAGACAGGCAACTCTGTATCTGGCATAGCTTCAGTTTTGCTGTTATTTGTTGACTCTTGGGCCACCAAACAACAGCTCCATAGGCTATAATTGGTCCTGTGATAGCAGTATATATCCACAGGACCACCCTGGGTTTCATCCACCAGTTTTTCCCTACGGTTCTGCGACACTGCTCATATTATATGTACCTAGTGTATGCCTTACTTATTCTACTTTCGAGGTGAAGATTCCAGTTGCCCTGTCTCTAATTTTATTAATTGTTAATAATTCAAGAAATATCAAACGTCGATAAGTGTAAGTGAGTACACGTCTAAATAAAGAAACTTGCATACATTACAGCTTCCAGGGAAGTTTTTTCTGTATATTGGTACAATCGATTTAATAATTTTCGAAATAATATCAGCCATTTACGTTTTTTAAGGTTTAAGTTAATGAAGTTCTACAAGTACTTTTGCACAAGCATATTTTATACACTGATGCTAACTTCATTAATAACATCACTGGCTTGTTTAATTTAATTATATTTTATTATGTATGCAAATATTTAAATTTATATTTTTGTATCGGTTGTCATTGTAGGTGGCAAAATAATTGTTGTTGTATTTTCATTTGAGCTATTTACTGTTCAAGTATTTCGCAACATATTTCTATACCTCTGCTTTTAATTTCACTTGGTCTCCCATGAAATCTAAAAATATATAGGTATTGTAAAAAACTATTATTGCTAAGGTCACCACTCAAATAAAAACATTGTGCACTGAGCGCCTGAACTGTGTATAATTAAGTACTTACAATTTGCATATTTTACATAATATAAGCTCACATTACTAACTGAAAAACCGCTCATATATATGCCAGTTATAGTCAGGCATTCTGGATCTGAAAAGTTGATGTACTTGATGCAAAAGATATCGGAGTCATTATTTCCAAAAATATTGTGTACAATAATAATAATGTGCAATGCAATGATGGAAACGACAATAAACAGCTTATAAAAGCTTTCTTTAGGTAAATTACAAAAATGGCGAAAAGAAGTAAGAAGGAAAAGGCCACCATTTAAAGGGAGGGGGGGGGGGGTGAAAGCGGGGTTCAATGGTCAGTCATTACGGTCAGTCACCAAGTCACGAAAAATCTATAAAAAATCAAGCTTCATAAATATCAATGATTTTTTTCACATGGGATACCGATTTTGTAAACTTTTTTATCTTGTAGACTTTTAAAAAAATCGCCGTTAACGGTAGCAAATAATTTGTTATTCTGGTTAGTCATGATCTGGCCTATCAGCCCTCCAAGGGATGACGTTGGCTTACACTGTATATCTGTATACTCTTTACATCTTTAAAGTTAGCGGTTACGTCATAGCTGGACCTCCCTAAGACAGGCCGGGGACAAACATTTGTGACGTCACCATACTGGTCCGGTCCGGCATAACGTAATATACAATAATATATAAAGGTTTTTATAAGTAAAGCTGAATATATTTCAAAAAGTAAATACATTCTGTGCTGCGGCAGAAGTATTGTCAATAAAGCTGGGTGAATCTTGTCTGTTACTTGTGTTACTTAAAAGTCGATAATAACTTCGGTTCATTCGGTGATTCGGTCACAAATTAAAGAAATAACGCGGTAACCAATTTCTGTTAGCGCTTTAATTACATTTAAAATAATTTCCTTTAAATCAACTGCTGATGATTGCTTTACTGGATAGATAGTAACAATATATACATTCTTAGAAAAAATTTAACATAAACGCTTGAATTTCAGTAGGAGTGTTCCTTATTCAATTTTAGGAGTGACGGAATTGCATCAAATAAAATGTTTACTGTTTTTTCATACTCTTACAAATGCTGATTTTTTAAAAGTTAGGCGATTTGTTGCTTTTCATACTGGTATCAGATTTTAGGTCAGCGGTTATTCTTTTTAGGTAATCTGTATGAATTGATAAAATCTGCGAATTTCTCCAAGCATTATATCCACCGGAAATTGAAAGAAAAAAGAGACGCCCACAAAAACATTTCGGTTGAATGTTAAGAACGACGCGTAATTGCTATTTTTGACTGATCTTTTATGAACTTTAATTTTTTCACAGGTACCTACAATTTCATCTTTCATGGCATCATCTAGCAGGCTATTTATTGATTTTTTCTAAATCTTTGCATGCTATTTTTACGGCCTCAATTTTGTCCACAGCTTCACTGTTGCCATTTGAATTTATAATATGCCTTAATAAACAATCAAACTGACCATTTTGCGCAGATTAAATCGTTTCCTAATATCCATGAAAATTTGGAAGGCGGGATAATTTTATTGTTACAAATAAATTCAACTTTCAGATCTCAAAATATTTTTAATCCTAAAACAATTATTGCAGGACAGGACACGCATTTGAATCGCAATCAACTTTAAAAAAACAAGTAAAATTTTCTGAAATTTTAAAAAGGAAATCGATCAAATTTTTCTCGTTAGATTTAAGTAAAAAGTTGTCGAAATTTGATACGTTATCACTGCGAACCCATTACTGAGAAATAGTCTCATTTCGATTTGCTAACTAATGTCGTCTTTCGGCTGGGTGTTTTCGCTTAACAAGTGATTTCTTCTTGACATATAGGACGGTTAATTCGGAAATATTGAAGGAATAGCGTTTTTTGTAAGTTTTCGTTTCTCTCTAGGAACCTCCAAGATAGAACCATCGGCCCTAGTCATTCTATCAATGTTTACAATACAGGACTCTGAATGTTTTGTGTTTTGTAGGGTTGAAGGACGACTCTCTATGAATGGCTTTAATCCATATTTGTTTAATTTCCTCATCTTTTGGAAAAGGAAACACGTACACATAAGTATTGGTACTATCGTAATTGCTTGAGGCACGCAATTTAGGAGCCACAATGGAAAATATTTAGATTTTACTTTTTAAAGCACCTGGGTAATATTTTGTTTGCACTTTTTTCTGGAAAATTGCCAATATCTTTATGGCATTTTACTGCAAATGACACCTACCTTGAGTAGTGGAGTACATTGTTATTTTAACTTTATTACAACTTTGAAATAGAGCTTTTTACCAAGGCAAAACTTGCAGAAATCGTACAACAAGCAGCGGACGACTAACTAACTAACTACTGTGTTTTATGCGGGATTCTAGGAACTCACGGCCGATCTTACTTCTCTATCTAACTTACACATTGTGTATATCTCTATCCTATCATATCGAGAAATGCGTAGGGAATGTTTTTTAGAATCTCGTGGCACGGTACTTCAGAGATGATTTAAAATTGCCAGCCCGCTCGTGTGAGATCAATTGTCGTTATATTTTTTATTTTGCCGGCCTCTACCTCATGGCGGCCATGGTCATAGATGTAAACCATGCGAATCAAATCAGTACTGCCCTAGTCAAACCTGTGATGGAACAACTCGCGTGATGTATACAAGTTTTACTCGTTCCCCGATGAGAAACGTAAACGTAATACATAACATATAACTTGAATGTTAAAATCATGAAGACTAGAGACCGGAGACTGGGTGGTTTAAGCAATGGGAGGTTTTCCGGAAAAATTACAGCTTAGTGCGGGTGCCCATAAGTGCACTGAAAGTGAAGAAAAGGGAATTCAACTGAAAGATAGCCAAATTACGGCGCTAGTCAAAAGAAATCGAGCAGTTGAGCGATATTATTCTCGCTAGAGTTACGATGTACTGAATCGTGTCCTCTCTTTCTTTTTCGTACAGCAGCTTACGCAGCAATAACGTTAGTCGGATATATGAACAGTCTTTTTGTTTTATCTCTCGTTGTATTATTTTTTAAGGCAGGACACTCGAACAGCGTGTGTTGTACATTAAACATAATTTAGTGACGTAACCGCCAACTTTAAAGATGGAAAGAGTATGTGTATATTACTGTTACTGTTTTTATTTTTAGTTAGCAATTCTTTCTATTCATTAATATCCGATGAAGCGTCACATTGACGTCAATCTTAAAGACCTCCATGTATGAATAATTTGTCGTGAATATGACGGCACCATACGTACGTCTTATGTACGACTGAAATATGTCATCAAAAGGACGTCATGGTCATGGTTTGGCATAGTGGGCATGGTTTGGTAATGGTTTGGTCATAGGGCCGTCAGTATGACGGCCCTATGTTACCTGGTTAGTTTCATGCAAATATACGTATTATATTATATATGTATATCTACTTAAGTGGGGTATTTAAAAACTATATTTAATAAAAGAAATCCAACGCCAATGGAAACAATAAGCATTCGTTTTACACTTATTTAAAAAAAATATTACAAAAAAATATATTTCATGAAAATAAAATAATATACAATCGTGTATGCAATATTGTTGAAAATAATACACCGGCATTTTTTGCTACTAAAATTTAATTGATAGAAAATTAGTATTTGCACAGTTTGTTACTAGTAACAAAAGTTTTCTAGCACTTATTTGGGACCAGGGAACATTATTTATAACCTTAACTCGACGATTGTCTTTGTTAATGGCTACGGCAAGTTCGTTTTTAGATTGAAATGTAATTAAACTCTATATAGAAATATTTTTAGAATTGAATATTAATAGACGTTGAGTCTTCTGAAATTTTATTGCTATTTCACGCGTGTGTTCAGTTTACTTTATGTACCCAATATAAATTTATGTCTGCGAGAAAATTCAACTTTGAATTATTCAGACATGTTACATATACACACACTGTTGCATATTATTATTACGTATGCCCATGCAAACGTGTTTCAGAAATAATCCTCCGGTTTAGGTGTTTCTAAAATATCAAGTGTTCATGCTTTACCATGCCTTGTGCTTTGTAAGCGTGTTCTCTAGCTTTCATTGACCGTCACGTTTGACCCACGTGAATATGACGTGGGTCAAACGTGTGGGTGTAGTTATACCGAAATATTTTCTTTATTAGGTATGTTAATATTTGGTGAGGATGTTACCATAATGTCTTGATTAAAGCGGGTATTACATTCCGCTCCTGAGATTTGCGTTCATTGCTGTTATTGAGTATATGACGTACTGTCGTGAACAAAAAAATACTATAATTATTTTTTTCTAATGTAAATCTGTCTCCATTTGAGTAAAAATAGGACAAATATTTCTTTCTAATACATATACCTAAATCTCTCTATTTGAATAATACTGAATAATAATTTGAAGAATTTGATTAATAATTTGACTACTTACTGACAATGTCACAAATATTAAAGTTAGATGTACATATCTAAATTTTGGCAAAAGACTATTTTTTTTTGCTCGCGTCACGGCTGTACCTACTGAATATATTCACCTACTTTGTGTTAGTCAATAGTTGCTTTCCAGATTCCAGGAGATTGATATAGTAAGTAAATTTGTTCCTTGATTGCTGCTTTATATTGCATTTTATAGCAAACTGTCTAACAGCAGAATTAAAGAATCCAAAATTATGAGAAATTAAAAAATACCTTCAGTTGGTTCCCTTCAATATAACCCGATTAAATAAATCTGCTGAAAAACCTGCATTTGAAGACTGTGTTTGTACTTTGAAATTTTGAAACCTATTAGCCTGTTCCACATTGGTAAAAAATTTCCACACTAAACTGTATATAATTTGCAGCAATTCTAAAAAAAATATTCGAATCTTACCTAAATGTTTTGTATTATATTACATTCAATTTAGTGGGTCAAGTATTCTGAAATAACGCATTCTAATAAAGCAATATTCGTATATTATGAAAACGAATTATTCATTAAGCGAAGATTGTTTTCGTATTTATCCGGGGTAAATTTATAAAGAAAGTTTTGCTGGTCCCAAATTAATTCTTTTTTATTTTCACGTCTACATATCCTATCCTACTTCTTTTTGTCGCTAGCCATTGTGCTAAATGTTGTTCTCGTTGTTGTGCATGTATATAGTAGTCGCCGGCATAGGGACAGAAACCCAACCACTACGGCCCCCTTGGTATCAGCACGTAGAAGTATAAGGTCTCCGAATCCAGCGAGGTAGGCATGAAGAAGGTACTAATTTACCGTTTTTTCGTCATTTTTACGTCAACTTGAAGCTAAAGCTTTTCAAGATTTTTATTTATTTCTCCAAAGTGACTAGAAAATGATAGGCATGTACAATCGGCGTCAGCTTACACTCACCACCATCCAAGCGATTATCTATCGCGCCCCACTACAAATTCAGGGTGTGTATTGACAATACATAGCGCTTCGTTATTAAGTTGAAGAAGGATAGATTTGCTAGCAAGTGGTAGGTAGTCTCTGCTCAGTATTTGCACTATTCGGAACCTCCTGATAATAAATACCTACCTAATTATTTAGGATTGCTACGCGTTTTGTTTTCCTCGATTTGAAATTTTTAAAGTATTGTTTAGTTTCATTAATCCGTCATTAAATAAATATTTACATTTAAAATGTAATGATAATAAAATATGAAGCCATAGAAACGTTTAAGTGAATGAAGTGTTTTGCGTAAAACAAGAAACCCAGAAAAATGCTAACTAGGTTATACAGGGGAGTAAAAATTTAGTACCTACTTCCTGTCCTAAAAATTCCTGTCGAGTTTCAGGTCTGCAAAGTAAAAGCGACAACAATGAAATTTTTGAGAAATTGATACTATTATGCTCGTGCAAGTTTAAACTAATATTCGTATTATATTTAAAATTATACGTCTTTGACAGTTACCAAATTTTCCTCCCTTTGCTAAAAAAAGTATATCATATTTCAGTCGACATCTTACACCGTTTTTTTGAATACTGCAGTATTATAATAAAATATACATTAAAATGAAAATGATGTTGTGTTACTTACTTAAAAAAAGTTTCTTTGGAAAGAACATATAGAACTGATAAGCGTGATGAAGAAAGCCCTCGTTTTTTCTAAATAATATCTCGCCTTTGTCTCATCGCAACTAATTAGCGACAAAAAAAACTACGTACTCTAAAATAATCTATTGATTTTTTAATAAATTTTGTTGACTTAGCAAGTTGGTATAAACTTAGCAGGGCAACTTGTTATTTAAAAAAATAGCATCGACGTTATTCGATCGCAACTAATTAGTGAGAAAAACGTACCTTAAGGTAATCCATTAATTTTTTAATAAATTTTCAAACGGTGTCTTGCTAAGTTGATATAAACTTATCAGGGCAACTTGTTATTTAAAAAAAATGGTATCGACGTTATTCGATCGCAACTAATTAGCGACTAAAAACATAAGTGATTTTAGACGTCGTCTATCAATATTAAATATGTATTTTTTTATTTTAGTTTCCCTGCTAACTTTATATCAAGGTAGCAGGACACCCCGGGAAAAAACAATAGCGGCAAATTCAGTTGACTCGCAACTAATTAGCGACTAATGAGCGGAAAATTTTCGGCATAGTAATTTTTCGATTTGCCCATGTATACGTTTTTAGTTAATGTCAATGTCACTGTCAATAACAATAAAAATGTTACCTTTACTTTCAAAATAATATCGATAACCGGTATTTAAATTATTGTATTGGAAAAAATCATGCATAAAACTCGAATGCAGTTTTGCTCATTAGTGCGTTCAATGTAGTCCTTATGTACTTTTTTTTATATAGGGATATACTGTACTCAAAATCGCACATAGTTTCGAATTAAATTAATTAAAATAAATTTCATATTAAAAATTAAAAATATTTTCAGGTGATTCACTAGAATGGAGCACCAACAGTGAGGCTTTCTTTAAATACAACACCCTATATATTTTTTAAATTTTTATTATCTGTTTATATCTAAAATCGATATTTGCGCAAATATTTCGGTAGATATTATTAGTTCAGACGACATAGTTCGGCCCAATTTTCATATTTTCCTTAGATCTTTTTTGCAAAATTATGAAACACGTTAACCTATTTTTTAACGCATTGATTGGCACCACAATTTTTTTCCAGGATGTATGTTTGGGCCACTGATTTTTTTTAATTGAATCCCTTATTTTTCAATAAAATTTAATACCTGGACTAAAAAAACTATATAGTCCATCGCCAACAATATTATTAGGGGTTGTCTGTTTCCTGTTTTTGAGATAGATGATGGTTAAATAAATCAAGTAAAGCTAATTGTAGCTTTTATTCCAGACAGAAATTATACATAATCGAACAAAAATATTGTATGCAAGAAATTTATTTAAAAAAACTTCTAAGATATTCTCAGATCAGTAATTCTAACTATTCTTCTATTCCATTTCTCTCATGAATTAATCAGGTTATGAAAAATTATAAATTTAATAAGCAAGTGTGAATTAAAATGGCATATTTAACTAAATGGGAGAAAATTGACGTAGTTATTAATGATGATTGTTGGTGATGTAAGGTGACTAGTTCGGTGGTGTCAAAGGTTTACTTCGACAAGGTAAACCTCAAGTCGATAACAATATTAAATCAACTTTGCTTAATTTAGATGAAAGACTGCCTAGATCGAAACAAATAATTTTCAAAAGGCTGTTTAACAATATTACAAATTACTTTAAACGTTTACGTTTCGAAAACTTATGCGGTATCGTTCTCAAAATTTTAAGCACGGCTGATACACAGTCTATTATGACAGTTTGTAATTTATTTTATTTTTTAAATTACAAACTGTCATACTAGACTGTATGTCAGTCGTGCTGAAGGTTTTGAGATCGAAAGCGGATAAATTTTCGAAACGTTAACGTTTAAAGTAATGGATGTATTTTTTTATATAATTTTTATATATAAATATATATAATTTTATATATAAAGTTGTGTAATTAACTTTTTCTGTCGTTGTTATTAACGTTACATCAAGAACAAGATCACTTCTTAATAGCAACTTTTAATGGGATTTAATGCCTAGTTAGCTTTTTATCTGACGTTTCGTATTCTTGCAACCATCATCAACTTAATTTCTTTAAATACGACTGTTCCCTAAAATACATATTCTAAAAGCGTTTTCCATGCTGAGTTTAAAGATGTGTCGCTTGGGCTGGTTCGATTACGTTTCGCATACAAACCGGGAAATTTCTCCGAGTTTCTCTCTCGGAGAGATACAAAATTATGAAGAATCAATTATCTTAAAGACGTGGGTGTTTTTTATAGGAAATTTCACAATGTTTAATTTATGGCTTAATTATCCAAGATGACTAATTGCAAAAACATAACTACATGTATATGCGCAATCAGGTTGGTTTCGATAACTTTTACGCTGCAAGGTATGCGATTGTGATAATAGTACTTCACTTCTGAGAGATTGTAATGTCAATTTGTCAATACGCAGTCTGATTTCAACATAAATGCTGCGAATGTTTGTGGTGGAGTGCGATAGGCAGAGATGTGCTCGAACAGTGGTGATTTTAAGCTGAGGCCGATTGTACCTACATTAACACTAGGGCTCTAAATTATATTTGTACTAAAATAACAAAATATAACTTAAAAAAAGAGAACTGAAAATATTTAACTGAAAAAAATGCGAGTGTCTTTGTAGCCATTAAATGTGAGATGCATACACTATTTTTTCTATAAACTGTCTTAATAAAACATAAAAAAATTAACACCATTATTTATTAATTAAAAATTACAATTTAGGAAATATTATGGAAACTATTATAAATAGAACACATAAATACCAGAAAATCAAGATTTAACAAATTAGAGTTATTATCTTTTATTTATTGTTATTTTTTGGACGGACAGATACATTTTAATAACAGAACTGTATGTTATTAAAATGTATCTATGGCACTACTGACAGTTTTGTTACAATACTGGTAGCCGAAATTGTTGATGTAGATGGAGTAATATTTATTAAATTGTTGGTTTCGTTGTATTCAATCGAATTCAAATTTTTATTGGCAACGTCGATTTCATTTTGAGTCCACTCGTTAATGTAGTTTTCGGCCACTGAGGGGGATTTCCATCAAATAAGTCGCAATTTCTTTTCCTAAATTTCCAAATTTGTTTATTCCTACGTTTTTTACGGTGCATTTTCCGTTTATGTAGTTGATAACAAAGGATGCACAATTTTTTGGATGAATACTAAAGTAATTATTGCATATTTCATAATACCATATTTCATAATAATGCATAATGCATATTATCTATATTACCTAGACTTGAGCGTTGTATAGAGAATGGTGGCAAACAGTTTGAACATTTGGGTGGGTATTCATTAGATCATTAGAATCGTTAGAACATTCTGGCTTCATCAGGCCAGTTGAAAACAAATCTAAAACGGTTTTTATCAATCGCCTACAATGCAATACATATAAATAATCGATAAATAAATGTTTCTAGCTTTATCCTTACTCATTTTAACCGTTTCTGACCACTACGAGTAATCGGTATAATATTTTAAATATTTTTTTAATGTAAATATTTTTACCAATTTCTCCGGTTAGGAATAAGATATGGAGTTGCGGTTTTCATTGGTTTCTTGTAATTTATATTCTCTATATGCCTCTGTGAGAAGAAATATATGTTTCCATTTGAAATTTCGGAGAAAAAAACGAAAAGTTTGTATTTCAAACAGCGCCACCTAGCTTCCTCTGAAACAAACTAAATTGCCACATTCTATCATAAGAATGATAAAGTAAAAAATTATCTTTCCACTGAAACCCAATTCGTTTGATTCTGTTAAGCCAAACCGGGGTAAACGCCATTTTTCTTTACAAATGTTTACCTTTCCCCACCATTTAATTTTCAGACTATGAAGAACATTTTAAGACCAAGGTTATTTAAAATTTTACGAACATTACCAAGAACATATTTTCAGTATACCCTATGGCAAATTAAGGATATTTAATTTTTCTAATTTAACTTTACTGTAACGCCCTCTAGCGGAGATGTTACAAACTTAAAAATAATTTCCAGCGATTTTTCTGGTCCACTTTTGTTGCAGATTTTTTAAACTAACGTTCTATGTCATACAGTTCCTCAGATATGGCCGGCGTCCTCTGCTAACGACTGACTTCGTACTTCGTCCTCGGATCTTACTTTGTGGTGACGTCCCGCCGGAGTATTAAATTTGAATCTGATGTAATTCATTTGTACTCACATTAGCATGAGTCGCTGCCCGGCGTTTATGTGTCTTGCTCAGATTACCAATTTTCTTAATTTATAGTATGTCGTAATGTTATAGTATCATCTACAAAATGTAGTAGTGTTGCCGATTCCCGCCGAAAGTTCCACAATAGGAAATATGACCCAATTCTAATAGACTGGTTTTGGGTTCATCATACTTATTAATATTAATATATTCCATGAATGAGAATTATATGGGAGGCAGTGAATTTTTTTGGTACTTATTTTCCCAGTAAACCGGACATAATATATGATTGTTCAGTTATTGATTCTGAGCAACAATTTGTATATTTAAATTTAAAAAAACAATCGTACAAATCGAAGGTTTAGAAAAAACTTTCGTCTATTTTTTGTTGCTGCGTTTTTCATGCCCGTAAGTGTATTTATAGTGTTTTCGTTTGATATACAAACTAGAGCAAAAAATTATGCGATATTTTATAAAGAAACCCCGCACCGATTACTACAGAAGCGGTAAATCACATCACTATGCAATACAAAAGGATATTTAGTATAAAATTGTATACCCACATAATTTCTTGAGAATAGAACTAGGGTCTCCAGTATATGGTTTCCGCGGCTTACTATATCGGTCGCTATCCCTCTTCAACTCATATAAATCCCATTTCCCGTCTCGCTCACTTAGATGACACCTGCATGAACAAGCCGGCGATTTACGGGCTTTACTGCTCAGTGGCGTATCATCATGCGCAACCAAGGTGAAGTGACTTCAAAAGATGTCTTATTATGTCATATGTGCAAAACGTTAAGCTAAAAATTATTAGTTTTGAATGTATTTAAAATATATTGAAAAAATGTTGCGTGTATAACTTAGTGCTCAATTTAGCCAATAACAATTGAGAATAGAAGAAATAAATTAAATTGCTATTGCCCAGCAAAGACCACGGTGACCCGTGCCGGGATAGAACGTGGTTAGGTTACTTATTATTTGTATAGTTACACTCACATTGGTATTTTTCACTGCCACTTATTAGTACCACTCTTCACAAAAACTCACATGAGAAATTCATATTACTATTCACTATCTGAAAATAAGTCAATTTCACTACTGTCTTCATTTAAATTTATTATGACTGGTTTAACGGAAGTATCCATCATAATATCGAGATCCCACATTCTTGATTCCATCTTCTACACATGGTCTATACATTTTATCCAGTTGGCTGCATTTACTTCTTTGATAGCACCATTGATAAGTTTTTTCACTTAAATATTAAATAACTAGCTTAGCTAACTTAAATATTGTATTGCAACTTTCCCTTTTATTTGCGCCCAAATAAGCTCAATTGGGTTCACTTCGCGGTGATATGGGAGTGGGAGGCAATCGAATTACATCCATTCCTCTTGCTTTGGCCATTTCATCCACTACATACTTCTTTAAAACTGGAAAATGTTGCCTAGCCAGTATCAACAATTCAAACTTTAAGTAGTGAATCATCGTGTTCAATGTTTCTTTCTTCCAGCCAGGTTTTTAATTTGCCCTTCCGCCATGCAGTTGTGGGCAGCTGTTCTGTTCTACGAGAATGATAAGATTATTGTTTTTTTAATTTTATTTCCTATATTAGGATAATTGCGCGCGCCACTGAGCACCGCATTCCATTAGTTTGCATATCAAACGAAAGCACTGTAGCAGGCTTGTTAGGTGGCAAAGAATTAATTGTACTAACCATGTATGGTATTTGATATTCTGAATTGATGTTAATTTTATAACTAACTTGGATTTGAGCTTGTTGGATCAGCCCAAGGTTGTTCAGTAATGATTTAGCACCGGGTTGAAAGCGCGAATTTTTTGTAGTACGATAGAGTGGCGAGTTGAAAGTAAACGATATTATTTACTTCGTGAAATAGTTGCTTTAATTTTTGGAAGTAAGGTGTAGATAGATGCCTGTGAATTTATAATTTGATAGTCAAAGGTGACTTCTTGTTAAATTTATTTCCATTTCATAATTTTAAACCTTGGTGAATTTAATGTTGGGTAGTCTTTAAGTGTTATTGCCAACCTTTTCCAAGTTTGCAAAAGTTGTATATTTAAATTGAAAAGAACAAAGTTGCAGTTTCCTGCTTCCTTGTGGACAGATAGGTCGATTTAAACAGAGCGGTCATTTCGTGTATATACACTAAGAACCTGAGGAGGGTTGGAACCTTTGATGTGAAACTGACACTGACGTGGTTTTCCACAAACACAAAAACGCTGAACACTATACTCGACTGGCGTTTCTTCAACCAAGTTGGCATCATCGAGAGATGATTAAAATTAAACTAACACTAAGAGCGTACCCTATTTATACCATGACCGACTAACCAAAAGAGCGAAAATTTTGTTATCCGAAAAAAATGGGCGCGATTGTCGAGTCCGACACCTGCGACAGTGCCATGTTGCAGATGTCGGACTACAATCGCGCACTCTAAAATTTCTTAAAAAATGACTTCAAAAGAAATGTATTATTTAAACAATACAGATTTTATGGTAGGTATATAAGTATAAAATGTTAATGTAAGACACTATTTTATATTAGCATATAATAATAATTAAATTACCAATTTAATATTCAATTATACTTTCGTCGAATATTTCAGTGTCACAAGGATTATTTCTGGGTTTTTACATTTAACTGAAAAACTGCAAAGTTCACTACATTTAAAATTTGTGACAAACAATTAAGGGCAAATTTGTTCATCACTGCAAGGTGAGACTTCCGCTGCATGAACAAATGAATTTCTGCAAAAGTTCCATTGCTGAGTCCCCTTCAAAGTAATTAACACTTAATACATCATTTTTTAATATCCAGCCATATTCAGTAGCATCAAAGGATTTTATTTTTTTAGATCTTGACCTGTGACCCTTCATTTATTTGCCATTTCAGTCGCATAATATCTTGTAACAAAGCAGGCTGCGATGGAGGTATTTCGTCGACTGGTATATCTTCTAGTTTTAGATACTTTATACCTCAATTTATTTATAGGTAAATACGAAACCTTACTTCCAGAACTTTTTTTCATCAAATTTTTCAGATGCATAAGGTATACCAAAGTATATCAAAAGTCTGGTTACCGCATTCATTCTTCACGTATATCGGTAAATTAACAATATCTGTCAAGTCATCTAATTATGTATTAGAAAGTTTAGAAAATGAGTATAAGCTTTTATTTTGCCAATAGAAAAAAAATCAGGCTGTATTAGGTGCCTATTTAACTATAAATATACGCGTTTCTGCCTTAGATTAAACAGCTTTGAAAAAAGTAAAAAAATAATTCACATTTTTAACATGTTTGTATAATCTGTTAAACTATCGCATCGCTCTTTATGAGTTCAGTAGAAACCGAAATATGAATGAAATTGTCACATATGAATGTGATTGTCTTTTGACCATTTTCGGACCTTAAATCTATAACTCAAAATCAGTGCATTTTTCGATATCATCATCATTTTCCACAATTATTAGAGACATTTTTGCCCAGTAACTTAGAAAATGTATTTTCAAATAGTTTTTTAAATATTTTTCTTTACTTTGCAATTACTTTTTTTTTCTTTACTTTGCTTAATTGTTAATAACAAATTACCTCGGTAATTACAAATTACTCGGACAAAAAAAATATTTAGGTTTTTTGTTCCTTAAAACGTAAGTAATCGATTCCAATTGGTTTCAATCTGGCACTTTTATTTGACAGATTCTGCAACTTTTTTAGTCATCTTTTTTAGGGATGCACCGCTGGCCTAATAGGGGCATAATTTCCAATATGAATATGGTCATTATAGACTATAGTAGTCTCCCCACTAAAGTTGATAACATAAGACACTATTTAATAATAGGAAATTATCTAATTTATTTAAGCAGTACAATTTGCCAAACCATTTTTAATGCATTAATGTGGTCAGGAATTTTATCACATTTAAATTTTAATTATCTTTTTAGAAGTGCATATTTTGTATATGACGACGTACTCAGTCTATTGATAATTTTTTGCTATAAGAAAGATTCCTGCATATTTTCACGTTACGTTAGCAGTCACTTCTTGCATTTGTTACACAATTTCCTATTTTTCCCTGCAAATGTGTATTCTGTATTTGGGAAATCGGGATTTGTTAATCTATTTAGTGTTTGTAATGTATTACTTATAATTATTGTTGTCCAGTGGCTCTAGAAATAATGTCAAACATGTGACGATGTACAGGCAAATCCTTAGACATATTCATTTTTATTTTTGGAAACTATAAAAGTTAACTTTTTGAGATAACGGCTAGTCCTACATAAAAAATTGTAAACGTTTTTTGTCGATTAAAAATTGTAAACGTTTTTTGTCGATTTTGTCGATTTTGGACGATTAACCGTTTTCGAAATTAATTTTTCCGAAAAAATAAGGTATTTTACAGTAAAAAATATAGAGCGACAATATTCATAGGAGGGATAGCTAGACCCCTAAGCTTCCCATCCATACTTTTGTATACTTTTGCCAAACACCTTGTATGTTTTTCCATAGTCTGGTGCATAAAATTCTCTTTCGAACTGTATTTCGGCTCACAATACTTCTAGTTTTTAAGCTATTTACCGTTTTTTTGTATAAGCACCTAAAATCGTTTAATTTCTTGTGATGATAGCTGTGAAATTCTTAGCCAATCTTAGAAATAACTAATCTATAACCAGTTATTTATTGTCAGTCTAACATACATAGAGGCGGAGATGAGTATCTCGCATCTCGTACATTTAAAACATTCTAAATTTATTATTTATTCGTGGCGAATGTAAAAAGATAATGAATAGAACTTACAAATTATAACTAACTATAACTAACAAATAAATATAGTCTTAATGCAACTGACCTTATTTGAAGGTCAGTTATATGTCGCTAGTGGTACTCTTTCTATAACAAGTGTTAGAATAAAATATTCTACAATCGTTTGTTAGAACGTAACTGTTCTGTATGTAAAAAATTGCATCATAATTTTTATATTCTAGCAGTCATAGAAAAAAATTGTGCCTAGAAGTTTTATTTGACCAATTCCATGAAATGAAATTCTCAATCCCTAATTGATTTTTTTCCTTGGGCAGGTATTAAGGAAGCGAATGTACAAATATAATTTTGGCCAACAAAACTTAAAAAAACATAATTGTGCCAATAGGAGCCGTGATAGCCAAACTACCCATATTTAAATTTGTTGGGTGTCTTAAGAGATACGTTTTACTTAGTTAATAAAGTAAGAATGTATTAAACAGTTAAAGATAATATTGCATTAAATTAGTACAGTAAAACGAACACAAAAATCGTCCAAACCAAAACATTCCAAAAATTTAAAATTTGTCCCTAAGCTGGTCAATTTCACCGAATACGACGTTTATTGACACAAAATTCAAATTACCAAGGAACACGAATATATTTTATTCGAAAACTTTTTACAGGCGGATTTTCAGGCTACAGAGAATTATTTATGAAATATAATTTTTGATTGAAAAAATAAAACAAATCAGAAAATAGGCATTTTTACTCATTTTCAAGGTCACTGCGGCACCTCTTAATCATGACCGATTTGGTGCAAAATTGACGTGCATTACTTTTATGTATATACGCACAATCGACAGCCACAATTTGCAGATTGCAATTTTCATATTTTTCACCCCACCCTAATATTTATATTGGCTTAAAATATTAAAACTACAGTTATATTCTAATAAATTACAGCCCATTTTTCTGTTTCTTATTTTTCTGTTTCTACAGCCCATTTTTCTGTTAGAGAACGTTTCGTTCTCTAACTGTGAGAACTTCTTTCTCACAGTTAGAGAACGAAACGTTAGGCAGTTATAGTACAGGGTGGGGCATAATGGAGGGGCGTTTTTAAAATAACAATAACTCCGCTGTTTTGAATTTAAAAAAATTGAAGTATACATATTACCATTTAACAACTAAAATGTGAAATTATGTTTTGAAAATAATGTCAGGCAGATGACGACCGTTTTCGGCAATGCACTGCTGTTGTCGTTCCTCAAAGTTCCGCATCACCCTCGCACACAAGTCGATGTCAATTGCCCTAATTTGTGCTGTGATTGCTTCTTTCAACTCGAGGCTTATCGGCTTCGAGGCTTATCGGCATTTCGAGCCTTATCGGCATTTGCATTCTTTCAGCGAATAGCTGGCGTTGAGCAAAATCTCCTTCATTCCATTGTTGGACAACCATTAGCTTATAGGGGTGAAAGTTAAGGTCTTTGTGTAAAATCCTGCGAAGTGTTCGACTACTCATTCGAGCTGCTGCAGCCCGTTTTCGGACAGAACGCTGTGGACTTTGTATTACTGCTTGTCTCATCCTTTCTACGGCAGCTGGTGTCCTTACACTTCGGGGACGGCCTCTAGGTTTTGGATTAATTGCTGATGCCGTCGTTCTAAAATTCTGTACCCATCTGTTGATTGTGTCACGTTTAGGAACTGAACCGTTACGACCGATATTGAAGCGTCGACGAAAGCGCCTCTGCACAACAATAACGGACCGGATTTTAAATACTCCTCAACTGCGAACGCGCGATGTTCTCTTGTCCAGATAACCATTGTGACTAACAAACGGTAAGCTTGCCTGAATCGAACGATGTCAACCGCGGCCCTCTACCCCCACCCGTTCGCGTGTACTAGCCGCTCCAAAAACGCCCCTCCGTTATACCCCACCTTGTACAAGTACATGTTTCAATTACACACAGTACATACCAGGTGGCTAAAATTTGGCAACAGTATTTCCCCAATAATTTAATATCTCTACATATCGAAAAACAAAGGAATCTTTACCCCTCCATATAATGCAAACCGTTCGCTTTACCATAATTCTGTATATGACAATTGTTCGAAATTTAATGTACATCATTTGCGTATAGGATAACTTTTGCGCTAAACCTCATAATTTTCGAAATATTCAGGAAAAACTCTGAAAAATGACCATTTCATATGACGCTCGTGGTCGTGTAACTTTTTAGTTATAACCAAGAACTTTTTTTTTGGATGTTTTGTTTTTTGTCTCATTTTACTGTACTAAATATTGCTATTTCGATTAATAACTGTGAATCTTCAAAACATTTTACGTCGTTAATTAACAAGTGACTACTTTTTGACATATTCATGGAAGTACTATTTCTATTTTACAGCTCCTTAGCTAGAACTCCCTACAGTGCACCCAGCCAACAACACCAGCCTAGGAAGAGCAAGAACGTGAAAACCGTTTCCGGTTCACCATCGCATGACATATAAAGTTTCTCGATATTACAATTTGTATTACCCAGACTCAGACGTTTAGTTCTAGCACAATAATTGTATGTGTCATCTAAATATTGTTCAAAATCGAGTTCGGAAGAATATATATTTTTCTAGAACTTTTGTTCGTCGTATTTCTTTCCGTTATTAGAGAGGCGCTGTTTTGCCGCGATTTGTGGGCCTATTTCTGATTTATCGAACATTAAAGACTCAAATTCAGATTCTTTGTTACCAGGTTTTGTTAGCTCCTTGATAGACATGACAAGAAACATGATTTACTGTACAAATTGCTTTAATTTTCTAGTAAAATCATCTGTGTCATTTCCAATATTATACCACATTATTTTTTTGTTTTAATTTTTCGGCAAACTGCGCCAAGAATTTCGTATTTTAAAATGGCGAATTGAAATATTATTTTTACCATAGTGGTAAATGCTTATAAGTATAATAATATAATATTGATCAAATGGTACATGAGATTTTC
The DNA here is from genome assembly GCA_964058915.1 of Tetropium fuscum. Lineage (NCBI taxonomy): Eukaryota > Metazoa > Arthropoda > Insecta > Coleoptera > Cerambycidae > Tetropium > Tetropium fuscum. The sequence continues at coordinate 315,134 of CAXKVY010000467.1, read as the reverse complement.
TAATTATAATTTTATTTTCTTAGTATTTAGTTTTCTTTTGTATGTTGTGAGCACACTAAATGGGGTTAATGTTGTTAATTGTATGATGTAATTGTGTGGTGGCGTTCAATTGGGAGGGCATCTCTCTATTATCTCTAGGTTAGAGTTAAAATGTATTATATAAGTACAATGTATTGCTTTAGGTTTAAATAAAACATAATTATACCAATTTACTAGGCTTTGTGTAAAATCATTGATTGAACCTAATTGAACCCAAAGAAAAGGCGATTAAACCTTTCTCCGAGCGACAGGGTGCTCTGAATGTTTTATGGATGTAAAGCATATAAGTGCAGGTAAGTACTTACAAGAGGTGTCCCCGCCTGTTGTCTACGTCGTATCAAGAATCACGCCTTTCAAGAACGACAACTTGTCGTTTTTGTGAAAAGATGGACTTTCTAGTCCAGGAAGTTTAGCATTTAAGGTCGGAAAAAATTATAGCGTGCTATAAATTGGTGTACACGGACCTTTCAGCTGTCCAAACAATCTGTGAAAATAGTCCAAGCCACAAATGATGACATAAATTCGTACCTCGATAAATAAAATGGTCGTATAGGAAATAAAATTCAAATATGAGTTTCTATTTCTTTACGTTATATTTTCGATAAAAAACACTACGATAGAATTCATTGATTTCTACTCAGAAATTGAATAATAAAGTGAAGCGTGTGGACGCGCAGCGTAGCAGCTGGAGCGGGCAGTGGAGTGGGGGAAAGTGCTGCGCGCTATCACTAAAAACTGATTTCGCACAATCAAAATGACTCAAAAACGTAACAATGTATCTCGAGAAATATATTTTGGTGAGAACACAAAATCAGAATCACTGAAAGCAGGCGATTTTTTTGTCAAATAATAGAAATAAGAAAAGTCTTATCAGTATGCTTTCTATTGAATTACAAAATGCTAAAGTTGAAACTAAAAAAGCAGAAGATGCAGATTCGTTAATACTCGAAGCAGCTGCAAATATGACTGCAGTTAATAACATTATTATAGTTGGGGAGAATGTAGATTTAATTGCACTCTTAACGCAACTGATTCCCACGACAAGAAATATTTTCCTATTGAAAAAAGGAAAAGGACGAGAAGTAGATCGACGGTACTCCAATAACATCTTCAAATAGTTCTCAAAAGATGTAGCTTTTCATCACGCCGTATCTGGCTGTGAAACAGTCTGCAACAAATGATGTCCAGGCTTTTGGGTCAGCCTCATTCGTCGGAATTTACGAAGGCAGGATCCTTAATGAATTGTCTTATTTGTGGGCCGTCAAATATTCCTTTTTCAACTTTTTCCGTACTCAACTGAGGCATTTTCTCACCTATATATGCAAAGCATGAGCCTTTACAAACTACTTCATAAGACCCAGCTTGATATGCAGTGGAGGAAAGATGATTTTCTCTCTGGTCGTTAATGACATTCTTGATCCCAACTTCCATGTTTCCTCTGTTAGGCCACTCTTTTCTAACCCAGTCTTTTGTTAGTTTTGTCTCTGCTATCCCAGAGGCACAAGAAGCAAGGATATTTGATGTAGCCACTCTGCTGTCCAAAGAGAACGTTTACCATTCTCAAGTCCACACAAATCATCCATGCATGTTCTTGATACTTCATCTTCTCCAAGACCACAGCTATGTTGCCATATTCCTCTTTCATTTTCGTTGAGTGACCAATTAGTATTAAACCATATTTGTTCCCATTGTATAGAAGGACACATTTCTAACTTCGCTTTGAGCTGTCAATAAATAGGCGCCAATCATCTGGAGAATAGTCAGGAAAACCCATTTTTCCAGGAGTCCTCTAATGTTGTGAAAAAATATACGATTGTCTTCTTGCGAAAAGAAGGGTAGCAGATCCTTTTCTCTGGTATGGTAAGGTCATTTTGGTTTCTTCTTCCAGCAAATTTGTCTCCTTCCACCTGGAAGCCAGTAATTTAGAAGCTTCTTTTAACAGGTTGAGATATCTGGCGAGGTCCTTTAACTCATCCTGATTGAAATGTTGAGGAATTGATGGCGTCCCCTCATAATCACTATCACCTTCAGTAGTATCATAAGCGTGATCAGTAGAGGGACAACAATTGTCCTCACAGAGCTCTGGTAGCTGGTGATGTTAGGATTGTCTTCTTGCGAAAAGAAGGGTAGCAGATCCTTTTCTCTGGTATGGTAAGGTCATTTTGGTTTCTTCTTCCAGCAAATTTGTCTCCTTCCACCTGGAAGCCAGTAATTTAGAAGCTTCTTTTGACAGGTTGAGATATCTGGCGAGGTCCTTTAACTCATCCTGATTGAAATGTTGAGGAATTGATGGCGTCCCCTCATAATCACTATCACCTTCAGTAGTATCATAAGCGTGATCAGTAGAGGGACAACAATTGTCCTCACAGAGCTCTGGTAGCTGGTGATGTTAGGATCGTCACTTCCTCTGCTGAGCGAGGGACCGGGCGTTTTGCAGAGACTAAAGCAGGATGTCCACTTTCTTCGGTTGTTTCGATTCATTCCGATAATATTTACTAGGCAAAAATAGCAGTCATCGAAGTGGTTTTTGGATTCTCTCCAAACCATCGGTACCATTTCAGACTCTTTTCTCGGTCCACTGTCGCAAATGTTCTGTACAAGTTTTACAGACCTGGTGCGGTGCCCAGGTTTTATCTTGATCACCAAGCCTCACACTAAAGTATTCATGATAAGCTCTCATTTTAAAGTCAGCAAAAGTTATTCTGTTTTATTTTAACGTGTTCTCCGCATATGTAGCAAAACACACCATGATGATTTACACAACTTCTTCTACTTGAACTCATTTTATTTCTATTCAACAACGTAAATACAACAATATAAAACAAAGTACGTTTTAGGTTAACTTTAAAACAACCCTTTCCTAAACACAAGTATCATGCGGGGCGACCAACCTCGATCTACCCCGCATGACGAGATCTCACAAACGAACCTCAAGTCTAGTTGAAGCGTTGACGGTCACATAAGTAGTTATCCGATGCTTACTTAATCTGGTGGAATTTTTGGAACTAACTAGATAGCAGACTAATAATAGGGCAAATATACAGGAACCAATCCTTGTATATGTAATTTAAAACGTCACAAAATGGAATTGGAACTGCACATTTTGTATAGAACTGCATGCTAAAAAAAACTGATATAAAAAGTAGAGCAGATAGATAATAACTGAAACTTAAAACAATTCTAAAATCCTAGCAACCAATTTTTTTTGTAGGCCTGTGTTATTATTTGCAGACATTTAAATTAGGTTCACATTATAGAAATCAATTATACACATCTTGTAACATTTTATTGTGAAACTAGTCATCTGCAAACTTACAATATAAATTATGAGAGGTAAGTACACAAAAAAAATAAATATCCTTAAATAAAATCACATTTGTAAACGAAACTAAAACTGGAATGTCTCGGTGGATGTCTGGGGGATCGAAAGATCACACTATTTGCTACTAGTATTACTCATGTCATCATGTTGTATGCCACTATCCTCTTCGTTATCACTGTCACTGGTTTCCCCTAGCATATACTTTTTGAAACCCTTTTCCAGCACGTTTCTTAAAATTTTACTGTCTTTCAATACATCTAGGCCACTGTCGGGGCAGGGCCGTTTCCGGCCGTTTTTCGTTGGAGCGGCTTCGTTTTCCCCGGGGTTGATATCGCCTTGGTGGAGGAAGGCCAGCCTTTGAAGCAAGCCACCAAACATTGGGAGGAGGGTTAGGAGTTGACTTCCTACTAGCCGCTCGAATTCCATTTTTTGCTTCTCCAGCTCTAACCTTTGCCTTTCTATCTCTAGCTTTTCTTTCTGGACTTCCAAAATATTTTTTAACACGCTGCTTATGTCTGAAATAAGAAAACGAATATGTTAAATTAGAACAAACCCTCATTTTCACTCCAAAGGACTAGTAGGTATATTTAAAAACATACCTGGATTGTTCAGTCCCGTAGTCGCTGTTCCATCTTTGTTGTTCCCAGCTGTTATTAAATTCTGCCCGTTAAATGGGACACCATTTGACCCTGAAGCATTTGGTAGCCCATTTAGTATCAACAGTGGGAATGGAATTGATGGGGTGGTTCCATTAGCCGTTCTGATACCGGTTTGGATAGGAATCTGCAAGTTGTTAGGCAACATTTTCGGCTGCGGTATGGTTGGGGGCTTGGGAGCTATTTTCACAGGTTCAGTTTCTTCCTTCTCTTTTTTCTCAAACAATAGGGGTGCAGGCGTGAGAGGTGGCATGGGATGCGATTCGTCCTCAAATTCACCATCAGATCTGTAAAGTAAGAAAACATTTTACGCCAAGCTTAGACCTAGTTATCGAATGAATATTATGGGATAAGTTGGTTATATGGAATACTCCAAATTCAGGGAAACCAAAGAGGCGAAGTTAGAAACCTACATTGTTACTTGATTGTTACTCCACTGCAAAAAATGTTCTACATTTCCAAAAAGGTAGAAGGTATTTTTGTTGTATACTCGTTCATTCTCAATAAATCAACGAGATGTGATTACAATATAGCACTGTAGTAGTAGTAGTAGTTATTCATCAGTGTCTACCTTCGTATACCTTCCTCCAGAGAGGGTTGGAGAAGCTTAAACCCGAGACTCACTTTTCCTCCCCCTGCGTTCCATTTTTCAAAATGGGTCATATTTTTGCGACATACCGGTTTCTATCGAAAGGAATATAGTCAAGTCGTGGTAAAAATAGTCTATTACCTCCGATTTCTTTGAACCTCCATCGATTTTCATGAAAATTTGGAATTACGCTCATCTTACCTTTGACCTCAAATGTTCACATGTTGCGTTACAATATAATCCATCTTCGGCTGCCACAAGAGGCGCATCCTTTTTTACAAGCTCTTATTTAACTTTGCTATATATATATCTATACTGTATCCAACGAGAGAATGGACTTGCACTCGAGCGAAAATTCGTCTGTTTTGGTCAGATCTCCGCCCCTTAGAACATTAGTTCAACGCCCTCAGCGTCTTAATTGGCTCAGCAGGTAGCCAGGGCCGGCGCCTGGGTCCGATACCTACCTGGTACCTAATTATATAAAGTACCTACTACTGCCTACCTATTCACAGTTTGTATATTTCACCTACTTACGAATTTATTTCATCGAATGACGGTCCTGCGTAGCGCGTTACAGAGCCCCTCCTCTTTAGTCGCCGATGCGCAAAGCAAGTCCATTCTCTCGTTGGATAGAGTATATATATATGATCTATCTATGTATGTTTGTTCGGGTCAATTCTTCAAACTGAATTTTAAAGCAATTATCCTCAACCGATTGTTGAAATTTTGCATACACGTTTAGTTTGGATGAGAATGCATGGCTAAGTGACGTCACTATAAATCCAATATGACGGACAGCCCAATATGGCGGACCACCCAATATGGCGGGCTAGTTATTTTTTATGCACTTCCATGGCATGGGTATTAAATGAAAGATTTTACTGAGAAGAATAAAATTACGTCACTATAAATCCAATATGGCGGACCGCCCAAGACGGCGGACTAGTTATTTTTTATGCACGTCCACGAAATGGATATCAAATGAAAGGCTTTACTGAGAAGAATAAGAAAATAAAATGACGTCACCCTAAATCCAACATGGCGGACTCCCAAAGATGGAGGATTAGTTTTAGATTAGATTTTTTATGCACTTCCGTGATATGGGTATCAAATGAAAGGGTTTACTGAGCAGAATACAAAAATGAAATAACGTCACTATAGAGCGAATAGGGCGGAATCCTAGATGGCGAACTTTTTCATCAGTCCACCTGTGGGTAAATTATGATTGACAACACGGTTGGAGATAATTAGACTGTCGCTGGTTGCAATATACCTGTTGATTGGTCATAATGAAGTCATAAAAGTATTAGTCCACATTGGCGTTTTTATTACTTCTATTAGCATAGAAGTCCTGCAATTGTATCCAGAAGATTAAGACATTTTTATGACGGCAAAAACATTCAACGTGTCGCATTTTCGACAGTACACATTTATACATAAATAATAGGCATTCATTTAGACACTAAGAGGCGTTATCACCTATTAACATTATAGAAACAATTTTACATAATTTTTACCCATACTTAGATGTTTTGTAATTATTTTAAAAATAAATTTCGAGAGGTTAGTATCATAATATACAAATAAATAAAATTGAAGTGTGTTTGTAATGTAAAAATAAAGCTTTTTACTAAATGCACATGAAAGTATATATACGGTACTAAAACCGATTTTAAATTTTTTTGTCTGTGTCTGTGTGTTTGTTTGTTCCGGTTAATCTCCGAAACGGCTGGACGGATTTTGACGGGACTTTCACTGGCAGATAACTGATATGATAAGGAGTAACTTAGGCTACTTTTATTTTCGAAAACGTATGGGTTACGCGCAAACAAATTAAAATTGAAATTGTATAGAAAATCCGATTCAAATAAGTATATATCCAACAATATATTATAAACACTAATAAATAATTAATTATAGATGGGTCCCAGCGCTACCCCCTCCCATGACTTAATATCACAAAGTCTGCCTGTCGCACGGGCTCAGAACGCGCGTTAAATTCGCGCGGACGAAGTACAGCTAGTAGTATTATATAATTCAGTGTAATGAATGACGACCTTCAAATTTCTGAAAATATTAAATGAAGTAAAAAACTGACTGGCCTCAGATAATCGCGCGTAGGGGACGTTCAACCATGGCATATTACTAGGTGGGCCTAAAAATGTTGCACTTTTTACGTTTGCCCATAATTTTTTTGTTTATTAACCGATTTCAATAAGCTTGGTGTCGTTGCTTACAAAACAGAATGGTATTGGATAAAAAAAATCAAAACAGCCGATTTTTTTAAATTTAAGATGGCAGCCGCGTTTGATGATAGCCCTTTCTTTGGGCTAGTTATTTTTGAAGCAAAAATATCGAAATGACAGAAGATGGCGGACTAGTTATTTTTATGCACTTCCTTGATATGGATATCAAATGATAGGGTTTGCTAAGAAGAATACGAAAATAAAATGAAGTCACTCTAAATCCAAAATGGCGGACTGCAAAAGATGGTGGACTATGTTTATTGATGAGGTGCATAAACCCCATGATGTGGAGATCAAATGAAAGGATTCAAGAGGAAAAAACGGACAAAATGGCGGAAAACAAGATGGCCGTTATACCAATTTTAAAGAGTTATAACTCCGCAGAGGTTAGGGATAGTTTGGTGGTGTTCGAACAAACGTTTTAGGGACCGACAAGGGTCAACTGCAGGCGATACAATTTTATCAGGATGGCGGATCTAAGATGGCGATCAAAAACTTAGTTGCTACAATCCGCCTGAAATTGTTATCCCAGAGTTTTAGGAGTCCCCGATTACGATTTTGGGATCGAATTGTTCAAATCTTGCAACTGAATTTTAAAAGTAGGTACGCCTTGGTTTGGCTTCATACTATGACTTGTATAATTTGGCGAGATGGGCGTTAATTGCATTGGTTTGCAACCTGTCTATTAAAGGGAAAGCTCCAAAGTCAAGCCCAGAACTGTGTTTTGTTATGCCAAGCTGAAATAAGTAGATTTAAGTAGAGTCAAATCACTAGACGGTATCCTTATGGAAGAACTAGACTGTACTAAATTAACAGGCAAACCACCATGCAACAATGACGCATTAAATATAGCAATAGAATATGTCAGGATTTCGGCTTGAAATGTTCACCGTTGTTTTTCATCATATTAACATTTTGAGGTTATGCCAATATTTTTATAATTTCTCGACCATTCAGACAATTGCGCTCAGGCTGAAAGTAAGCGGCATTGCCCACCGTTTGCTAAGTAACAACTTCATTCTGATTTTCTTTCATTTTCTTTCAATTTGTAGATGCCAAAACCTCGGGTACGTAAAACCGATAAAGCCTCTTGGTCATCTTGCAAAATGCCATTCGAGCTGTAAGGGAAGGGAGTAAAATTAGAGACGCTTGCAGAAGATATTCTGTTCCCTTTAGTAGTTTACGAGACGTTAAGAGTTTAAGCAAAGGCTGTTATGCCCCAAGCATGGGAAGAAAGACTGTTTTTAGTAAAGAATGAAGCAGAAATTAAGGAACAATTGCTTACACTATGACGGATGTTTTATGGGCTAACAACTCTACAATTAAGTTTCGCTGCGTATCAATATGCCGAAGTTTACAAAATTTAGCGCTTCCTAAAATTGTATTAAAAAAAATGAGATATGACGACACCCCTAAAGATAGGTTGCCTAAAAACTCAGAAGGGGTTTTAGCGTTTTTCTCAAACTTTCTCGTGTATTTTAAATACATAATGTAGGTTTTTAATGTACTATAGGTTTTGCGAACCCTAGAATTTTTAAATAAAAATTATTTCTCGAAATCCGATTAAATAAATTAATTTTAATAAAATTATGCTAAATCTTTCACTTGCATTATCTCCGTTAATTTTAATTTGTTTCTTAATTAATGTTAATTTTAGTCGGATAGCGGAAATGGTTCTTCAGAAACTTATAATATCTCTTTTCACCCTCTCACCGATACTCGTACATGCGTGGGTCCATTTTACGAACGGTTAAATGAATCCACGCATACGTTGTCCGATATAAACGGGCTGTAAATTGTGAGTTATTGCTCTACGAACAAAGCTACGTATTGTGTTCGATCAACCTTCGCGATCGCTTCGCCTTCGCTTCGGAGCCGATCGCGCGACTTTCGGGGGGTTCCAGGCACTTAGTGCAACATGATCGAACAATTTGGTTTCTTCCCATTCCGATCCGATGGATGGAACCTTCAGAACCTTCAATCAAAGCAGGAAAATATAGGATTTTTTTTAAAACCACTTGGAAGTGTCTAAACGGCAAGACATTTACCCTCACAAAATGAAGATTTTGTTTATACCCTCACTACACTATTATTAAGAATTATGGCATTTTTGAAAGCTGTGTTGCTCCACTAGTTACTCTGTTTTACTGTGAGTTTGTCAGTTTTAGTTTATCTATTAACTTTCTATTTCCCTAAAATTTTACTAATGCAAATACAAATACCATATATGTCAAACAAAAATGGCATGTCAGTCAGAAATTATTAAACAGTATCTGATTTTTCTATACTTACATGAAGCCTATTAAAATCATTATTCCGTTGATATCGTACAACACAAAATTCTATTGAAAAATCGTGCAAAAATATTATGTACAAGTATATTTCTTGTCCCAATCTCTTATATTTATATCGTTCAAGTTCATATTAATATTATCCGTAGCCACGCAACACTACGGAAAATTGTTCGCATAAAAGCATGTAACAAAAATATGGATTTTAAACATCTAGAATTGAAAAATACCAAATGCCTTCCTCGTATGGCATTTTGTCAAATTGACAGGCAACTTTCCCTGAGTAAATAATGCGAATAATTAGGAATTGCCTGTAGTTTAATTATTTACCTTATAGGCGGAACTAAGCCTCCCATCCAGATCTACATTCGTCGATAACACAATACTTTACCAATTAAAAAAAAGGTAGCTATATAACTTATTACAAGATTGTGTAAGTTCATTTTAAAATGAAAAGGTTTCTAAATTATAAAATTATAGTTATAACCAAGAAGGAGAAGGACTTACCCATTTATGCTGTTGGTGGTGAAAGAATCCATATCGTCGTTAATATCGATCTCATCGACAATCTCCTGCTTGATATCCTCACACCTGGGTCCCTCGAATACACTGTCCTTATATAGTGTCTGCTGCTTTCTGTGCCTTCTGCTGATGATCTCGTCCATGGCTTTGTAATGCGGCCAATCAGGGTCCACGGTTCCAATCCCTACTCCACTCTGCATGGACCTCTTAATCCTGTGATAGAGGCATTTGAGGTTTCGGATCCTCGTCTTGATTTCGTCCGGGGTTCTGTAAAATCCACGCTGTTGCATACTGGCAGCCAATAGCCTCATAACCGGGGCTTTACGGTGAGTGAGGTACAGTTTATTTTGTATTTGGGAACTGCCCCATATCTGTATTAATAATTTGGTTTCATCTTCGCGAAAATTCGAGGTTCTTTTCTTTTGCAGCGTGCGCAACGCATGAGAGTCCATTTCGGTCTGGGGAACAATCAATGATTGATTGAGTAAATGTTTTGTTTCTCTTTTTTTTTAATGTTTTGCTAATAAACAAATGTTGCGCGATGGTTTGTTTTTAAAGCAGAATTTTTTATATACAGGGTGTTTGTGCTTGCAGCACATGGCTAGACCAATCAGCCTTCAATACATCTAAAGTATATTTAGATAAATAGTTAAATAGGAAATCTACATTAAAAATAATATTGTTTTAAGCAATTTAATTTTATGAGAGCTTTAAAAAAACTTGATTGCAAAGCGTGTGATCTATATCACACCTAGTGAGTATCGTAGGCGTACAGAATTATGGAGTATAATTATTGTTATAACAGCTTGATGAATTGTATTCTTAGATAAAGAGTTAAATAATATATCTGTATGAAAAATAATATTGTTTGAAACATATTTATTGCTTGAGGCTAGAGGAAAACTATTCTACCTACTGTATTAATAAGGAAAACAACTTTATGTTTCTTGGGTGTATGATGGTACCATGGAACTATCAGTGGCGTATCCAGGATTTCATTTTGGGGATTCCGAGCGTGATTACCGAGATATCTGCCCCGTGAGAGCCTAATAGCGCCGAAGGCGATTTTTTTTAAAAGTTTCGCGGTCATGCATTTTCCTGGCACTTCAGAATTTCAATGAAAAACTTTCACAAGAACTTCCATATAGCGGAGTGGATCTGGTGAGAAATATGGGTCAAAAACAGACAACTCAAATTTAATTTTTTTCCCCCAACCTATCAAATCGGGTTTGTGCAGACCGTGTCAATGGGGGAGGGGGGAACGATGAATTAAAAGCATGGGAACATTGTTTTTAATGCGTATCTCGGCAGTTTTTGACTTTACAAAAAAAGTAGAACAAAACACACACGCTCATTTAAAGCTGAGCGAAATCGGATAATTAGTACCCGAGATATCGCTAATCGTATTTGCGAAAATAAGAAAAATCAAATTGATCTTTGATCGGGGGAAGTGGAGTTGGCGGCACAATTTTTTTTGCAGAAGGCTGGGGTGATGAAATAATCAGGCGCAAAAAACGATTTGTGTGTAATTTCAAACGGTGTTTCCGGTATGGGAGAAGGGGTGGAGGAATTAATTTGTTTACCAATCGACAGCTTTTTTGAACTTTAATTCTAGCCCAACTAGATCCAAATCGGAGGATTAGGAGGGGAGCTAGGGGACTCCAAAATTTTTACTATGCAGGAGGAGAACGGAGAGGAGTTGGGGGATCGGGTCAGGCTCATAATCAAGTAAAATAATTCTTCTATTTATTATCCATTTTTTTTTATACTAAAGTTTATAGACCACATGTTATATATTTACATATACATAATATAGGCACTACATAATTTTTTTTACTAGTTTATTTGACCAATATCACAAACAATTTTTGGCAAGGCACAAAATATACAAATATATTGCTTAAAAAAACAATAAATACACATGTCAAAGGTAAAATGTAAAAAACACCAACAACAATTCACAATTTATAAAACAAGTGGTGTAAAACTTCAGCATTACACAAATATGTATTTAAAACAGGAAAAAATTAAGTGATTGTCCACTACCCAAATCATGATTCATAGCATCAACAGGGCCGCATTTAGGCCTAAAAGTGTGCTTTGTCGCAAATGTTTATAAAAAGATATCGTATCGAGCTAATATATGCACAAAAGTGAATTCATATCAGATTAAATATCTGAGATCTAAATATTGTTTCTATGAAAATTATTTTAAAAAAAAAAAAAATTGGAATTCGAGATGTTTTCTGAGTTTTACATTTTATATGCCTGAATTTTTGCCGCCTCTAAAAATTTGCCGCCCCAGGGCTTAGACGGCCTGTGCCTAAATACGGCCCTGAGCATCAAGATAACATGACTAAGATTCAGTTGTAAAAAATTCCTCAATGGAGTAAAAGCAAGAAACTACTAAGAAGCTACTGTTTAATCTTAATCTGATAGTCTAAAATTAAAGGCAGAAAAAAAACCTGTCGACTGGTAAAAAAATATTTCCCCCACCTCCTTCCCTCATACCGGTAACACAAAATATACTCGCCATGGTATAGCGTATGAAGAAACAAAGAAAAAGCCGATTGATTTTTAAGATCGATCAATATTCAGAGAAGTTATGATCATTTTAAAACATTTCGTTTCACCACCCTCCTCCCTCCTAGTTATCCCATAACCCCCAGCCTGCGGTCTCGTAATTTCTTCATAATGGCTCTTCCACAAAAAAATTGAGCCTCCAACTCCATTCAGACCGATGAAAAATCAATTTGATTTTTCGCTCAGGTTTAAATGGGCGTTTTGTGTTTTGTCGTAACTCTTTTTTTATAACAACTTTTTTTTGTAAAGTCAAAATCCGCCGAGATTAATTTAAATTAAAAACGATTTTCCCATGCTTTAAATTGAACATTTTCCAAAATCTTGAACACTTCGGTGCCCTTACCAATTTTTGCTACAATTTCAATCCAGCTAGAGTATTCTCCTGCTGTAATTACGGAACACTTATCTTCATGTACTATGGTATAATATGTTACCACACACAAAACACGCATTGTACTCGTATTATTATTGTAGTCAATGCACGTTAGTTTTACGACTAGATTCATGTGAAATCGGTATCGGTACGTGTGCCGTGCGCATGAATTGTCAAAGAGCCAGAGTTCTGCGTTTGCTCTACATAATTGGGTGTAATTCTATAAACCTGTACGTATTATAAATTGGTGTATGAAATTATTAAAATCAATTAACATGTTTTGACAGTCTCATTAACCTTGAATAAATACTCTACTCCACTCTAGTGTACTCCACAAAGTGTAATCACTAACGGAATTAGCTTCCTTCTTTCTGCATATGGAGATCCAAAAAAAATTTACCTGCTTAGATAAGTTTTATTTGTTTGTCTTCCCCCAACCTCTGCTTCTACTCATCCACTGGACCCAGACGACTGGGGTTGGAAGTTAATTAATACATTGGAATCAATCCATATTTTACTCCCACCTGCACCGCAAAAACTCCTCGATAAAATTTTTTGAAATCGCAAAAAGGGATGTAGTGCTAAGCGCGGCTGCAAAAAAGTTGGACTGTTTTGTTCATTAGCAAGACCGGCCGTGTTCCAATGTTGAATCGCTATCAGCAGAGGATTTTTACGATATAAGCGAAGAAACATCTGATGCATTGCTGTTAGAACAATCTAGAACTTGTATCCACCAGGAGGAAGAAGAAGCTGATGAAGAAGAAGACTATGAAGAAGAAGATGAAGAAGAAGACTTACAAGACGAAGAAGACGTAGAGGACGGAGAAGGCGAAGAAGAAGAAGAAGATGAATCAGACGAATATTTTCCCCAATTACTCATAATTCACACAGCTTTCATAATTTCCAATAGTACAATTTTTTATTAATTACAATATTATTTAATTAAACAGAACCACAATAGAACGTGGAATAGGCCGACCGGGGAAACCACGTTAAAACTCGCAGGTGTCGTGGAACGTGTGCATATTATGGAGAACAACATTTTCGACTTTTTGAATCGCTATATCTCAGAAATAGTGATTCTAAGGAAAAAAATTTGTCACAGACCGACGTCATCGGACAGAAAAGGTTGGAAAGCGAGATGCGCGTGGCTGTATCTTCAGTTGTTATACTCGTAGCGTCATTGGTGAATATCGATTAAATATTCAATTTAAATCAACTATTTTTGAGATTGGCCAAAGGTTTCTGATGGGTTGTAAAGATGAAAACAAAAAATAGTGGACTTTACGGTTATAAATCATTTAGATTTACGAAAATATATCATAAAACTTACGAAAAAGGCAATTTGGCTTATTTGAAGTTGAGGAAAGTAAGCCTGGCTGAAGTGTAAAGACAACGATTTTTCGGATCCCAAACTCTTATTTTTACATGTTTCAAACATGTAAAATGTTTGAAACATGTAAACAAATTGATATTATCATGGAGTATAATTAAAAGTAAGTTTGGCTGATTTATGAAATTGGCAAATGAATCTGGCGGCATTTTTAAAATTGCAGACATAAAAAATTATCGCCGTTATCTTGCTCTTTCTGATTTTTTTCCAGTGATAGTTTATACTGTAATTCCATGGAAAACACAGATCTGGCTGCCAAACACAAAAACCTCGCCAGACTCTGGTGATAAAATTTTTAAAAAAGAGTCAATTTGGATTGGTCGGTATAGTTACAATGAAAAAGATATAGCTTTAATCAAATTTGTATACGTGTTTGGGGTTTGGGGTTAGACTTGAACAAATTTTGCGGACAAATGATTTTTAAGTACTTATTTCTAAGTAGGCATGCTTTGTAAAAAATGCGAAATATGCCCTTTATCAGATATCTGTAAAATGGTGACGTTTTGAAAAAAAATACCATCAAAACAATTGAGTGTTATAGGTAGGTAGCTCTTTAAGCTTTTCAAATCTCACTGAGAAATCGCTGTATGATGATTAGTTCAGGAGATACAAGCAAGCAAAGTCAAAAGTGAGATTTTACAATTTTAATTTCCATTTCTTATGATTTATTGTTTGATTATTAATCTAAAAATCAATGAAAACATTTTTTGCGACTCAAAGATCTTAAAGTATAGATTCCAAGCTTTCAAAAACCGTTTGAGATGTTTTTCTACGAGAATTGTTGAGAGATATGATTTCAAAATCGCGTTAAATTTTGAGAGTACCGAATTAAACGCGCTTGACGAACATCAGACGAGTCTGGCAAGGCTTTGATGGTTTCTCATTATTATTTTGAGCCACAAGCGTTTTTTTTTGTTGTATCAATTTATATAAAAAAAACTTTTACGCGTTTTGTTGTATATCTTCGCGCCTAAGCATTTTAGTATAGCATATAAAGTTGAGAAAGTTGTTACTTATGAAACATGCAAAAAACAAGCTCAAGTAGATAGAGGTCGCTAAGTGCAATTGTTAACTTGGAAATTTCTGACTTTTCGCTATCTTTTAACTTGAAAAATATTATATCTACAGGTATCAATTTCTTGGAGAAGGTGTCTATGTTGACCCAAACATGTATTAAAAATGTCAGCTCAATTAGTCAAATATCTCTCCAGTAATTAATTAAATAATTAATTGACAACTGCGCCATTTCCCCACAAAACAGCCATTGGTGCGAGCAAGCCAGAAAAATCACAAATCTATTCAAATTTTATGTTCCGTTCGAATTTTTGAAAAATACCTATTGCCGCCGATTTTATCGTCAAACAACGATAGGTTGTTCCTTTACGTTTAAGTCTACTTTTATACTACTTTACTACTTACCCCCTATAGCTCCCCCTATTTTTTGGTGATTTTTCTGACGGTACGACCAGTGATATCCATTTGTGGGGAAATGGCGCAGTCGTCAATTAATTAATTAATTTTTCGAGAAATATTTGAGTTTTTGAATTTTTTTAAACATGTTTGGGTCATAAAAATCTGCCATGAAATTTCAATGGATTTGTTATTTTTCTGACTTGGTCCGACCCACAAATGGGTATTTGTAGGGGAAATGGCGCATTTGTCAATTAATCAATTAATCAATTTTAAAGAAAAAAATTGGTAAGGAACTTCGTTTCATAAAAATCAGTTTTATATTCCTCATTCGATTTGAAAGAAAAAAGCTCCTCTTGGTATGACTCACCGTTTTCGAATTTACTACTTTTTGTCCCAAGTATTAACTTTTTGTGTAATAGAAGCAAAACTGAGGTCATTTATTATAAGCTTTACTGGAACTTGCTGTTAATATTGAAAAGCGGTCGACACAATCCCACCCGTTGAATATAGCTAAACTATATTTAATTATAACATTAGGGTATTTAATAATATAGGTTTTTGTTCACACCTACTTATTCTAGTAAACTAAATAATGTACTTTGGGACCTACTATTTATGTTTTTTGTTTTACATTTTTATACAGCTACTTTTAGACAGTGGTGTTCAAGAGATTACAGTCTGTCACAACTATACCCACTCAAAAATAATCCGTCTTACCATTTTCTTAATCGCAAGGCCTTCCTAGACAACGCTCTTGATATGGTTCGTCCCTTAATCCTTATACCTGAAAATCAAAAACAAACAATAAAAAATGAGCGTCCGTAAACCGTCAAAGTTTGGGTGGCCCAAGAAGTGACATCCTAAGTCGGTATCCTGCATAGCCCTACTATGGTGAAATTTCACTAAAATTTACTGGTACCGTGTGAACTCTGTGTAACATTCGCTAGATGGGTGAACGTCTCATTAAATGGCCTTATTGCCATGAACAAACTAGAGTAACAAGTATACTCACTTGCTTGTTGAGCTCCAGAATAGATATATTTTGTCTAATTATTTTCCTAGAAATATAAGCAGTCAATAGTATTTCGATTGGCTGCTGATCAAATGTAGCTTTTACTAAGATTTAATAATTTTATTTTTTATATAGGAGTTGATTTAATCAACTCCTATATAGAAAAGTCTATTTGACACATTTTTCACATTTGTCACATATTTGTCACTTTGTCAATGGTAAAAAATGTGCATCGTTTTTTATCATCGATAAAATGCCTGTTTCTCAAAAGTAGAGTATATCTCTAGTCTACGAGCCAACAAGTCGATCGAGTACAAAATTATTAACAATATCTCCAATAATAGGGGAATTGAATACCATTCAATTTTTTCGAAGCCGGCATAAGTGGCGTGTTAAAAATTAGCAGAAAGCAAATGGATGAGAAAAAATAATACGGATAAAAGTATTTGTCCCGTTACAATGTTAAAATTACTCTTAGAAAAAAGAAACGAAGCATAACATCCGAATGACTTTTTTAAACTCCAAATCCCTTTTGGATAAACACAAATTCGAAAGGTTGGTACAAAAGTGTTGCACTGGGATTTAATACGATATCTACATAACAAAAATTTCGAGTTAAAATTGGAGTGGATATCACAAATA
Organism: Tetropium fuscum; assembly: GCA_964058915.1. Taxonomy (NCBI): domain Eukaryota; kingdom Metazoa; phylum Arthropoda; class Insecta; order Coleoptera; family Cerambycidae; genus Tetropium; species Tetropium fuscum. Next base: position 298,053 of record CAXKVY010000467.1, on the reverse strand, counting down.
ATAAAATTGCCAATCATTCAAAGCGTGCCAGTACAATTTCGTGACCAACAACTGATAAAGATAACCGGACACTCATCATCATCATCATCATCAATAATTAAACCCTACCTCCAAATTGACCATGAACATCACGAAAGTCTTGTTCGAGCCTCAAATAAAACAAATCAAATCGAATATTCAACATGTGTGGAAACTAGAGAATGTTGAAATCAGTACATCAAATCAATCAAGTTATAACAACTCTGTTTTTAATAACTGTTCCTTCTGATAATTGTATAAATAATATATAATGTTATTGTTCGTTCACATATTCTATGGTTAATTTATCTTGCCAAAAAACACTCGAGCTTTTCTTTTATTAATACATTTCTTTTGAACTCAAAATTTTGCCAATCAGTAATGTTGCTCGAAAAACTGACATTTGGCAAATACGCTCGGCCTCCGGTCTCGCGTTGTCAGTTTTCCTTATAAAATCACTGATTGACTGAATTATTGTGGTTTTGCTGTTAATAAAACTGCCTGAACTTTAAATTTTTCAATACACTTTTCTTTATAATAAGTCAATAATATATCAATTTCAGTATATTTTAAAATAAATTGTACCCCTTGAATCAGATCAAGTCATCATTGGGTTGAATTCATAATACACCTGTTTTAACACTAATATGGTATAAAATTATTACAAATTAGTTGTCAGATGTGTCACTTTGGAAGAGCATGACAGTAATTGTGCAAACACCAAAGATAATTATAAAATGATTAGGATTAAAAAATTCTTTGGCAAAAAAGATTTTTGTCACGGCATTATTTAGAATCAAAGTAAAATTACTCGAACGAGTTAGAATATGCCACTTGCGATACAATACAAAGTTCAGTTGATTATTGAAGATATACCTCATTTTTGTTTCATTTAATGAGGATTTAAAAATAGATCCATACGTATAAAAATATGTCTTTAATATCTGCGAAACTATTGGAGATAAAAAGAAAATCCAAAAAAAAAATATTTCATCGTGATACTTTGGGCTAAAATATATCATCGAAAAGAAAAAACATACGCATAACACAGTTATTAGATTAAGAACCATCGAGGAAAAAATATCAATACCGGAAATAGCACCAGCAAAACTAAACAACACAAAAAATGGTTTCTTTTCAATTTTATTCCACACTTATTCTTTTTGACGCCAAGTTATGGCACCTGTTTTTTTTATTCCCCACGCCGGCTTTTTACATTTTACAACTCTAACTTTAATTAACAAATTTCGTTCGAAAACCCTGAAATTTGCGAAATTTTTGATTTTTCATTGCTACTTCTCATTGTCATAGACGGAGTACCCACGGACAGTTATCCGTGTACGGACAAGAATAAAATAATCTACCAAATTAAGATATTAGAAAATAAACGAAAACGTTGGGTTATAATTTATGAATTTACATTGCTGTCTATTCACAAATATCTATTTCTTTATCATGTATACATGTTAGTTTATTTTTAGTTTATTGTATTCAAAAGTGTATTTTTACTCACAAAATAACTTACTATAGGTATGTATGTACCTACTACTTTTAACGTTTTTAAATAATTTCCTTTCAAACCCACAATAGGAACGGGTACATACTTTTCAAATATCATCAGAATATCAAAATATAACCTGAAATAATAATTTTTGGGATTTTATTAATTTCGTCATAGATACGGGATAGCGGATAATATATTTCCAAAGTTTACGAAACATATATCAGTTGTGTCACGCGCGATAGAATTGTCATAAATCATAAAACAGCGCGAACATTTGGTGTTATTTACGGGGCAAATCTCAACGGTCCACCAGACATGACCTTCGGTTTCAATAGAAGGGTTGGTCCGAACGCGCTCAATAAAAAGGGAAATTTTAGTTATTTGAAGTTATAACAAATTTTATTTTTATTTCGGTTAATAGACGGGATTTTTTTAAACAGTTTTACTTACCTTGACTTCGTATATTTGTCTGTTTGTTTATATGTTTGTTTCAAATCTTGCAACAGCTTTTTCAACTACTTCCCGTTGAGCTAGGGACTTGAAATTTGGTATCTGTATAGTGTTCCGGTGACAATACAATATAATGTTGTTTTTGTTGCAAAAAAATAAAATGGCGGATTCAAAATAATAATAATAATAATATATAATAATAATAATAATAATAATATAGTTTATTCACGTAAATATTTTGTAATAAATAGATATAAAAATAGGAAGCAATAAATGTAAATAAAATTATATAAATTAAATATAAATAAATGAATAATGCATGTATATCAATTACTATAACTATAACAACTGATCTATAACAACTACGATATGAATAAACGGTAATCCACTAAGGCTAACCCGTGCGTGGATGGAATGATTCACATACCTATAAACATATCTATGCATGAATATACATGCATATACGTGAATGAATATACATACACATCCTTATACAATATACACATACACACACACACATATAAAGACTCACACATACTCATATATAAGCAGACATATAATAAAATATATACTTATATTCCTAAAAACATGGAAAATGGTCTAATTAAAAGAATTGTCTGATATAATTTCTTTCACAAGAAAGTAAATATATTTTTGTTTGTTCGCTGAATAAATGAATTGTTCTAGCATCTGTGATATTGGTTGGAAGCATGTTATAAAATCTATTTCCTAGAAATTAATATATGATTTCTCTGACCAATTCTTTTTTGATATCTGTGTTTCTATTTAATTATTTTTCGTTTTTTGTCTAGTTTCGTAGTTATGCTTAATGAAGGGTAATTTTTGTTTTTTTTTAAAAGAGTCTTAGAACGTTTTTATGAAGGTAATGCTGACGTATATCTAGTACTGCCGCTTCCGTAAAAATTAAGTTAGAAGAATCTCATTGGTTTGGATAAACTAATTTTTAAAAACTTTTTTGAAGTATTTATAGGTTAATAAGGCGGTTATCTGTTGTAGCACCCCAAGCCAGTATACCATATGTGAGTCTCGATTCTATGAGCGAGTAATATAAAACTTTTAAAGATGGAAGGTTCAGAATATTTTTAGTATTTAAATTTGAATAATATTTTAGAAGTATTTAAATTTGAATAATAATGAACGGAGAGTTTTACACACTTGCTGAATATGTTTGTCCCAACGGAAGTGACAGTCAATAGTTATTCCAAGGTATTTCACTGATTCAGATTTATTGATTATAATTACTTGGTTCTGAGTTTTTATGTTTAGTTCATTATAATCAGGAAGACTAGTATCATTTAAATTGAAAATGATATGAAAAATGTCTTATAATAATTTACCGAAAGAGGTCTCTGATTAAAACAAGCTAATATATTTGCTGTCTTTTTCTGCTTTTTGTTTCAGTTTTTGCCAGTTCTCCTCTTCATAATAAAAAATTGTATCATCTGCGAAACTAGATACTGTCCCTGTACTTTTAAAAGTAAGGATTGCGTTTATATGAACTAAAAATAATATGGGTCCCAGGACGGTACCTTGAGGAACTCCACAATTAATTTCTAATCCATTACTAAGGGTTTGCCTGATTTTCACATATTGTTTACGGTTGGATAGATAGCTTTTTAGTAAGCTGTGGACATTTCCTCTAAATCCCAGATCTCGCAGGACCTGAAGTAGCTGTTCATGATTAACTGTATCAAAAGCCTTTGCGAGATCCAAGTATACACATAATGATGGTTTGGATTTACCAAAACTTTCATAAACCTTTGTTGTTAATAAGTTAATTGCGTCTTCTGTTGATTTTCCGTCACGAAAACCGAATTGATTTTCTGATAATAAATTATTTTTTCTAGATATGCGACAATTCGAGTTTTTAGAATTTTCTCTATAATTTTGGTTATATTAGAGATTATGCTTATGGGCCTATATAGTTCGGTATAGTTTGATTGTCACCTTTCTTAAAAAGTGGGTGAATACCTTCTCTTTTGAGGATATCTGGGAAATGTCCTGTGGTTATAATTTTATTTGTTAAATATTGAAGAGGTTCTGCTGCTATCTCGTTTCTCATTTGCTTGAGTGTTTCGGATTTTATTCCGACAAGTCCTGGGGCTTTATTATTCTTCAGAGATAAGATTTGGTTTACTATTTCGGTTTTGCGGACTGTCATCATATTTATCAACCGATTGGCAAATATTCAATTTTGAAATTTTGCGGTGGTCAAGGTCACTCAATGCAATTTTTGTCTCAAACTTAAAAAAATGAAAATGGCGGATCCAAAATAGCGGACTTTATTCTATTCATGGATCGATTTGCCTCACACTTGAAAGTTTGCGGTGTTTAAGGTCACACAATACAATTTTTGACTCAAACTTAAAAAAATCAAAATGGTGGATCCAAAATGGCGGACTATAGTCTATTTATGGACCGATTTGTTTCAAACTTGAAAGTTTGTGGTGTTTAAGATCACTCAATACAATTTCTGACTTAAACTTTAAAAAGTCAAAATGACGGACTTTCCGATTCATAAACCGATTTGTCTCAAAATTGAAACTTTGCGGTGTAACACTATATAGGTACCTACCAAATTTCAAGTCCATAGGTCATCGGGAAGTAGTTGAAAAAGCTGGTGCAAGATTTGAAACAAATATAGGAAGTGAAGCTAAATAAAACCGTTTAATAAATAATCAATTTATACGCTAGTATACAGATTTCAATATAAATATTTAAATTAGTTATCTATAGGTATAACTAAAAGTGGCGAAAGTAGTGTAAGTCAATGAACATAAATCATATCTCGGAAAGATTTTGTTGGAAGTATGTATGTCAAAATGTCATTGAAGAATAAGGATATTCCCAAATATGACCAGTTGTTATTTTTTTATGCGTTGCTAATTCCGTTTACAATATAATTTTTAGGTACTTCGGTTTATTTTACCACACTAGTGTGGTAAAGTGTCCTTTCACCGGACCGGTGCGGTAAAAAATGACATATTACGATATGTCATTAAGTGTTGTAATGTTTGACATTACATGTTGATAATAGATAAAAGTAATTAGATATTTCAAGACCCGCTAAAGACTGTAAATTTAAAACAAAATCGACGTGTTAACAGATTTTTCATTTTTCAAGACTTATCCATACCATACAATGCACATAGGAACTTGAAGAAAAATACCGAAATGAAATTAACTGAGGAAAATATCACATAATACGGCATGGAATTAGTAACAAATTTACATAGGTAGGTAGATAGGTATTATAGATACCAAGATACCTATATTATCACATACTTCATGCAGAATGTCTTAAACTGCAACGGAAACAATTTTTAAAAACATATGGATCAATCAGTGTGGCAACATAAATAATGCGTATGAACCTCGTAGGTACTTAAACTCTATCTTGCCTACAGCTATTAAATCGATAGTTTTATTCTACTTATATAAGTTAGTAGTAGTATACACAGTTCTACGTACAGGTATAAGATTTAAGTTAAGACGCAATTAATGATACCTATTCACATATATATCTAAGCAGGGTGGATGGCAAATTGGCATACTCACTTTAGCTTCTCGAATTGGAATCGGCAATCCTAAGAATTTACTTAAGCACTCTACCCAGTCTTAACCTTGAGACGAACACCTGCTTTAGCACTACTTTCCGTACTGATAAGAAGTATTTAAAAGGCAAATATTCGAAAATCTAAGTACTTTACAGTGACGTACATTGGCCATAACTGAACTAAACCTGCGTGGCAGCGCGGCAAGGGGAGGGGGTGCTAAACCACCCTACTGAAATGGGATCGATCGATTCGCACAAGCGCAAATTGCCGCTGCACTTAAGTATACGGGGTAGTGATACACCTTGCGTTTTCCTTTTTCGTGTTCTCAGCGATTGTTGTGCGTTATTGCCATAGGGATGGGGTGACATGCACCGTGCAAGCTGCAAGGGTAAGGGATAAGCGGGAAAGCTCGGCGTTGCGGCGGCTCCACGAGGTAACTCTCGGTAACGGTCACAGTCACCGGTTTCTCCACTCGTGGTAGTGCGTTTCGCGCCCAGCCAAGCAGCGATTGTTCTTAGTAAAATTGGGACTGATTGATTGCCAGGGGTTGTTTAAGTCGATTAGGCACGACCCTGCTTTGTTATAATTTCTATACCTACGCTTTGATTTAAGAAAAAATTCATAAACGCATAGGTATTATTTTTTAAACCGATAGAAGTACCTATATGTAGTATACTTTAAAAACTATTTTTAAGGACATATTAATTATAGTAGGGTAACTCCTATTTCGACTTTGATATACGTAGGTATTATGATTTCTGTCAAAAGCACCTGTTTATTAAATTTTATTCTCACCTAAAAATTTCATCTGTCCGAGTTCCTATTTTTAAATGAAAAGAAAGTTTTGCATTGTAAAGCTTTCAAAGGATGTTGTATTAAAGCTTATTAAAATATTGTTTAGTAAATTTTGGTATCTTGTGCTTTGACTCCTTCGTCTAGACAAGGTCCAGCTGTTACAACATTTTCTTTACGTATATACAGGGTGTTCATGGATGGAGTGCGGCTTATTTTGCGATCATTGGGTGTATTAAATAGGTATATCTATTTATTAATATTAAGGCTAGGTACAATGCATACGATCTCAATTGAAACTGCATAAAAAGTAAAAAGGAAAACAATGTGGCCGCCCATGCATACTGTTGGCATCTCCTTCAAAGACAAATGCGGCCGCTTTTGTTTTACTTTTTATGCGGTTTCAATTGATATTGGATGTACGTTACATAGAGTGATGGGCAGTTAAAAGTAAACGATTTTCTTATTTCATGTAATTGTGGCTTTAAATTTTTGAAGTAATGTTTGATGTCTGTGGATTTATTAATTTTATATGTCAAAAATGAGATCCTGTCAAAATGTTCCTGCTAACAAAACGGTAAGTAACACTTGCCGTTTTAAAATGGTAAGTAAATAATTGTCGAAATTGACATCTTGATTTTGCGAAAACATCGCATTGATTTAGAATGGATTTTCTAGAATTCAGTTTAAAATTTGATTGAATTATGTTAATTCATTGGACTCTGGGCACTTCACAGGGTGGATTTTAACAAATTTATGCTTTTATTATAAGCTTCTATGATAATTTTATTATAACTCTTATAATATTTATAAGAGTTGTTTACTTTCAATGATTAAAATAATTAAATGTTTCACTCTTTCGTAAATTCCGGGAATGAAGTAATAATTTAGTCCCTTATGACAGGGACTGAACTGTCAATTTCTGTCCTTCCGGTTTGAATATTGACGGAAATCCCGAAAGTATAAAATAACAAACAAAAGAATGTAACAGGTGTTTTATTGATTTAATATTTACCTAAATTAATGTTATTGCAGTTCGTCTTTCCTGGGCTGCCTTTTTGTCAATATCAGATACACCTTCTTCACTCATAATCGAGCTTATGATACTAGCAATGACAATGTATCGAAATTAATCTTGTCATAACGCAACATTACTATGGTTAGGTATATACGAACTTGTGAATCAGTGACTTCTATTATTTGCGTCGCTTTGTGCTTAATAATTGTATGCCTTTCTATAAAGGTTTCTATGTGCTTTTTATATTATGTATACGTTTCAATTTCGTAAGTACGAAAAATATCGTAGATACCTCTCTGCGGTTGGGCCATAAACTTTACCTAGGGGATTAACAGTAGGTACTACGTCAGTACCGCGGTGTACAATATACTTACTATTGCAAGGTTTTGCGAGATTTTAAAGGCCGTTAAATCAAAGCTTACTAAAATATTATTTAGTAAATTTCGTTATGTACTTATGTTTCTCTAACACTGTATTTGTAATTGTATTTTAAAAAAATTGTAGTTTACCTAACCATGGCCTTCATAACTCACCTTGTACATCGATTTATATTAAGTCTATATGTTTATAATAAATTCTGCTTTTTTAGGGTTCCGTACCCAAAGGGTAAAACGGGACCCTATTACTAAGACTCCGCTGTCTGTCTGTCACCAGGCTGTATCTCATGAACTGTGATAGTTAGACAGTTGAAATTTTTATAGATGATGTATTTCTGTTGCCGCTATAACAATAAATAACAGAATAAAATAAATATTTAAGTAAGGGGGCACCCATACAACAAATGATTCGATATGCTAATAAATGCCGGAGTCGCCGGTCGGACGAGATACTACTATTAAAATACAATTAATATTTATGGGGGGCTCCCATACAACAAACGTGATTTTTTGCCGTTTTTATTCATAATGGTACGGAACCCTTCGTGTGCGAGGCCGACTCGCATTGGCCGGTTTTTTAAATCCTTAAGTATATGTATCTACAATAGGATTCATATATACGATTGAGTCAATTATTGATTTTTTTTTCATCGCGAACGAAAAGTCATGCTTTATGGGCACGATATATAATATATTTAAACACACATTTAGGGTGAGAAGTATATATTATTATTTGTCTCCACTAAATATGTGTTTAAATTTTAACTAATATTATAAATGACATTCATAATGTAAAAATAATGCTAAAGTCCGTTTATTTTTTTCTTACGCTTGCACAACTTAATTCCTTAATCCATCATCATGAAATTTTGTACGTACATTGTCAGCGGTACAGAAAATGACATAGGGTACTTTTTAACCTGAAAAATGTTAGGTTTCTGTGGGATTATCTTCAGGACGTAATTACCTACAATTATTAATTACCTCTTAATTATCTATAATTTTGTCATTTCTTCATTGCTGCTCTACCCTCTTTTGGGTACTTTGCAATATTTATATTGTTAATTACAATGGCTTTGCTCTGTCGGCAATCTGACTTTTAGAGTTAGTATTTATTTTTAGTTTTTAGTTACAGTGCCAGGCTTTTTTATGTGGTTATAGTTTGCTGAAGGTTTTTTTTACTTATTTTATTTTAATCAATCATACGCCGTCGGACGTAAGTCGGACGTCGGACGTTAAAAAAAGGAACATTGGAATATACCTTTAAAAAAAACTCAATCGGAACTGTATCCATAACTAATATAATAAATAAACAAAACCAGATAGCCGTTAGAGCAAAGAGATAAAGAACAGCACAACATACAGACGAAAGTACCTAATTAGGATAAAGGTAGAAGTCAAATATATCACAAGTACGAAACGGCTGAACGGATTTGGATGAAATTTACACAGATAGTTTAATACCCGAATTAACACAATAGGATGCTTTTTAGCGCTATATATCGAAATCGCGATATATCGCGGTAAAAACGCGAGGGAAGCCGCGGGTAAAAGCAAAATTACTATATATTGTGCCCACAAATTAAGGAAGATTTTGTTAATGAGTTACGAAAAAATCTTTCTGGAACAAAAAATTCTACTTCCCTTGAGGTCTTGAATTACATTGTGTCGTATATTTCCTTACGATATTTTTATTTTTCAATTCTTCGAAGCAGTACGCAAAGGAATACAAATATTTTTTCTTAGTTAGATAAAATCTTATACCGGTCACATTTAGGATTTTTTTAAATAGTTTAATTTATTACGAGGATTCTTTTAATTGAAGCAGTGGATAATCGAAAACTGCTATTTTATGAAATCAGACAGTAATTTCTCTTGACATTATTTCATTTCCCCATATAAAAATATTAAAATTTTAGTAGGTCCATTAGGTATATAGAGAACTATTTAGCATTTAAAAGGAGCTTAGTGCGTTTTAAAACGAGACAGTACATGCATTCTAAGAATACGTTTACCTGACAGAAAATAACTGTTAATATGATTACAGCAATGACTTAGAAGAAAGGAAGAATAAATCCAGGTAAGAAATAAATAAGAGCATGTCATTAAATATTTTAAGACAAGTAGAATTTATAATGCACATTTTTTTGTCGTAAATTATTTTATTTCATCATTAATCATATTATCATCATATTTTATTTTGTTGCTTAAATTCTTTTTTTTTATAATATGGAGGATTACATAATAACAAAAGTAACAATATCCCATATTACTTTTATTACTACCATATTACTCTATCACTTTTTTGAAGTGAATACTACTTTCACATGAGAGTAGTTTTTCAAGGTCGCGGTCACGACACGGTTTATAAAATTCTCGTCTCGAATGTGAGATAAACCATATGACAGATATGAGCGAGAGAGAAGAACAGAGATAGCGATGCATCTTTGATTTGGGCAACGATCCCCACAAGTATTCTAAAGCGGAAAGCAATTTTGATATAGTTGGGCAACGATCCCCCGCAAGTGTTCTAAAGCGGAAAGCAATTTTGATATAGTTTATAAACTATCCTGACAGAATCGGAATTACCAGAATACAATATTACTTATGCATAGCCTGCTGGATATATCTGGATTGGGCTTTCAATCTGATCCAAATGGATGGTGATCTTACCTGTTCACCAAGAATAGGATAAATAAAACGCAAAAGTAATTATATCATATTATATTTAGCTGTTTTATTGAAGTGAATACTCCTTTGGCCGCATGCGAGTGATTTTTCAAGGTCGCGTCACGACACAGTCTATAAAATTTTCGAATCGCAAGTGAGATAAAGCATATGACAGATATGAGGGAGCATAGCATCACGAACATATGTCTCACACTTCAGTTAACATAAAGCCGTAATATCCGCTGCTCCTATACCTGCCCCAATTGAAGATAATGTACAAATTGAAGAAAGAAATTAAATTTATATACCACATCTTATTATTTCGACATACCTGGAATATGTACAATACAACTATCTCTCTCTCTTTCTCTGTCTCTCACTCTCTCAACGAATTGGTAAATAAGTATTCACTTATATCACGTGTGCTGTGCTGCACGCGTAGTTCTTTGTTACTTAAGCTCATTTTAAATAATATGAAATATTCCATAATACCAATGAAAAGAAAATGTTCTAATTGCGGATTTTAAAAGAAATAAATCACAATAAAATTTTTAATATTTGTACACGCCTTAAAAGATCACGCTGAACTGAAATCAACTCCCTGGTTTAAAAGAAATACCTATATATGAAAATTGTATTAGTACCACAAGATGTACCTAATAGGCACCTAACATGGTATATAGGAAACATTATAAGTAGATATGACAGTTTATTTAAAATTTTAGAATGCAAAACTTGAATATGTTTTAATAATAATAATATTCAGCGTTTTGTCATTATCGAATATTATTTATTAGCTATTTATGTAACCAGTTGGAAAAAGTACATTTTGTGTAACGAGCAGATTTCTACGGAACGAGCGCTAGCGAGTTCCGCAAAGGATGCGAGTGAAACACAAAATAGTGTTTCCCAACGTGTTTCATACAAGATTGTTTCTAATTTTCACCAATTTAATATTTTATGAGTTATATTTTATGAGAAGAAAACTGAAATTTATACGTTCGAAAACAATCCAGTAGGTTGTAACGGTATGACAGCTCGTCACTTTCATAGCTTGTCAGGTCCAAATAATCTACTATGAAATGAACTTTACACAACTAGTTGCGTAATAATTTACTTTTCGTAGCTGGTTGTGAAAAGTAAGACGTTTCCTAACGTCAAAGGGTTTTGAAAAGTCTCACTTTACATGTCAAAATTAGAAAAAATAATATTCCATATTTCATATATTCGATGCACTATAATATTTTATTTTGTTGCCGAAGCTAATTTTATTAATAACATTCAGACCACGCAACAGTACCATACTACTTGTATTACTACGATACTACTTTTATTATTACTTGAGCTCATATTTAAATAATTCGGAAAATTCCATAATATAAACAATATTCCATATTAATTACACCACTATATTTTATTTTCCTGCTTAAGATTTGCTCATAATATGTCGCTTAATTCATCTATATTTGGAAGCTGATAATATATTGTGGTACTGATATTTGAATCTTATGGGATGCAGTAATGTTTGACAAAAAAATGAGTTTAGTGTTAATATTGACTGAGCCTAGTCATTCACTTCAAAGGCATACCGCATATAATGTATCCACTGGCAGTGAAACAGCGGTCTGCAAAAGGGCTGTCACGAACGTTGTCATGGGAGGCGTATGACTGGCAGGTTGTCTGCGTTATTTATTTCCCTGAATTCGGAATATTCCATATTTATTACCGCTTATCTACTATTTTTTTAGTCTCATGTAGGAATTTTTCAAGTAAAAAAAAGACAAACGAATACTTTTATTCTATCCAAATTAAAATATTTATTACAGAGATGATAAACAATACTAAACAATATCATCATTTAAGAATAATCATTTAAGATCTAAAATAAATATATCTCTCATACACGCTCGTATTTCATATAAAAATAGACGTGTTACCTTACCTTTATCGAATCCTGATTATTCACGAATCAAAATTGTAAATTATATTTGAAAATAATCAATAATTTTGTATTCATGATACTACCCAGTAGACTACCCAGTGAGTTATTCTCATACCTATCAGGTCCCCTGTCATTTTATAATATCACGACCAGTCTTTTACATACCTTTTAGCGAAGCTAAATATATTTTTTTATAATCACATTTATCACTATAATTTCCCGACGATTTTCTCCCAGTCCTTGATTTGTATCAAAGCGTCCTTCGCTGCTTTCCCCATGATACCCTCTGGTGAATTTTCCGGTTCGTAACTGAGAATAATATTAGCCTCGCTGAGGTACTTCAGGACGTCTTTCAACCTCGATTTTAATTCGCTCTTAGATACCGCCTCGTCTTCGAGGTCCCGTGTCAAAAGAATCATCATCGGGGCATGTATTTCATAAAGCGTTACGCCTGAAAAAAATGGCAAAATATTATTATTACTAAACGCTCTTGGTTCCTATGCGATAATACAACAATAACAAAATTAGATACCTCTTATCCTAGTGAATCCTGGCTCAATTATATCGAAAACTCTCAATATCTCCCTACATAAGTCCCGTTTCCTCTCCAAAATCTCATTAGTCAACTCGTATATCAAATAACCATTGATTTTACCATAAAGTTGGCTCAGAGAAACTTTCAGTCCTAGGCATAGATAGTGAGTGGGGTGCAATACATTTCTATATTTATTCAAGAACATCTCCATTGCCTTTATATCGTTTGAGTCAATTTGTTCCACTTCTTGAGATATTCTGGAAACAATTATAATTAGCCCATGAAAATATTTAATGAATTATTAACGAGACGCTCAATTTGTTGAGAAAATCATAGTGGAAAGAAACAGTGATTGAATATTTTGGAAAACTGGAAGGTTGGGTTAAGGTCCCAAATATGAAACCCCGGAAGAAATAATGTTGGTAAGAAAATGTTAAACCATCATTACTGTCGATTTATTTTTTATTTTTTTCTCTTTTTTATTTCTATTGTGATTTTGTTATGATCTAGGCTTTTGTTATTTTTCATATTTTAGATTATATTTTTTGTTATTTCTTCTTAGGTGTTATTTCTTCCGCTATATGTATTTCGTTGTTTCTCTTCTCCTTTTTCTTCTTCAGATCTTTCCTCCCCGATTCTATTTCCATTTAGAAGCTCTTTAAAGCTTTCTTTAATAGTCTACCACGTATTTTACTCCAATGAAATAGTTTTACATTCCTCTGAAAGCATCCTTTGTATTTTCCTAATCTTATCATTATTTAATTTTCTCTATATTAATCTACTTTCTTGCTTCTGTGTCTTTTTTGCCTTTTTGTTGACCTAGGTAATTATCTCTAAATCTTTATAGCTGTCGGTTTGTAAGTATTTTTCCCTTAATTCTTTACCTGTCCTTATTTATTCTCTAATGTATTATTTAGCATTTATTTCTTCTTTGTTTTGCTACCTTCCCGTCAATGTTTTATCTATATGTTCATTTATAAATCTTTGCCAATGTTGTTTTATTACTTTATTGCTGCTCTTTGATTTTCTCAAAGCACTTATGAAGTATTGCAGACGTTGAGAAACAATCCGTATCTCAAAAACTGTTGAGCATTATGTATCTATTGGAATATCGTTGTCAGACCATCATATAAGAAAGTCTGAATTCAGAGATTAAGGTCTGCATTAAAAAAAAATACACACATGGTCCTTCTGAGGCTTCGTAACATAACGTATAACACTTTTCAACAAATAATAAAATCTGATCATTCGAAAGTTTGTAAGTCAATTAAAAAATGTACTACTCGGAGATTTTACTACTGTATTTTTCGAACGTATACAGATTCTTTCATAACAGCGTTTCTTCAAATGAATTGACGTCATCTTCGATAAAGATGACGTTTCTATAAGTACGTTGAGTCGCAATTACATTACGCTCGAGAGGATCGAAACCGAAGCAAATTGTTATATCAAGTCCTTCAACCAAAATCCCGGTCGACTGCAAACATGTTTTTATTGTTCTCAAGATAAACTGCAGCCTGTTCAATTTATTCATACTTATAATTGTTTACTTTGAGCTTCCTTTATTTCATTTTGCCCATACACTAGATACCTATTTTGCGTAGATGGCCCTGTAATGATGGATCAAGTGATATTTTCATTAAAAATCCAGATATTACTAGGATGCAAACATATAGAACAATTTAAAGTACGAAAAGTGCCGTAGGTAGCGCCCTCTACAATCTGCGTCCGTCAGAATTATTAATGGATTTGAATTTCTCTTCTCAAAAAACCTCGCAGCACCAAGTTTTGCACAAAATATTGGATTTTTAAAAATGTAAGTACTTAAAAACATTGAAAAAAATTAAGTTTGACTGAGATACAGGGTTCTCGGTGCTTAGCAACATTTTACTACGCTCATATTTGGAAAATTGTTATATTGTGTTGCCAGGATTTTACTGTTGCTCTGTGTAATTCAGTATGAACCACCTTGCATATTTCTTCGTTACCTACCTTCGCATTTATATCTTCAAGAATATTTTAACGTAATTTGTCGACTGTTTCCAAGCTTTTTTAAAATTTGTCTCTAAAGTTTTTTATTTTTTCTTGAGTTTGCACACATATATTCAGTATTATGTGTTCGATATTGATATTTTATGGTCTTAATTTTTAAGCAACATAATTTATTAAATATTGCTTCAAAACTAGCCCTCCGATAGTTTCTTTTATTAAAAAACCCAATCCAACTCAATCTTCTGCTTCCATTTCGCTGGTAAACATTATGTAGTCAGTCGCAGAATGTTGATATATTCATTCCTTTCAATGGTTTATTGCAGTGCTAAAATATCTAAATTATATTTTTTCATTTCCACCTTCCACCATCAGATTTCTTTCATATATATCTCATCCTCATAAATCCATATTTATTACTTCTCTTATTGCGTTACCGTTTCTCTTTCCTTCCCTGTTATGTCCTCCCTTCCCTCTTATATCCTTTTTCATTGACATCGTACGATTCTTGCCAAAGTAGGTTTTTAGTGCTTTGTAAAACCCTTTGTAAAATTATAACAGGGAAAAATATTTTTCCGTGTTAATAAATAATTTTTGGTGGCCTATTTTAACTTGTGTTCCTTCTAATTAAAATTAAAAAAATTTAAATGTAGCCAAAAAAATGGCAAAATAAATAAGAAATTTGTTTGTTTCAAATTTGATTGTAGCAAACGTGCAAAAATAGTACAAAATTAAAACGATAATATCCATAATAAATTAGTTTATATCACCAATACTGGCGTGTACGTCATCAGCGACTGCACGAAGCAAAGACAAGCGAATTACGTGTTGGTGCGTTTTATTTGCGTAGGTTTAAATACCAAAGCATACAACATATTTGTCATCTAGATTTCCGATATAATTAAGACGTACGTTACTGATATAAACAAATAAAAACTCCGGTATTAGGCGACACGTTGTCTTTTTGGATGAGACGTGGATTTTTGCAAAAGATAACTAGAAACGATCTTGGCAAGAGGCGTCAATAAAAAGTGTGAGAAAGCCAGAGGGGTACGAAGGAAAATGTTTCATACGTTTTACATGCTGGTCACCTAGGGGGTTTCGTGAACAACCATTCACTTATATATTCCGGTTCTTCTAAATTAGCAGCATATTCATAGAGTGGGTTAGTGAAAAGCTTGTACCGAACTTGGAAGAACCATGAACCATATCTTGTATTTATGGACAATGCGGCATATCATACTACGCTGATAGAAAAACAGCCAAAAGCATCTTGGACGAAGGCAGCACTCATCCAGTGGCTTCAAGATAAAAATGTTGCTGTGAAAACTAATCCGTTTAAGACAGAACTTTAGCAATAGCCAGAGAACATACTCAAACATAACTATATGTCGTCCATGAATACTTAAGGGAACATGGTCATGATGTTCTCAGACTGCCACCATACCACTGTGAGTTTGATGCCATTGAAATTATATGGGCACAGGCAAAGCAATTTTACGATAAACATATAGGAGAAGAAGAATATGGCGATGATAAATTATTGACCTGGAAGGTGGGCTACTCTTGTAGAACATACAGACACTAATAGATAATTGGTACAACAGAGAACGTATTATAGACAATGTGTCTGAAATAATTATTGCAGTTGGACATAATAGTTCTACAGATAGCGACATTACAGGCGGTGATCATGAGTAATTTTTAGAAGCGGTTGGAATATTTTTTTCTGAAAGAATATTATGGCTTTTGTAAATTCAATTTATTGAATAATTTCAATTAATTCAAATAATTGAGTAATTTCAATTTTATTGAATAAGTATATACTGTTTTATAACATAATATTTTGTACTAAAAAACAACATTAAAATATGTATTACCTGTCGTGGCATATTTTCTTTTTGTTTTGTACATCTTATTAGCTTAGTTATTTGTTTAGAAAAAAAATATTTATTTAAACATGAATTGTATCAAAATCATATCAATATGATGCTGATTTATCTGCAGTTCATACATCTAAATCCATTAAAATTATTATTAAGACTTGCTTGGAAAAGGAAAATATCGATGGCCTGGTTCCAAATGTGACTAACTATAACACCAGTAAGGTTCATATCTTAAGTTTTCATATTCGTTTTGAAAAAGCATTAATTCAATTTTAGCAAAATGGTAGTACACTCATTTTTGCTACGACAGAAATACAAGCCTGTCAAATTTTACATACAGATATGAAATGGAATATGTAACCTAACATAAATCCTTGACTTTGACAATTTGTCAAACCACTATTTAACGAAACGTCAGTGGATAATATATTATATAGCCTTGAACTGATTTGATTCAGAAAATTCCGTTGATTACGTGCACGCCAACATAGATGGTATGGACTTTGTAATAGCTATATACACTTGCAGCATTTCTTTTATAGTGAACTTGTTAAAATGATAGAATGCTCAAATTAAGAGAAACAATTAAAAAACCAAACTGAGGAACATATAAAGGAGCATCACCATGTCAAAATTTAAAATTTGAAAACCATTTTAGTTACAGATTTAAAATTTCCTATTTTTTTAGATTGGATATCACGTTTTTGGTTTAGTTTAGTGTTGCTATAATGATCTTGAATGATGATAATAATCTTCTAAGAGTAGGTATATATAATTTTCTTTAGATAATGTTAGTAATGGAATCTTTATTTAGTCTTTATCACCAACCGCGTAATGGGTATATTATATCCCGCACACATAGAGTCAAAAACATGGTTAATAATATTTTACGTTAAATAATGAAACCAGTATGCACACAAGAAGCTTATATTGTGTTACGAAATGAACCTGGAAGGTTAAACGGAATTTCTACCTGTATAGTAAGAGCTTCATAGACCTGGCAGATATGCTATAACCCGGACAATTGCCTGCGGAATTAGTGCAACTCCACGACGAATCAGCGTCTAGGGGGTGATCGCAAAGTACAAGGCCGGTTTTACACTTGGGGCAGACCAAGGCTCCCGTGTAAGTACCCAGTTCTGTTGGGTCTGAACATCTGTTGCAGCGACACTCAAAAAATTTGTTTTCTAGAAGAAGTTCACGCCTTTTTATGGTACTCTAAGGACAAATCACACGCTAAGTTAATCGCTAAATTTTGTTAATTGTTAGTAACAATTATATTTTAAAAAATCGACATTCATAAAGACAAATTAGAGTGGAATTAGCTCTGTTATGTAAACTATCACATCGTCAACATTTTACAATAAATCAGTAAATGTTTTAAACTGATCTTCCATACCTACCTGCAAAGTATAGGCGTAACTTAAAGTGATGGGGTACCCTAAAGGAATTTTTGTCGAGGCTCTTACAGTTAACTTGTAATTGTCTTCTTCGTCCGCGTGGTTTGTGTTCGGTACACAGTCATGTGACATGAGGAAGGCCGTTGGGTAAAGACCTCTTATGTTTATACCTTGACCAATTTCGAAGCAGTTTACCTGGAAAATTCGAATTATAATTTATAACATTAAATTTATTTCGCTATAAGAACAATACAGTCTGTATTGAGGTCTTTTTATTTGTAGTGGTAAACAATGTGTTTTGGATCTTCAGTTAAGGAAACATCAGAGCATCCCTTATTTACATTTTATGAATCACTTAGACAGATAGATTGATCGTACAAATGATCTTACTGGTAAAGAGTTTATTACACGTGACTACAACTCGACAAAATTCATCTTAGACGTGACCTTGAGGTGCGTAGTAGAATCGTCGCTTAGAGGGACATCGGAGCGTATTCTCTCGCTAAACTTCAGTGAACATCTTGTGTACAGTTCAGGAGAAAGTATTTCAATTATGGAAGTTCAGTCACTTGTAAAACGAAAAGTGCACAAAGTCGCGAAATTGTGCATATTGTATTTAAATTGATGAGGAAATGTCAAAATGGAGATTTAATAATTCCTCTAGTAAGAGGACAAGAAAGGGTTGCGAAAGCAACTGGAATTAGTGTTGCCACTGCCAAGATTAGAGTTGAATAGACAGCTGGTGAGTAGCATCATCGGTTCAAGCGTAACATTATCGTTCTCAAAGCAATTTTACGATAAACATATAGGAGAAGAAGAATATGGCGATGATAAATTATTGACCTGGAAGGTTGGCTACTCTTGTGGAACATACAGACACTAATAGATAATTGGTACAACAGAGAACGTATTATAGACAATGTGTCTGAAATAATTATTGCAGTTGGACATAATAGTTCTGCAGATAGCGACATTACAGGCGGTGATCATGAGTAATTTTTAGAAGCGGTTGGAATATTTTTTTCTGAAAGAATATTATGGCTTTTGTAAATTCAATTTATTGAATTGAGGAATTGAATTGAGGAAGTGTCAAAATGGAGATTTAATAATTCCTCTAGTAAGAGGACAAGAAAGGGTTGCGAAAGCAACTGGAATTAGTGTTGCCACTGCCAAGATTAGGGTTGAATAGACAGCTGGTGAGTAGCATCATCGGTTCAAGCGTAACATTATCGTTCTCAAAGCAATTTTACGATAAACATATAGGAGAAGAAGAATATGGCGATGATAAATTATTGACCTGGAAGGTGGGCTACTCTTGTGGAACATACAGACACTAATAGATAATTGGTACAACAGAGAACGTATTATAGACAATGTGTCTGAAATAATTATTGCAGTTGGACATAACAGTTCTGCAGATAGCGACATTACAGGCGGTGATCATGAGTAATTTTTAGAAGCGGTTGGAATATTTTTTTCTGAAAGAATATTATGGCTTTTGTAAATTCGATTTATTGAATTGAGGAATTGAATTGAGGAAGTGTCAAAATGGAGATTTAATAATTCCTCTAGTAAGAGGACAAGAAAGGGTTGCGAAAGCAACTGGAATTAGTGTTGCCACTGCCAAGATTAGAGTTGAATAGACAGCTGGTGAGTAGCATCATCGGTTCAAGCGTAACATTATCGTTCTCAAAGCAATTTTACGATAAACATATAGGAGAAGAAGAATATGGCGATGATAAATTATTGACCTGGAAGGTGGGCTACTCTTGTGGAACATACAGACACTAATAGATAATTGGTACAACAGAGAACGTATTATAGACAATGTGTCTGAAATAATTATTGCAGTTGGACATAATAGTTCTGCAGATAGCGACATTACAGGCGGTGATCATGAGTAATTTTTAGAAGCGGTTGGAATATTTTTTTCTGAAAGAATATTATGGCTTTTGTAAATTAAATTTATTGAATTGAGGAAGTGTCAAAATGGAGATTTAATAATTCCTCTAGTAAGAGGACAAGAAAGGGTTGCAAAAGCAACTGGAATTAGTGTTGCCACTGCCAAGATTAGAGTTGAATAGACAGCTGGTGAGTAGCATCATCGGTTCAAGCGTAACATTATCGTTCTCATCTAACGAATAATATATGAGCTCGACATTTTGACAATTACGCAAATTCATTATGCAAATAAACTTTCCCATGAATATATTTTTGTTTGTACTTGACTGATCCTTACCAGATTTCAAAAAGTAAGTAATCTTATAAATTGGAGGTCGTGCAGATAGTAGTTTTAACAAATCGACATCTTCCTTTAGTGTAGATTCTGGTTTCTATAGGTTTACTAGATCTTTTGGACCATTTACTTTAAAAGCTACGTTCCAATAGTTTGAATAACAGAAAAGGCGACAGTTTGTTACGTTCTCTTTGGTCAATTGACCATTTAGATATCGGAAGTTTGTTGTAGGTAAATAATTCTGAATAAATCTATTAGGGAAATCGACAGCTCTTTAACATTCATTATTAAGTCTCAAGGCATGCATGTTACCAGTTTTGTGGCGGCACATTTGTATTATAGTAAATCTATCTTTTTCATAGACCATTATTGATTGGTGTAAGAGCATATAGTTGGTCATTATGTCTCTATTCTTTAGTTCCTATAGTTTTTGTTAAGCGCGTTCAGGCTGTCTACAGTTCAATGACACGTGGCCTGTTTTCAAGGATATCGTTCTGATCGTGTGGTACTAAGCCATTTTTATTTGTTTTTCTTTTCAGTTGAGCGTCGTAAAGTGAGGTTACTTATAGCTAAAGTGTCAAAAGTGTTTACTTATAAGAATAAATACGTTGTTATTTCCTAGATAGGGTGGGATTTGATAATATCACTGTGATGTGGTTTGTTAACCTGCACACGTTCGACGGTATGTCGGATTCAATGGCTTGCACTAGGTAAGCGAGTTTTTTTGTTGGTTGCTACGAGGCCATTTTCTATTTGGTTTCTTTTGTGTTCAATATACCCCCTGTGTTACGTTGATTGAGGGACACATCATTGTGCATTTTGTAACCTTTCGAAGCCGCTTTTTGAGGCCTATTTCTCATAGACAATATTAGTGTCCTGGTGTAATCCTCGCCAATATTTTCCCAGGCATTTTCAATCGCCAACCACAGTTCTTCTACGTTCGCTGGTCGGAAATTCCTGCTATACATGTCTTTTTCCATTTGTGCCCATACATTTTCTATCGGATTTAAATCCGGCGACTTAGAGGGCCAAGGCAGAGTGTTAATATGGTTTGTATTCAGCCATTCAGTAACAACTCGTGATTTGTGAATAGAGGAATTATCCTGAAATATAAATTTTATTAAAATATGGAAAAAGGAAAGAGGAAATAAAAATATTTTCTTGCTGGAAAGTGAAGTTCTCGGGATATAAAATGGAAACGGAAGGTAACATAACATATTCCAAAATGCGAACGTAGCTTTGACCAGTAAGACGCTCTCTGATTATCCATGTAACATCTGCTCCTTGGCAACATATCCATGCCCACACGTTGATAGAGAAGCGACCACTACGAGCTGTAGGATTTATATAGCGCTCTTCATATCGGCAATTTCTTGGGCGGTATATACACGCACAGAGCCATCATAGCAGGATTGAAAAACTTTTTCGTCTGAAAAAATTGTGTTGTCCCAAAAGTCCTGTGGCACACCGACAAATTAGTTGGTGCAGTCACTGCTGTATCAAAAAGATTCTGTCAGAGGTGGTCAAGGATGAGTTCGTCTTCCTCCATAGTACTGAATTTCTGACGGCCCCCTCTATGGACGTACTCAACAGTTCCTTCTGCATTCCGTTTTTGATTAATTTTGTAAATGCAATCTTTACTCACATTCAAAGTATCTGCAACTGCTTGCATTGACCATCCGTTCTGCAGTAACATCACAGCTCTTATTTTTTGCGGTTCAGTTAAGCGCGGCATAATAATAATAATAATTATAAGGAAAACTTATAAAATATAGAATAATTATTAGTAAACTGACAAATAAAATTGACAATCAAGTTTTGATTACCTGAAAGCCTGTTTCACATTAATTAAAAAAATCGTTTACCTTCAATTGAACGGCACTGTACCTATAGATAACAATTGTGAGCCCTTGGCAACCGCTTAAACTCTCATTCTACTCAACTTTACCTAAATTAATGTTCATAATATATGAATAGGTACCTACCTGAAGGTTTCCGTTACTTAAATAGTATGCTATGTTTATTTCAAAATCTAAATTGAATATGTATTTACCTCTATACTTTCGCTATTTCGATTATATGTTTATGTAGGTATAGTCGTATTTCTTGTTAATATTGGTTGTGGAAAGGTCATTGTATACTTTGACGTCGACACATAGACACATAGTAAGCAGATATATATATATATATATATATATATATATATATATATATATATATATATATATATATATATATATATATATATATATATATATATATATATATATATATATATATATATATATATATATATATATATATATATATATATATATATATATATATATATATATATATATATATATATATATATGATGTTCATTTGATAAAAATATGTGATATGTGTAAAAGATAACCAAGCAAGTATTAAGTAATAATTTAATGCAGTTTTCGACCACGAATTTTTAAATTAAACATATTAATTTTTCGGTGACTGTAAGGTGACGGTAAGTGACTTCGGTATCCACCGAACTTACTAATTTTATTTTTTTAATTTTATTCAGCTGAACTAGCTCAGGCAAACTTTTATTGACCACTTCAATCGCTGTTGAAGGCACTCTGGAGGGTATTACAAAGTACAAAATTACATATTTTGTAAATATAATATACTCAATAACGTTGTACTGTCTGGCTGAAATAGTTTTGGATTAATGATGACCACGTGCTCCGCATCAATCATGCAATGTAGGTAATTTCAATGGATAAAATTTAAGATAGTCATGAAACAAAAATTCATACGTACTTCTAAAACCCCACAAATCGTATGTATCTCGTCCTCGGTGTATTCAGTCAGTCCCCAATCTTTCACAATCCTATCCACCACGTTGGCCTGATTTCCGCTCCAAACCTCAGGAATGTTCTTCCGTATCTCGTTGTGATTCTCCATGTCTAAAAGTGTATCGTATATACTAGGATCTGTGCTTTTCAAAATAAGGCATCTGAGGGGCACTATGGCTTGCAAGTGTGGCCTTATACTCTCTAAATTATTGTAGTCTAAAAACGATGAGGATTTGCTTTCTTGGAGGATCGTACATTCCATGTCAGTGTGACCCAGTCGGTTTTTCAGTCCTGGACAAGCCGGAGAGCAAAGTGGCCAACCACATTTACGGCATCTATATGCAAAGAAGGAAACTAAAGATACAGGAAGGCGATATGGTTACTTAATGTAGTGTTTAATGGGATGTTCCAAAGAGACGAAAAATCCCAGGCTACAGAATAACTTAATTTGGGACGACACTATAGTACGGCAACCGTCATCATTATTTCCGACTGATTTTCTAATGGAAAATTAAAACGTCTTTCATTGGTTCATGGAGAGCTTAGAGAAAAATTTCAGGAAAAATTTATAACACGTCGAAAAGGGTGATATTTTTTGACATGTTTAAAACATATTCATTTTAGTTACCTAACGTCTTACGTCCATTTATTTTTTCTTCGTTTTGATGGAAGGGAATGTGTCGTAAAAAAATGCGAACCGACATTTTGAGTGATGTACAAAGTTCCGCAGGATTAAATATTGAAATATCCCTACAGGTTCAAATTTCTGTTACCGCCTGACATACGTTTTGATGATTATCGACTATTTTCAAAGTATTTTGAGCAGAAAATAATATCAACGGATATTTTCTTCGTCGCAAATGGTAATCATTGAACTAATATTCTGTTTATTTTCCGGGCAGATTTTGTTATCCCCTAACGTCCGTTCTCCATCTGTGGTTTTTAGATCATAAAAAATATGAGAAAAGTATGAACGGAAACTTTACAAGGGTATACGTTGAACAGTCGTTCTTTTTTCATTCATTTATACAGGGTGTAACTAAAGTACGTTAAAATATTTCAGTGAGGTATTCCTCAGTTAGTTCTAAGAAAAAAAGTGTATATAAACCTTTATAAAGAAATGCTTCGTTTCGAAGATACAGAGATACGGATAAATCATAATCAGGTATTAATTTTTATGAATCATTAATTTTAATTTGCCCTAACTTTTTGACCGGAAACTTTTGCGCTTTTTCTGCGATTTTTTATTGATAAACAGCATTTTTGCACTTTTTTTAAGCAAAAATAGTATAGTTTCTCAATAACGCTACAGGTGATGGTTTGCGAGATATTTGCAAAATTCTGCGTCGAAGCTAATTGCTGAGTCCCTTAGGCGTTAAATGAAGGTGCCGGTTTGCCGTTGCCTGTTATTGGCAAATTCCACAAAATAGATCTAGGTACTTTTACGGTTTTTTGTGAGTGCTTGTCTCCGGTTTCTTTTGTGTGATTTTGACTGATTTTTAATTTGGTATGCGATTATATTGTCTGTATTCATGGGCAATTTTAAATTCTCATTTAATAACTTTAAAATCAGATTTTCTACATTCTCACCTTCTTTATCTTCAACGCCAAGAATTCTTACAGAGTTATTCCTTTTGTTTTGTTCCAATTCTATTCTTCTACTAATGTTTTATTATCTATCTCTAATATAGTAATTTTCAGATACCTTTTGTGCATTGGTATTAATGTTCTTCATCGGACATTATACTAGTTTTTGGGTTATCTTGAGGGTTTGCCTCTTTGGCATTGGATTTTTGACCATTTTGACCATACCATTTTTCATAAGACTTACATTTAAAATTTCTCTCCTGATGTTCCCCTAATGCTTCCTCTAACTCTAGAGATCTAGTAGTTTGCGGCCGTTCTACAGCAGAATTTCTTTCAAAGCTTCCAGATTCACAAAGTCACCGGAAAATATTAGCAAATGCTGCACAAGGTGTCACGCGCTGGGAATGATACCTTTCTTGATAGATGCGTGTGGCTTCGGATGAATTTCCGTCAGCCAAGCCGTACGCAAAAACCATATCAACCATTTCAGAATTTGTAAAATCGGCCATGGTGCCAGACAATTATTTTATAAACTCTAAATTATGACAGTTTCCACTGAATAATTAAATTTGACATAATATTGTTTATTTGGATACGTACTAAACAAGCGCATAGCCTACTTATTTAATTAGATTTGTAAATATCTCGAAAACCATCAGATTATAATTTCTCACCCGGTTATTAAAGTTTGTGCGAAAAATGTATCTTCCATAAAAGTTATTTAAAAAAATGCAAAAGAAAATTTCAGTTTTAACACCTTGTGTCTCTGAAACGAAGCATTTCCGGACACAGGTTTATATAAACTTTTTTCTTATAATTAACTCAGGAATACCTCACTGAAATATTTTAACGTACTTAAGTTAGACACTGTATATCAACATAACCTCAAATTTTAGTCCAAGCTATTCGGAAACAAAAGCGATATCAATATATATTGAGTAGAGTCATTTCGGTATAAGGGCAAATGAGTTTGCATTATTGGATTGATAAAAATATGAATACTTTTATTTTGCAATTCAACCAATGGCAGCAATTGAATTTGACGGTTCCTTATATCTACTCTATTTTTTACCGTAATATTAAATATTTAGATAGACATCAATATTAATACAACATGTATTATTTTAAATATACTACATTGAAAAAGAGGATAACAAAATAGAACTCTACAACGAAATACATACAACGAAAAGAGCAAAACAGAAATAGGGTCGTGCTAAAATGCCTGAACATGATTTAGAGGAAAAAAAGCGAAAAGGCAGAGAGCATTACAAGAAAAAGAAGGAAACGGACGGGGCAATGACGACTGCAATGAGTAGGAAAAGAAAATGAAGAGATTAGAGTGGAAAAGGTGTAGGTACTAGGAAATATATAGAAAATAGAAATGCAGACAGAAATGCAGGAAATGCTGGACAGAAGCAGCATCTGAACATGAAGAAATTGTGTATATAGATGTACAGAGACTAATGTGTAATTCTTCAAGAAAAGTAAACTAAAATATAGTAAAATGTTTAGACCATGGGAAGATCCTCAGCCTAGCATCAGTCAAAAATCATGAGGATTTAAATGCAATGCCAGTTAAAAAAAGTAGGAAACAATTAGGAATACAGGCACAGCAAATTGTATTAAACGTATACAAAAATATAGTTGCCAGTGAAAGAGAGACTGGAGCTGTAAAAAGACGTCATATTTGACAGAAGTACCGAAATCGACTATCTACAGAATACTCAAAAACGGAGTTACTGAACGAAAAGTAAGATTTGACGCAGGAAACCCAAAGGAAATTGACACATCCATGTGAAGTTACTACGAGACACAATTTATGATAAATATAGGTAAAATGAAATTCCAACTGTCGATTCATTACTATTGGAATTGACTTCGAGCGGTCGGTTGCAAATTAGCAAACAAACGTTATGGCGATGGCTTAGAAAAATAGGATTTACATCTAAAATCATCAATAAAAGGGCGATGGAAAGTCGTAGAATTATTTTGTGGCGCTTGGAATATTTGGAAAGCATAACCAAATTTAGAAAAGAACAACGACCGATTTATGACTAGGTACTAAAATAAAGAAACTTACTTATCTACAACATCCATTTCCAATATTTTGTAGCACCCCAAGCACTGTATTTTGCAACCTGTACATGGACCAACTATAATGGGTTCTTCACTTAGTATTATTTCGCCTGGTATTATGTCCTTCTTTGAAACCATATACCTAGAATATGTATAAGTTAAAATAATAAATTTCTCTAAATGCTACTGGAATGTATGATTACCCACCTTCCCATTGCTTTGGATGTTTTGATGTCGAATTTACACCCGCCGGGTGAATTCAGACTGTCAACTTCCTCCATGCTCAGACTTACCAAGGACTGCGATCGGCTTCTTGCCTTCCTTTTCTGCAAGTGAATCCCGTGAATAAGTTTATTTAGTATGAGGTTAAATATTTATGGTACGAGAACTATTTGTTATGGTTCGCTTAAATCAGGAAATTTGTATTAAAATATTTATTTTGGTATGTCCGATATTTACAGTTATTAGTTTGTCAAATATGTGTGAATATCTAGAATGCCTGAGTTTATTTATGCAAGTTAAAATGGCGTAATGGTTATGTATTAAGTGGCTAATTCTAGATAGCGAGGAAATGCCAATCGTTTGTTGTTTTTCGAAATTATTAATAATTCCAAGTCCGCGCCAGCGTTCTTTGCGTGTATACGTCACGAGAAAGTATTAACTAAGATGATTTGATTAAAGGGAGAAACAGCGGCTTAGCTAGTCGTAATGCGTTGATATTTACTGAAAACTAAATCACAAGAGTAGATGGCAGCTGTATCCTACCACAGATGTCTAGCAAGCATGTTCATAAAAATATGGTAGAAAACAAAGTATTTAATAATATAATACAAAAAAGTGAAAAAACATCTATCAAGACAGTTTTGAGTGTTTAAATGTGTTATGTTCATAAATAACATTCGTTGTACTCGTTGTAGAAAGTAATAATATTTCTGATAACTGATAATGAATATAAATAAATAAATAAATAAAGAGCCAATACTGTACAAAATATTAATGCAAGAAGAAACACAGTTCAGTCTTCCTCTTCCTAAATTTTGTCGTTATAGCAGAAACTTCATTGGAACTTTCCGCCAGATTTATTTCAATATACGGTGTTTTATCATAATGAATTTCTCGTTCCCAATCTTGAACAATTAATATTTCAGTATGTCGTACACCATGGGTAGCCAACCTTTTCAGCAGCCGGGCCAAAATGAGGTTTTTGAAGTAAATACTTCCTTAGCCGCATGAGAGTGATTTTTCAAGGTCGCGTCACGAGAGATTTTAGAACATTTTCATCTCGCAAGTAAGAAAAAATATATGACAGATATGAGGGAGAGAGAGACACAGATATAGCGAATGCAGCGATATTTATATTTGATACATATCTGCGGAGCAAGAAGCCTTTGTACGTCAGAAATTCCATAAAATGTCACTTATTGACACTGCAGGACTGCCATATGAAGCTGTGTTTGTCGAAGGTGTGTTTTATATGATAACAAAAAAATATTGATGTAACAGATGGTTTAGCAAACGGTGCAGTGAGGAAACTAGTGCATATTGATTGTGATGATACAGCTGAAGTCACGATAACATGGTTAGATTTTCCGGAATCACCGAAAGTTGGTGAAAAATTAGGCAAAAAATTGCAGGGTATGTAAACGCTAATCAAATTAGGAACAGCTGTACCAATCAGTAGAAAAGTAGCTACAATATCCCTCAATAATAACATAACAATCCATCACGTACAAGTGTTCTAAAGCGGAAAGCAATTTTGATATAATTTATAAACGATCGTGACAGAATCGGAATTACCAGAATACAATATTACTTATGTATAGCCTGCTGGATATATCTGAATTGGGCTTTCGAATCTGATCCAGATGGATGATGATCTATTTGCGGAGGATGCGTCCACTACTTCACTTTCTTCCTCAGAAATTCGGTTTTGATATGAATAAAGACCGGAACACTGCCACCATTCTACACCAGAAATCTACATTACAATCTACACCATTTAGAATCACGAACATATGTGTCATACTTCAGTTACCATAAAGCCAATATGTACAATACCTTTCTCTCCTCTCTCTCTCTCTCTTTCTCACTCTCTCAACGAATCGGTAAAGAAGTATTCACTTCTATCACGTGTACTGTGCTGTACGCGGATTTTTTTTGAATAAAAGCGAACAAACAAGAATGCTACATACATAGAACTAGGTATATTGATTTTTTTTGAAGAAAGTAAAACAACTGAGAATTAACCATATTCATTTGACAACTTAAAAATATTTCAGTAGTGAAATAAGACGTGTGACTTTGTTTTGCATAACTCAGTGCGTCAATGTTGATCTCGATTGTTTTCCAGATGAACATCAGTGTTCTCACTTGTGATTTGATGTGCTTCATGCGTTTTACAAACGTTGTCACCTAAAACAAACAGTTGTAGGCGACAACGAAGCCTATACTAATATCGACACAACATTTCACGGTACATTGACAATAAATAAATGGCCCACAAGAAAAGTACTGAAAATGGTTAAAGGATGTAATATTCTATAATATTTCGAGAAGATTTCAAAGATTATAGCTCTTTCCGTCTCATTTTATAGGCGATACTTATATATAAAAAGCATTCGTAACTAAACCATATAATGAACAAAGACTGAAAAAAGTTTACGGTAGATTTTTTTTTCTTAGATATGATGTCTTTATCTGACTTTTGAATATGTTTTTATCCAAAATAACAAGGTCAACAAGGAATAACAAATAGTTTTCATGCCAGAAATTAGAGAGAAGATCAAGGTGGATCTGTGTAATGTGTATATCTTGTGGGATTGGGGTGCCAGAACATCTGCCATAATTCTAATTCTAATTATAATCTATTTCTCAATTTAGATTTAAGAACGGACAGAGAGTCAGATAGGCAAATTCGGTCAAATTCGTGGGTCAAATATGTTGTCGGCTTTCGTAAAACAAATTCTTCTCTTTTTTTGTGTTGTAGGTGTGTCATTTGATTACAAAATTATTTAACAATTATTTGTCTGATTTTTTAAAGTGAAAACTTCTTTAGACGCCTGTTACTGAGGAGTGAATGTTAGTGAACCGTGACGCTCAGGTCGTGACCTGAATCGGGTTTACTCGGCTCCACTCGACATCGAATTGGCGCGCTCGAATTGGTGACGCACTAAATCGTGTATACTGTCATGTAGGTATATCAATGTTTACATTTACACATTGATACATCTGTATGAACATTTTTAATGTACATGTATTTATTTACTGTTTATCGTGGTATGAAATTTCCTGACCTTATATATACATATTGTACATATGTACGGATTGAAAAAATATATATTATACGAATGTACTTGTTTTAAATAAGTAAACTAATTGGCCAAAACATTATCTGGCCCAAAATGCCTGTGACGGATGATATGAAAATATAAAAAACAATAAATAATTTTATATAGGTACCTAACAATATCAATATTATCTTGTTGTTGATTCACCGAACTAATCCATTATATAACAAATGTAATATATATATATATATATATATATATATATATATATATATATATATATATATATATATATATATATATATATATATATATATATATATATATATATATATATATATTAGCTTTGAAGTTCTTTGTTATTTATATTTGTTTTGTGAAAAGATCTTGGGTTTGTAGTATTTCATTACATAGAGAAATAAGCAAATAGACGAATAAGAAGGAAGATAAACTTACCAGTGCTATATCTGGAAGTTGTACAAGTTCTTTCACCTTTATTGAGGATCTTCAGAGCAGTGTACGATTTGTTTCATTGATCATTTATACTTAAATTTAAAATATTAATACTCCAACACTTGCAGTGACGCTTTTTTCGAATTTTCGAAAAAACAATTAATACATAAGACCAATAAATGATTTTAGTTTTGAATAAGCAAGCAATTTCTGTATCACTCCCTCTTTGAATGCTACAGAACTCTATTGTATATGTAATGCAATATTCTCTAGTACATAGTTGGAGGAAGTAGTTGTTTTTCAATAGGTTCAACAAGATTTTATGCATTTTAAAGTTTAACATCTTCTGGATAACTGTATGCGTAATGCTTATATATATAATATGTTCAAATAGAACAAATATAAATAGTAGACTAGGTTTGTGTATTCTGAGAATTTGAGTTCCGTCAAAAACTAATGTCATAAAACGTCACTGCAAGTGTTGGAGTATTAATATTTTAAATTTAAGTATAAATGATCAATGAAACAAATCGTACACTGCTCTGAAGATCCTCATTAAAGGTGAAAGAATTTGTACAACTTCTAAGTGGTTCGTTTCCGTGTGTAAGTCACTGGTAGTCAATTTAATTTTATAAAAATTGTCACTACTAGCCACTACTAGCCACTACTCCACAATACGCCTGGGACATCGCCACAATCGGCACGGGGCTGCATCCATATATGTTACACGGTTGGATTGCCTTCATTTTTACGTAAACTATCAACAAATGCCTTAAATCATAATTTTTGCCATTTGCCATGTTTTTCATTGGGCTGTGCTTTGCATTTTTACTGCACTATTTTTACTGTAAAAGCGGCTTTAAGAGTATAAAGTATAACATAAATGAAGATTTTGAGCCCGGAAATGTTAGTCGGAAACATGTATATTTACAAAAATTAAATACGATTTCATGTTCAAAAGTCCTAAACTTTTATCGAACGGGTAATTATTAATAATCTTCAAAACAAGGATCGGTCAGCTTTTAACTTTTAACTGCAGAACAGCATTTTCAGTCTTGTTTTAATTTTTTTTATTATACAACAACAAAGAACTAATCGACAATGTTCATACAAGTTCAAGGATCGTTCCGACTCAATAGCTAATAATTATAACGTACACTTGCATAGCTACTGTTCCCCCCCCCGTTAATTTTTTCTTGATCCGCCACTGACTTCAAGTCCACGAAAGTACATATGCACTCATACTATATGGCGGTATATGCATTCGCGGAGTAAATAAATTTGAGAGCTTCGATTATAACTATTTCGCATTGCTTCTGCTATAAACATAGAACAGGCCATTTGCACAATCTGTACCCACATGAGATTTGGAAGCGTCCGTGTATAACAAAGGATTATTCCATTTTATTAATTACATTTTTTACGTACAATTTTTAAAATAAGTAAATCTAATATACTAGTAAACTAATAAACTATTTTTAATACAATTTGCATGTATCAAAATATGTTCATCAGCAAATGAAACACATGAAACATATTTTGGAATAAGCCATTGACGTGACAATTAAGAAAAGATGCTCTACATTGGGGTAGGAACTCCGTTTATAACTGAGCTATAAAGATTATATGCTTTTAAAAATGTTATTTACTACAAGTTAATGTTACTACAATATCACTATTAGTTTACACAGAAAAATATAATACATATTAGTATTATTTTACTTACAGTAAAAATATTGTTGATTCTGATATTTGCGAAAGAGCTCATTATAAGTGTACAGTTTTGCACAGTCAGGTTTACCGATTTAATCCATAGACACTGGACATGGCTAAATTTTTTAAAATATAGATCGAGACTGCTTTGTATCAATTAACTACAAAACGCTCTTTAGACTACCGATTATATGGCTCGCAAAGTGCCATCCTTTACTCCAAGCATTGCTGATTTAAACATTGACCAACGTCACTATTTGTTTGATGTTTCTGCCATTACTGTATGTTATTCTAACTTAGTTGTAGTTAATTACTTCGCGTCAATTGACTGCTAATGTGTAACTGGCCCAATGCTTTGATTTCAAATTAAATTAAATTGGTATACCTATTGTAAATATTTCAAGTGTTTTGTGTATTAAAATGAATCACTTTTCTCAGTAGGTGCATACCTGTATCGTATCATAACATTCTCGGCGAACTTTATTTTCTGTTTAATATTTATCTTCCTATGTTTTTCTACTGAAATTAGTAATGTTGCGGAAGCATCTATAATTAATAAAATCAAACATATCGTGTATAGTTTAACGATAGTGTTTGTAACATCGAAATATGAGACATAAATAATTGAAAGGATACCCACAGTCTTTTCTTATAACAAGCTAAAATCGTCAATATAAAGGCGTTTTCATTCTGCAAGTTGTTATGTTTTGATAGAATACTAATAACTAATCAATTTTAACACAAAACCCACCAAAATAGCACACTAAATTAAAGAATAACTGTATTACTTCTATTTCAAGAATTATTGTTGACCCACTTTACAAAACGTCGATGGTATTAAGCAATTTAGGCATCCAAATGAATGTCAATGATGCCGATGTGACACGGTCGAGGAACGTGTAAAATGGATCCGTAATATTTGAATGGGAAACATTCTTATTCTGCATCACATTCATCATTCCAAATGAAGAGAGGTATATAGTGTGATCAATACTTTGTTATACTACATGATAATGTCATAATGTGATGGGCGATGTATATAAAATCATTTGTTTTTTCTTAAATTCCTGGAAATCGGTTATACTGGACAACGCTGTTAAAAATGCGGTAGCACGTGTGAGACTTGTCAAACATCCAGTATCGAGGTACGTTCCATTAGAAAAGCATGTAAATGACAAAGACTACGGATATATTTCACTATCTGGCTACAATCGGACGCATATTATCCTAGGTTATCACTGTCCAGGGAAGTTTTCATTTCGGTTGCGATATTCTAGAATTCTAGACATCTTGTGGCGTATAGGTACGACGCGACGTATTATAGGCATATTGGGTAAGTAAACTTGATATTTTTGGTATAGGTATTTAATATTTTAAAGGGATATTAGGTATATTTTAGCGGACATTATGATTAATTGGGGGATATTGTGATTAATTATAGTGCATATTATAGTGCATAAATTTGGTATTTCCGGTATAGGTGTTTATTAATATATTTTAAAGTGATTAGGTATATTGTGCCGGACGTTGTGATTATTTTGCGGATATTGTGATTAATTTGAGTCTATTTGGGAACAGTGCGATTTTTTTAAGTAATACTATAGCTAACACTAGTTACCAAACCTGACTATCTTTAAAGAAAATATTAAAATGCAAAGAAAAATATGTTTAAGCACTAGTCCAGTAAAATTTTTTCGACAATATAAATGCCGATAAGCTGATTTATTCAGTGTAAATGGAGGACTGTCTCCTGAGTCTCACACTCCACACCCTTGGACTTTTTGAATTTTTTTTCCAGCTTGTACTGTCGTAAGCAAAAAAAATTAAAAAGTCTTATAACGTATTTTTGTTTTACTTGTGTAGTTGTGAAAATCCATTGCAAGTGTGCAAAAGCTAATATGCCCCATATAAGCGTTTTAGTTAAATCTGTAGTTCAATCTGCTAAAGCAGAAGATGGATGGTCAATAAGACAAATTGCACTGCGTTATAATATTAACAAAAAATCGGTGTTAAACATTAAAAAAAGTGGAGAATAGGTACGATTAGTAGACATCCTGGATCAGGGCGACGAAGGATATCAACGCAACAACAAGATTTGCAATTGGTAATATTAGTAGAAAATCCATTTGTTTTGTGTTTTCTTGCTTCTGTAAAAAAATTAGAAAACAGCCACCAAAGTCGGTAAAGTAAACAATTATTAGCAAAATATTTTACAACAAAGAAATGTATGCATTTCGAAACTGGTATTTTGTGTTTTAGTTTTTTTCGCTCACAATTTAAATTTATGATATTGTCTCAGTAGTAACGTTATTCTTTAAATACACATCAGAAAAAGGTAATGTTATCTAAGGAATCTAAAACACCAACAGATATTTGTAAGTCGTTAGTCGTTAAAAAGTTTTAAAAAGTAAAAACAATACTCTTCTTCTATATTTTCTTCATTGTCATGTGCAGTAAACTATGAAAGCTACCCTCTTACATAGTTCCTACGCAGGTTCTCATGTTTCTTAATAACAATTCTTCTTACTTTATCTATTTAATTATATACGAGGCACATAATAAAAAACAACAAAATTGACATGCGTCCATTCTCTCAAAAAACTCTACTACTTGATATCTTTTTATGGCTGTAACACTCATCGTCCTCGTCATGATGACATCCTATTTATTTTCAATAGATAGAGCATACATTTTTGGTAGCTTTAGTATAGAACAAAGTCTCTGGGCTCAATTTAATTGTACATAACTTTTGACATAAATAAAAAATCATAACAATAACATTCTGCTCACAACAAAAATAAGTGAAAGCTTCCGAAAATTTCTAACTGACAGATAAAAATGTTTAGTTTTCTTTATTTATTCCAAGACTTATTTTTAACCATCGTTCTGTGTTCTATGGTATAAATCGTTATTTAAGTGTAGTTATTTCTTAAACAAACTGTACGCTTCCTCTTAAAATGATTTATTAATATCTTTCTAAATAACAGGGTTTAGCCAGTGCCAACTGTCTAATGGCCAAATAGTTTTAAGAATAAAGCATTACTCTTTTTATTTTTGTTTAATATGGTACACCACTTTAGTATAAAAATAATGTATTCATATAATTACACAAGGATGCAATTGACTTACGTAGCTTATGGAAATATATCTTCAGAAATAGAAAATTCATGGGGCCAGGCTTTCTTTACTTTTCTAAATTTTGCGGGCTGCCTACGACCCCCTGAATCCTTTTGATTGTCGACGAAATTTGGCACAGTTATTGATAACAACATTATAAACCTTCCTTGAAAGTGAATTTATGAGCCGAGGCTTATTTCCCGAGTTATATTTTCTTCAAATTTTCCGGGTTCCCTAGGACCCCCTGAATCTCTTTGCAGGTTGGCACAGTTATTGACCAGAATATTATAAACATTTCCTTAAAGCGCATTTATGGATCGAGACTTTCCGGGATACAATTTTTGAAATTTTCCGAATTCCCTACTACCCTCCGAATCCCTTTGCAATTCCTGAAATTTGGCGCTGTTATTGATAACAATATTATAAACATTTTCTGAAAGCGAATTTTTGAGCCGCCGCGACGCTTACTTGCCGACCCCCCCGAATACCTGTGTCGATGTCGATGAAATTTGGCACAGTTAATTGATAACAATTATAAACATTTCCTGAAAGGCAATTGATGGGCCGACGCTTACTTCGTGTGTTATATTTTTTTTCAAAATTTTCCGGTCCCCCTACGACCCCCTGAATTCCCTTACAAGTCGGTAAAATTTGCCACATTTATTGATGAAAATATTATAAACATTCCCCGAAAGTGAAGTTAAGGTGGAGGCTTACTTTCCGAGTTACAATTCTTTCAGATTTTTCGGGCTTCCTGCGACCCCCTGAATCCTTTTGCAAGTCGATTACATTTGGCACAATGATTGATAACAATTATATAAACATTCCTTGACTATTTGTGTGCTCAGGCACTACTACCCGAGTTATAATTTTATAAAATTTTCCGGATTTTCTACGACCGGCGACCCCCTGAATCCCTTTGCATTATAAACATTCCCTGAAAGTGAATTTCTGGGCCGAGGCTTACTTTCTGAGTTACAATTTTAGCAATTTTTTCAGGTTCCTTATGACCATATGAATCCCTTTGCAAGTCGATTAAATTTGGTTCATATAATTGTTATTTATAACAATTATATGAACATT
Organism: Tetropium fuscum; assembly: GCA_964058915.1. Lineage (NCBI taxonomy): Eukaryota > Metazoa > Arthropoda > Insecta > Coleoptera > Cerambycidae > Tetropium > Tetropium fuscum. The sequence goes on along the minus strand of CAXKVY010000467.1, from coordinate 261,519 downwards.
CATTGAAATCGAATTTATGAGCTCAGGCTTTCCCGAGTTAAAATTTTTTCATATTTTCGGAGCACCCTACGACCCCTTGAATCCCTTTGCAAGTTGATGAAATTTGGGACAGTTATTGATGACAATATTATAAATATATTCCCTGAAAGCGAAATTATGGGCCGACGCTTTCACGAATTATATTTTTTTAATTTTCGGGTGTTAAGCTTAGGCTGCTATATCTGGCTGCTATTTTCACGTATATTTTATAATATTTCATAGTTTTAGTTTTATAAAAACTAAAAGTTGTATTTTTTATATCTCCTCAGATATGCTTCAAAAGGCTTTCACCGTAAGGTGTCCATTTGCGGGTGATGAAAGGATATTAAAAAAGATATAATACCTACGACGATGTTATATATATATAATACAAATATATGCTTCATACTGTACTATTATTGGTATAATTAAATTACTCGTTATTTATTAGTAGTCGTTAGTTAAACGGTGCTACTCATAAATGGATTATAACTAATTTACTGTATTACTCGTAAATATATCATGCATTAAAAAATTAAAATGTATCCATCCTTTATTCACTGTAAAATGAATACCTACCACGACATTTAGAAAAATTATAAATTGCACTTTTCAAAGACGTGTAGCTAATGTAGACAACAGTAACAAAAATATATACTTTTAAAAGTTATGAGCGTTATAAAATAATACCTGTTTACTATAAAGTCAGTGTGATTAATATTTGTTTAGATATCTAAGTTAAGCGCCTAACCAGAATAGCTTATTAACAAAATACCGAAAAGGAAAACATACCTTTTTATGACGACACCTTGCACTCATATTTTCGGCTTTTATGCAAGTCTAAATTCCAAATAAAATATTAATATTTTCCGCCATAAATCACTTTTCTGACACACTTGTGACGGGATACTAAACGAATGTCACTTTTGCAATCACTATTAATTTTTTTCCCGCGCTTTCATGCCTTTGGCTCTATCAGTTGACAAATCTGATGAGAATGGAATTACGTTGAGTCCCCACTATAGATTTTCAGCTGTGGGAGAAATTATGTGAATTGAATTCTGCCAACGCTATTTTTAAAGCATTATCTCTTTATTTCTGTGTTACTTTGCCAAATGCCAATAATTTTAATCTTTAGTGGCGTTTTCCTGACAGATATCATTAACAAATCATTATGTCCTGCATTCGCTAGGATGCGTCCATTGCCAAAAAAGTTTGTTTGCGATAGTGAACGAGTTGCCGTTCAAAGTTTCCACCACTTCGGTCGGTAACTCAGGAACACATACATGGAACTAAATATCTTTGCTCATACATTTTAAGATAGTAAATAAATAATTTTTCCCTTGTTAAAATATTACAAAAATTTGGTTGCTGAATAAACAGCCAATATAAAATCTTAATCTAAAATAATATAATATACATGTCAAGTGCATTAATAAATTTAATATTAATATGTATAGTTTGTAACATAGAAATATAAGACATAAATACCCAAGCAAAAAACCCTCATTATATTGATCCTTTCACACCTGCTACCGCATTTTTAACAGCGTTGTCAAGCATAACCGATTTCTAGGAATTTAAGGAAAAACAAATGATTTTATATACATCACCCATCACATTATGACATTATCATGTAGTATAACAAAATATTGATCACACTATATACCGTTTGTCATATCATGAAACAATTGGATGGTGAATGTGATGCAGAATAAGAATGTTTCCCATTCACATATTGCGGATCCATTTTACACGTTCCTCGTCGTGTCACATCGACACCATTGGCATTCATTGAATGCCTAAATTGCCTAATACCATCGACCGTTTTGTGGTGTCAACAGTAATTCAATTAGTAATTCAAACAGTAATTCAACAGAGGGGTCAACAATGATTCTTGAAATAGAATTTAGTGTATTATTTTGATGGGTTTTGTGTTAAAATTGATTAGTTATTAGTATTCTATCAAAACATAACAACTTGTTGAATGAAAGCGCCTTTATAGTGCCGATTTTGGCTTGCTGTAAGAAAAATTATACTGCCCCGATCTCCCATTGCGGCAATTGTGGGCATCCTTTGAAATTTTTTTATGTCTGATATTTCGATTTTACAAACAGTAACTAAACATTTTTTTCTTTTCCAAATATAAAAATTGGTACCTATTAAAAATAAAATAAATTTCCTGCATTTGTAGCGCCTAACCGTCTAATAAATTGGCTTGAAATCTGGACGATACGGAGGGAGACGCATAACAGTTTGACCATGTGCATGTAACATCTCATCAAATTTGTATCTTACATATTGTTCTTTATTATTTTCAACTTATATACTTTAGGTTTCAAGGCAATTGTTAAAAATGACTTTTTCTAGTGTCATCTATCATCCTTTCCTTAGAATTTCATATAGGAGCTCAATTTACCTGGACACTATGGTAGGGGATTAATAACTGCCAACTTTCAAGATTTGGGTAGTAGATTTGGAATTAATTTTTCTTTTTCCATAATTTTCCGATTACACATCTGATTCATAATAACCAGATTTGGTACCTGATTTAAATATTGAGACAGCAATAGGTATAAAACCTATTTCTGCTCCTGCATGTACAGTCGCCGCCTCCCAAAAGTGCATGACTTTCCGTTGCCACCGTAACTTTTCTAATTTTTCGTTAATGTAAATCGGGTTTTGTTTTAAAATTGTTCAGTGACATGCAATACGAAAATTGATGATTTGTTTATTGGGCAAAAGTTTGCTAAACAAAAATTAATATTTTATAGTAGAACCGTAGCTACTAAGATACTTTCCAATCGCCTTGACATCGACATTATTAATGACCTCATATCGTAACTATCCACAAGTTCTTCCCAAGCATCTTCAACCACTTCCCAAAGCTGATTAGAGTTTTGAGGTCTGAAACGTTGTTTATAAATATGTTTAGTTACGTAACCCCAAATGTTTTCGATAGGAATCAAGTATGGACTTTTTGCGGGCCAAGATTAATATCATTATGACCCATCCAATATCTTACTATTCGTGCGGTATGAACCGGGCAATCCTATTAACAAAAATTGTAAATAAGTCCTAAAAGAAGTATCATTAAAACATTGTTCACCTGCTGAAAGATAAAATTCCAAGGAAAAATTTGCTTTACTGATGCTAACATCACATTTTTTAAATATTTAAATAATTTAGTGCTGTAAATCTGTTATCAATTTTCCAACAAATCCCGGGCCCATGAATACTTATCCATGTCCAAACGTTTATTGAAAAGCTCCCACTGACATTGATGGACGTCGTATAATTTTCCTGGAACCTAGTATTTACGGGTCTATAAACAGGGAGCCGTCTGTGACAAGATTGAAATGTTTTTACATCAGAAAAAACAACATTATTCCAAAATTCAATGTTATTATCAATCAAGTTATTTGCAAACTCCTTCCTTCTTTGCTTGTGCTCATTTGAAAGAACAATTTTAGAGGCAGGCAGTAAATTTTTTAAATTTTAAATGAGACTGTTTTAACCATTTTTGCACAGTCCTGACAGACCCCGGAAAAAATGTTTCTTCTCGTGCATTAGCAGCTGTTTCGAAATGAAGTTGTTGAATATATTCAATCAGAGCGTTATTTTGAATTTCATTGGAAACTTTACCAATTCCTATTCTCGCTGCCCTTTGTATTTTATGTTACTGGTCCCATGCCTTTTTAATTTTAAATATGCAGCTTTTGCTAACATTGAAATCAGCGGCTACTTCGGCCAGGGAACAATGTTCTTCAATTTTGGCTATAGCCCTTGCCCTTTGCACGTCATTTAAATGTCATGGCATGTTTTATTAATATTCTGACAAGTTAATTTATTAATATGACAAATGTTCAGAATTGAATTATTTTGACGTATAAATTATGAGACGACTATGATTCAAAGTCACAATCAAAGTAGAAAAATATGCCGTGCACTTTTGGGAGGCGGCGACTGTACATTGCACAATAATTAATCTTGATCTTTTAGATATATTTGCAAATTATCCTTTTGTGGAATCATCAGTCCAGTTATTACATGTGTGTCCACTATGTAAGTACATTTCATTGCTCTGTTCTGACTACAGGAGTATTTTTTTAAAATATTATATTCGCAAGGCTCTGATTGCCATTTTTCAATAAGAACTTTTCTGTTATTTTGTGTTCTCCTCCACCTGAAATACATTTTCTTTACCATCATTCTTAAAGAAGTTTTCGATTGATTGAGCTCTAAATCTAGTCTGATTTTTTGTTGCCTTTTTTTTACTGTAACACAACCTTCATTATTTGCACTCGTCACTCGTCGTTTCAGTTTCGTTTATTTTAATATAGTTAATATACACTCCCCGGCACAAAATTCCGTCACCCTAAAATTTTGCCCAATTTTGATGTTTTATAACTTTTTTATTTTTCATCTGATTTTCATAAATTTTTTACCAGTCTGTAGATCAGTTCATTGTGTGTATTTTTAATTATTGTAATAAGTCATATTTTTCGTCCAGGCAATATTATACAGGGGTAAATCAAAGTGTTGTTTTTTGTCGTAAACTCAAAACACCCTGTGGAAAAATTGAGGCGAATAATTTTGTTTACAAACTGTTTGCTGCCATCTTAGACGCATTGTAAACATTTTGTTTTTTGATTCATCCCATTATCTCATTTCTTCTGCGAGCAGCAAAATTTTAAATGAAACGCTGATTTCAAGCTTATTTTTATTAACAAAAACATCCACGAGGTATATCACAAAATTAATTAACAAAGACAAATTTTAATAACGTGTATGTCCTCCTCTCGCAGCAATGACAGCTTGCATTCTTCGTGGCATCGAATTAATAAGATTACTTATTCTGTCTTGAGGAATAGCCTGATATTCTTCTGTCAGCGCCAGCCGTAAGTCTTGCAAGGTTAGTGGTTGCACAGGACGGCGACGGAGTGCTCTTTTAAGAACATCCCAAAGATGTTCGATTGGGTTGAGATCCGGGCTACATGCGGGCCAGTCCAATCTTGGAAGTCCAACCTCATCCAGATAATCGCTCACTACCCGTGCAACGTGAGGTCTAGCATTATCATGCATTAATGTAAATTGGTTCCCAATGAAAGGAGCAAATGGAACAACAATTTCTTGGAGGATTTCCTCAATGTAACGGTGGGCGGTTAGTGCTCCATTTTCAACAAATACAAGGTCAGTACGTGCATCGGTAGAAATACCCGCCCAAACCATGACTGAACCACCGTAATATTGCAGTCGCTCAGATATGGTGCAGTCTGCATATCTTTCATTTCTACGTCTGTATACCCGTTCACGACCATCCGGCGACCTTAAACAAACCCTGGATTCATCTGTGAATAGTACGTTTCCCCACTGTTCTACAGTCCAGTCAGCATGCGCTCTTGCAAATCTCAGTCGGTGTTGTCGATGCCGAGGAAGCAATTTTGGACATACTGCTGGCCTTCGTGAATGCAATCCTGCTTCTAACAATCTTCTACGTATCGTTCTTTCACTTACACTTACTCGACGTACCATTTGCAAGTCATTTTTTAGATACACAGCAGTAGCTCTTCGATCTCTTAAAGAACTCATAATGACAAAGTGATCATCAGCTTGAGTGGTCATTCTCCTTCTGCCAGAGCCTTGCCGCCTAATAAAGTTTCCCGTCTGTAGATACCTATTCCAAACATCACAAACTGTAGACCGCGCAATTCCCAGAGTACGGGAGACATAACTCTTATTGCGGCCATCCTCTATTAAGGCAACAATTCTACCTACGTCTGCTGTAGTTACCACGATGACAACACACTAAATTAACTGTACTGTCAAATATTCTGTCACAATAACCGCGTATTTAGCCAACGTCGATGTTTTTTAATTAAAAATGATAAAATTAACAGCGTTTTATTTAAAATTTTGCTGCTCGCAGAAGAAATGAGATAATGGGATGAATCAAAAAACAAAATGTTTACAATACGTCTAAGATGGCAGCAAACAGTTTGTAAACAAAATTATTCGCCTCAATTTTTCCACAGGGTGTTTTGAGTTTACGACAAAAAACAACACTTTGATTTACCCCTGTATAATATTGCCTGGACGAAAAATATGACTTATTACAATAATTAAAAAGACACACAATGAACTGATCTACAGACTGGTAAAAAATTTATGAAAGTCAGATGAAAAATAAAAAAGTTATAAAACATCAAAATTGGGCAAAATTTTAGGGTGACGGAATTTTGTGCCGGGGAGTGTAGTTATGTAGGCAGATTGTTGCTTTTACAATACAATCCAGAGTTCACCGTTGTAGGAAAGTCATTAATTGTTTCTTGAAAACACGCGAATGTGCCACTAAAATTCCAAAATAAAATAATGGAAAATAAACTGCAGTTGTGCAATTTGTCTTGTGCAATCAGTGCAATCATTGTTGTCACTTGTTACTTTGCAGGCTTCAAACTCGATAGGAATTTTTTTATGAATAAGTAGGTACCAAATTTTGACTTCCCCTGTATACACCCAGTTATAATTTTTCTGGGTTTCTTGTTTTACGCCAAATAAATTATTTCACTTATTTCAAAACTTATTTCACTTTAACGTTTCTATGGCTTTATATTTTATTACCATTACATTTTAATTGTAAATATTTATTTAATGACGGATTAATGAAACTGTAAACAACACTTCAAAAATTTCAATAATTCTCTGAATGAAGTCTAAGAAGTCTCTGAGCTATTATAAACAGACCGTGTCGAGGAAACCAACGTGCATAGCAAATCTAAGTAAGTAGGTAGATATTTATTTTCAGTAGGTTCCAAATAGTGCATATTGAGAATGGACTACCACTTACCACGTGCTAGCAAATCTATCCTTCTTTAACTTAATAACGAATATAAAGAGAATCGCTTTATGGTGGTGAGTTTAAGCTTACGCCGATTGCTGCATGCTAAACGAGTACTTTCTGGGATTAACGGAAGATTTGACTTTTACTACCGAAGGAAGTAAATTGTCAAGTATTTTGACAGACATTCTAGTGTAATTAAAAAAATTATTTCTTGATCTTTCATTTCCATAAGTAAATCATTGCAGTATCCTTGCGAAAATATAGTTTTCGGTGTATCGGATACACCCACCATCTTCTACGCTAGGGTTACGCTTTTTTATGTGCCTTACTTTCAAGGCACACACAATATCTGCAGAAAGGATAATACATGCAGAAAGAAACATAATTCCATTTGACATGATTATTTTTTCATTAATTTCATCCATTGTATTTCATTTATATTTAATTCGTCCACAAATAACCTTAAACAATAACTTAAACTGTCAGTTTTTAAAAGGCACAGTTTTAAAGGCTCTTTAAAAAGTAACCAATAAACATATGAAATGCACAGTACTGGATATAGGTACCAGAACATCGTATCAAATTTTATTACTTCCATGAAAACCATAAAATTTTATTATTATACAGATATTTGAAAATATGTATGACATGCCTGTTCCGCAGATATACGCACCGTGCTTTCTGGCTGAATGTCAATATCAGTTGACATCATTTGTGTTTGTCACGTTTGTCACAAGTATAAACAAATCATATAATATCAAGTTACATTTTAAATACTTCTAAATGTGTTAGGTAAACACATATTTACAGCAAATTCAACTTCATTATACGAATAGTCAAAGAAATAAAATAAAAACAGGAACACATCTCGGAAACTATGCGACATCACGATAAAATTAATAGACTTACTTAATAGATTGTTGCACATTTTGTCAGGATTATTTAGCATTTGTCAGTAGTAATTAAAGTGTATTCAAAACCAAGGGTCACCAGCATAACAAATGCACGTGAACAGCAATATTGCCAGGACTACGCTAACGATACTAAAATATAAATAATAAACATAGCTTTGATTTATTGGTAATATAATTAACATTACATTTAACATTCACTCTCATCAGAAGATTCATTCCAAACTGATGACTCTTAATGCACTATAAGTTTATATTGATATGAACGACAATCTCAATAAAATATTTTATAAAATAAAATGTAAAAGACAGTAAAATAGTATTGCAATACAAAAAAAACATAGTACATATTACTCTCATATGACTTTCATGTTGTATAATGTGGCGTTACCACATGTTCATGTGGCGTTAAGTTTGTAAAAAGTGTATAGAGTTGAGGAAATTTTATATTTCTTTATATATGATTATATGGATGTTTAAAATGTCCAATAACTACATAGAAATAATTAATTTGTACTGTTTTTCATAAGGAATATTCAAATTTTTCAAAGAAATATATTTTAATAGATCTATCTCACTTTTAATTTCAATATACTTGTTTCTTTCTAGTGGATAAAACTTGGAAATTTGTTTTTGACCAAATTTTTTTAACCACATTATAAATATAATTACTTATAAAGTATTTAAAATAAATATAGCTATGAGGTAATAGGTATAACTATAAAATAAATATATATATAAAAGAAATATAAGTTTATGTTGAAATATTGAAATAAAAATAATTACCTTTTCCTTGAGTAATGTATCTACTCATTGCATCTGGGACAGTTTTTTGTCACGCACAGTAAATAAATAGTTGTTTCACAAGTATTTTTTAAACAGCACACTATATCTGTAAGTAAACAAAAATATTTTTTTAAGTAGACAAATTAAAGTAATAGAAACACGATTTTTTTTATTTTAGATATCATTCCAAATAGAACAATAAAAAATTATAAAATTATTTAACTTTTAGGAATTTACTTATTGAAAATAAGTAAATTAATAAGTAAAAGTAATAAGTAATAATAATAATTATGCTTATTTGAATCTAATTAGATTAGAATTAAATAAGCTTATAATAATTTGACTACATGAAAACCCAAAGAATATTTTTTTTAAATCACAGGTAGGTATTTTTTTTCTTAGATGGCTCATTATCTAAATTAAATTATATAACTATGAACCAGTTTAGTAATAATAATTGATGTAATAACGCTAGATACATGTAGATAGGTACCTAAATTTTATGTTTATCATGGTAATAGGTATGTGGTATAACCCTAGGGACAACCAAATTATAAAAATAGTATTAGGAAAACCCAACGTAAGAAATTAACAGATTATGACAGAACAATGTATATTTTTAGATATCATTGGGGGATTAGAAATAAAGATAAGAAGAAGGCTCGGGGAGTCCCTTTCCTAGTTTGAGATCGTCTTTCCCTTTCTTCGTTCTTCTAATGTTTTTTTTTAATTAAAGAAAAAAAATAATTTATCAAGAAAGGATATATTTTCTTTTACTCTCTTGGAAAAAAACTAGAAAACCCTTTGATGTGCCTTATATAGAAGAAAGAGGACAGAAAGAAACAGGTAGAAATATTGCGGAAGGTAACGTAGCGTCACATGTAATATGTTGTAGCGTGTGGCCACAGCTCAGTTCAATTAAATTGCTAAGTTTCACATTCCTGTAACACGGCAAGATCTAACCGAACGCAGTTCCGGGGTATCGCGAGTATGCCGTTAATCGGAGAGTTCTCGGTACGCTCTTTACGAGGTTTGTGTACAAACATCCAGACCTTTAACTTGATGTATCTCTTTCTTCGTCATAAAATGTATTTGCCTGTCACTCAGTGTCGCATACGAGGGTAAGAGTAATATGTGGTAATATTACGAGATCCGGCTGCAAGTTTGCTACGTTAATCGAGTTTTTAATTAAAATCAGACTTGAATGTTTTGGCCGGGTTGCCTATTAAAATTTTTCCGCTAGTATTTTTAATTAAATTAATGTTAATTGTCTTTTTGGAAAAAAAATGATTCACTAATTTATTAATACGGTTCCTTTCTGAATCTGCCTAGGTACGCCTATGCTTTCAATAATAAAGCGCAATTTATTTGTGTTCTTCAAAACCACTTTGTAACACAAACGATAATTCAACATGTAATTTTAATCCGAATATTTGTTTTCAATAGCCCGAAGAGAATTGTGAGCTATTTTGAATTGCTTGCTCTAAAACAAGAACGTATAATTCCAACTGAATACACAAAGCTGTGAATGCGTTCGCCTAACCAGACTCGAACTTCAGATAATAAAATTGCAAGGTCGCGGAAAGCAATTTGTCGTAGCCTATCAAGGGAAATTTGCCGATTCTTTAAAATCTAAATAATGTAAATCTGAATACCTAATTACATTTATAACGTTGCTAATATTAATGACTAATGCCAATTCTATTAACATGTTAATACAAAATTGACCTAAACACTAATTACCAAAAACCTCGAGTACACATTTTGAGTCGCATCAACCCATAAATATTGATTTTGACAAAAAATTCGTGATCAGCAACTCCAAAATTTCCGAGATACCGATTTTAAGTCGAATAAAACTATATATCTGACAAAAATGTCCGTCATCTTACAGCCGCAGTCATGAGTATTTAATTCGACAAAGAATTCATGATATGCAACCCCCAAAATTCCCGATACACAATTTTCAAATATATGCCATAAATGGGCAAAAATCTTCGCCATCTTGAATATTTATTTGGAAAAAATATATCGTGGTACCTATGCGAACTTAAAATTCTCAACATTCTTAATTCCCTAAATTTAATTCCAAATATAATTCTCAAATTTAATTCCTATTAAATTCCCAAAATTTCCAAAATTATTTGATTTGGCTCAAAAACATTTTTTTTCAAAAACAATTTTTCAAGGACAAGAGGATGGTGTTTCTAGTATACTTCAGACGAATTCATGTGGTACATCCATAGCTAATGTAATTTTTAAATATTGGGTAGGCCCGGCCTACCCTGCTTACCCTCAAAAGCCTCCACTGTTGGTAATATAATTCATATGCTTCAACTTCAAAATATATTGTATTTAAAAAATTTGGCAGTGTTTGTCGGAAATAAAGCTTATTTTTATCATTACGTATTATTTTATTTTTCATTTGTCAAGCGACATTTTAAAGTTAAATGGGTGTTTGTTCAATTAGAGCCAGTTATACAATATCAGGTTAAAGTTATAATTAATTTAACTATCAACCGTTAGTTTACTTCGTAAAATTCGTAAGGTGCAGCTTCATATTCTATTGTATTTAACGGTATTTAAAAAGTTTGACAGTGTCAGAAATATAGATAATTTCTATCATTACATACTATTTTATTATTCATTTGTTGGGCGATATTTTAAAGTTAAATGTGTGTCTGTTCAATTAGTAGGTAAGCGTTAGCTTCTAAACCTATTTATTAAGTCTTTATCGTCCCAATTTGCATCAAACTCGATTTCTCTCTCTAAATAAGACATTTGTCATTTGTCCATCTTCAAATTAAATTTAATTTTTTTGGAATAATGTTCCATAGGTAGGTTAGGTTTCAATTTTAAAACACTATCTCTCATTTATATGAAATGTCAATTTTAAATTTTTATATTTTTGCATTAAAATAGAAACATTATACGTATAAATAACTTTGACCTCTATTTTTGGCCATTTACAATTTTAGGAGATAAAACAACCAATACTGGACGGACGAAATGTCTTCAGTGACTGGCGTTATAGTTCACAAAATCATACATACAAATATGTACCTAAGGAAGCGTTTCTTAACGTAATAACGGTGAAGCTCGTTAAGCAAATTGACACATAAAATCAAATCAGCTCTGCTGACACGTGCAACTAGATAATTATTAGGGAAGTTTAATTACGTAGGTATATAATAAAAAAAATTTATAATGACATTAATTCCATACATTATTTTTTATTTAAGTATTATTTTTTGAAGGTGTAATACTTACATTGTTATATACTAGTTATTGCTCGATACCTTTAATGCAGAACTCTCTGGAATTACTGACTGTAATAATGAGACTGTGCAGTGTGCATATATTATTGTGGGATGTTGTTTTTCGAAAACAAAACAGTGGTGATCTAATGATTATCTAAAATAAAACTAATGCGTCTAAGAATATTCAAAATTCTAAAAATAAAGTTGCTGAAAGGTATCTGATAAACAAATGGACATTTAAGTGAGTTTATTTATTATAAAAGTTGACATGTCAGTGATGTAGTATATATTTGAGAATATAATTCACATGTCACATGGTACATTTTTGATTAATTCCATTGGTTAAAATACAAAACAACATCGCAGAATAGACTATCCAATTAGTCCAAGCATTCTGTCGCGTCCCAATCTTAAATTTGCAGAAATAACTACCTGGATAATAACCATATGGGCGTATAGGAAAAAAATTAAATGAGTTTCTATTTCTTTCAACTCGTGCCTGAATGGCTAACTTAACCTCAAAAATTTGCACAGTGGCAAAGATAAAACGGGTTTTTTGTAAATAACTAAAAGACTGTCGCTCCTATCGAAAAAAAGTTAAATTAATGAACCAATTGAAGAAATTTTATTTCATATTATGAAATCATCTGGGTAATCAGAGCAACGTCGAGGCATACCGCATAATCCAAGAAAATGTTGAGGGTTAAAAGTTTAAAAAAAAGTTAAAGCACTGAATATAATAAAAAATTGGTAGGAATTTATGTCACCACTTAGAATGGACTAAATCGGTGATAATTTTATCACCGCATGTTGACTGTCACCTGTTTTAAATGAATAGTTTACTGTCAAAGTGACAGAGAGTTTTAATAAACGCGTCGAAATCAGAAAATGGATCTGTTAAGCAAAGAATGTTCCAACCAGTAGATCACCGTCGATAGGATATTAGCGAGGATGGGATTCGAACGTTAACTGAGAAGGCACAAAAAATACCAAAATCAATAAAGAATCTCAGTTTAACTAATTTCGGGAAGAAATTCAAGGAGAATCAATCATGGAATCAGGAGAATCAATAATGTAAGAGACTGCGATTCCAGATATTGCATTAATATTAAGAAATTATGCTTGTAACATGTAAAAAACTGCAAAAAGTCTGGAACGAGAATACCCCGAAGGGCTTAAAAAAAAGTTCTTTAAGATTGTCGCTAAAGAATTGGCACGGCGTGGTAACGAAAGTGCGTCTGCATATATTTATCACTTCCAGAAAGACACCAATAATAATTCTTTCCAGAATTATTCATTATATACTTATATGATTGTATTCACCTCACTAACCGAATTGAATACAATCCAGTATTTAACAAAACGAATCAAGGAGAGGATAAAATTTGCTATGATAGCAAATCATTAATATCTAATACTAGTAGATCCAGATCTGTGTCCAGTTCTATTGTATCTAAAACATATATGGTGAAACGATCAGATAATGTATAATGTAACGACCGATAGGTTTTTCCTGTAACCAAAAATATGGATATTAGGAAGTACTACAACCTGGTGTAAAAACCTCCCCGTATGTGTTAATAGTATCTGCAAATGAACAAAGGGAACCGCTAAAAAAGTGGGAATTGATACCGCCAACAAAAGAGTGACAAATAATTCTTATCGATCAACCGCTAGCTGTAACCCATTTGCCGAACGCAGATATACCATAGCAACAAGTCACAGATGCAAACAAGATAACTGGTCACAATAACTCGAATTCCTTAAAGTCTTATTTAGACATGCAATCCACACGTCATTCTGAAAAAATAAATAAGATGAGAGTGATTTAATCATCTAATAGTGTTTCAGTATGTTGCCTCTTCGCTGGGATATCTCAGGAGATTTCTAGCCAGCCGAAAGCTAATTATTTCATCCCATAGGGTCTTAAATTTCTTATCGGTGTGCACCTTGATAATTTTTTGTAGTTTTGCTGCAATTGGTAATATACTCCAAGCAGGTCAGGTCCAAGAATTTTCAGGCTGGCTGCCTTCTTGGCAAATTTGTCAGCTTATTGATTGCCGTTACACTGTGAATATCCTTTGACCCAACATAGGGAGATGTTATTCATCCGATAGGCTCTCACAAGCGCTTGGTGACGTTCCCATGTTGACCCTTTAGTTATTTTATAATTTTTCAGGGCCAGTAGTGATTGTCTACTACCTGTGTAGATTCTGATTATCTTTCCCGTTATTTGGCTACGAGCAATCTCTCTCACGCCTATACCTGCGGCTATATACGGTTATGGCTGTCAGTTCTGTTTGTACTACACTGTCATTTTTATCCATAGTCCACTTACATTGAAATCGCAGACTTCTGGAATATATATATCACCGCCTGTTTATTTATTATCCGCCTATATTGAGCCGCCTGTGAAAACATAGTTTACACCTTCAACGGCGGTCTGCTTATTCTTCTTCTTCTTATCGTGCGATTAGAGACTAAAACTCTTGTTTCGTTTCGAAATGTATCAATATTTTTTCTCGGACTGATTCCTATTCCTACGAATATTTCTTATCAAAATCCGTTCTTCTCGAGCTCCAATTATTTTTTTTCGCCCTCCATGGTACAGAAGGTTAACATCACCTGCTTAATCAGACCTCTTTTTTAATTTGTGAACCATACTTTATTTTACGATAGAAACATGATATTCAGGCAATTTATTAACAATGAAATTTCCAAAAACGTCCTGAGAACCATATTTTGATATTATTTCATATTATTCAGAAGACTACCGTTTAAGAAAATATGGGAAAAACAGATTTTTTTAAATTTTCACCTTAATTATTTTTGATATTGCATTTGTAATAGTGTAATACACTATTACAAACAACAAGGTGAAGAGTAAACAAATCTGTTTTCCCATATTTTTCCTAAACGGTAAGTGATCTCTTCAAAATAGGTTAGACAACAGTTGTATATCATGAAAAGATCTCTGAGGATTTTGGAAATTTTATTATCAATGGGGAGACAACTGATGCCAAATTCTACTCTATACTTATATGTGAATTTTGGCAAACTTACACAACTCCTTTTTTCTATTTTGACTGGATTTATCACAGTTGAGATTGAGAATTAATACGCTTGACTAGTAGGGCGTCATGATATCTTATTTTTATAAAATATCAGCAACTATTGTTTTAAAATCCACAAAAAAATCAACATTGTAATATTATTGTTTGAAGTACGAACGGCTTGCGATATTTCAGCTTATATGCTTATATTATTGTCATCCATTAGAAACTAAGACATGGTGTACGTAATTAGGTGTTAGACAGGTCCACCAAACATGACCATTCGTCATGTACAGAAATACGGAATTATATAAATAAACATATCTTTTTATAAATCTGAAATATGGGTTGGCTGCCCCGCTAAGTTATGGCCTATAAAACAAAAAAATATTACAAACCGTTGCTCTGAGAAAAACGTACATATTGATTAAGTACGTACGTATTTTTTCAATATTCTGTATATGTATAGCATGCCTTAAGATTTTAAAATTGTTTTGAATTCGATGCAGAATACGAAATTTACATGATCCAGAAACAATATTTTTAAACATAAAGTATAACAATCCATCAATAAATTTATTTACAAAATCTCTTATAGATATGCGTAGGTGAATCTGTTTATAATAACTTAAAATATCATTAAATCTACACTGTACGCCTAGGTCTATAGGACATGTGTCTTAAAATTCTCAGCAAATGATGAGCATTTTATTGTATACAATTTACGTTGTATAAAAATACTTTAATTCATATAAAAAGCTTTGTGCATTATCATTTGATAATAACTCATTTATATATTTGAAATGTGTTGTATAATGGAGCCATTATACAATAGTATTGAATAATAACACGTGCCAACTGATGCCATTGACGTGCTTTTATTATTCCGCTGTTGAAAATCACGAATATTTGTTATTTTACATTAATATTCTGCTATATTTTGTGCAAACAGACATGTGGTAAAAAAGAAATACCGGCGTCAATATTCTTGGCTAAAGATGTGACCTCGATAGGAGAAGACCGAGCGGTACCATAGCTCTTTACCCCTAATATCTATGTAGGCCGAAACCCCCTCGTAAGGGGTAGGCAGCGCATTTCACGTGACCCTCCCACAAGTGTGGTCCGAGTCACGTGAAATTACGCAGCATCCCCCAGTCCTAGCTGATGGGCCCCACCGGCAGAGCCTTGCTTCAGGCGCTCTTGACTTTCTTCGCCGGTGTAAAGAAATAACGGGCTCTCGGGATTCATATAATCCCGAAACCCACGTGATCAGTATATTTGTTCACTATAGTCTTTTCGTTTGATATACAAACTAGAGTAAAAAATTGTGCGACATTTTACAAAGAAAACCAGTACTAATTACTACAGAAGCAGTAAATCACATCACTATGCAATACAACAGGATATCTAGTGTAAAATTATATATCGCCACAATTTCTTGTTAATGGAACTTCTACACTTAGAATCTATATCATTGGTATTTTTCACTGTCACTTGTTAGTAGCACTTTTCACAGACACTCACATCAGAAATTCATATCACTATTCACTATCTGAAAATAAATCACTTTCACTACTGTCTTAATTTACATTTATTATGACTGGTTTAACGGGAGTATCCGGACTATCCATCATAATATCGAAATCCCTCATTCTTGATTCGACCTTCTTCACATGGTCTATACATTTTATCCAGTTGGCAGCATTTACTTCTTTGATTGCACCATTGAGAAGTTTTTTCACATCAGCTAACTTAAATGTTGTATTTTCTCCAGTTTTCCTTTTATTTGCGCCCAAATAAGCTCATTTGGGTTCAGTTCACAGTGATATGGAGGCAATTGAATTACCCCATTCCTCTTAGTTTCGCCATTTTTTCCACTACATACTTCTTGAAGGCGGGAAAATGTCTTGCCAGTATCAACAATTCAGCTTTAAATAGTGTTCAATGTTTCATCGTGTTCAATGTTTATTTCTTTGTTTCCAGCCAGTCTTTAATTTACCCTATCCGCCCTGCAGTTGTGGGCAGCTCTTCTACGAGAATGATAAGAAGCATTATCCATCACTATACAGATCCAGGTTGTAATTTGTCCAGAATTCCTTTGAACCAATCCTCGGAAACGGTGGAATTCATGTCTTCATGTTAATCGCCTGTGTTCCTGGATTCGAAGGTTAAAGGACCGTCATTTACAAAACCACATTCACTACCAATATGCACTATTATTAAACGGCGTCCTTTTCTAGTGGGTATCTTCAAGCATGTAGACTATCCTTCCATAAATACGTGACGACAGCTCTTTACATTCTTATCTTGCCACACTTTTTATACACCGTATCCTTCGCCGCACCGCGCGCCGTTTACACTTCACGTCCACGTTCGATGTCGCGTTGTAAACACCTACCTAATACGGTCAAGGACACACTAACTCATCGAACACCTACAACTGCCACTGAGGCAATAACAAAAAATATCCATTAATACAACGCGCGAAATTATACCTCTATGCGTGCGCCACCACCCTATAGATGTCTTTCAGGCTATACCAACTGACGAAACGTTCACTCAAAAAAAAAAAACTTGCAGTTCGCATCCATTTGCAATTTGTTTTTGATATATTATAAATTAAATTGAGTTAACATACTTAGATGACATTATTAGAAGTAATTTGTGATCAATATAACAATGGGCAAATGAGTAATGAGCCAACAAGCATACAGGACCTGGGAGCAAATAGGAGTGCTGGCTGTGCAAAAATTTAAGTGGGTCAAGGCTAAGCTAATAACCATAAATTTTAATGGATATATGTGCATGAAATTTTGATAGGTGTGAGAGGGGCAAGGAAAATATCTTGGCGTTTTCTTTTTTCTAGCATGTAGGCATTATTAGAAGTAATTTGTGATCAATATAACAATGGGCAAATGAGTACTTAGCCAACAAGCATACGGTACCTGGAAGCAAATAGCTGTATAAATAGGGTGCTGGCTGTGTAAAATTTAAGTGGATCAAGGCTAAGCTAACAGCCATAAATTTTAATGGATAGATGTGCATGAAATTTTGAGAGGTGTGAGAGGGGCAAGGAACATATCAACAAATGTAACGACAAATAGGACGAAATCGATAAGTAGTTTTTGGCAACAGTGTAGGTTATACGACTAGATAAATAAGACAGCTGTGTGATGCAGAGTCCGGTGAGCTAATAAATGACAGCCCATTAACAATGGTGGTTTTTAAAACTGGTGGTAAATAATGACCTTGTTTTTTTATTTTATTTCCTATATTAGGATAATTGCGCGCGCCACTGAGCACCGTATTCTATTAGTTTGCATATCAAACGAAAGCACCTATTACTATTACTTACTGTTCCAGAAATAAATACGGTAAGTGAACAAAAAAAGCTTAATCGTGCAAAAAAAATATATGAGCTATGTATAACCAAATTTTTCTTGTGCATTTTTTATTAACATTTAATTCTCCATATGACAAACTAATTTCAAAACTGGATGACAATATTAACCTTATATATTTTTCTTAATATCGTATTTCCAAAAACATAATAAATACACTGATTCTCAAGTAACATCTGTGGGTAGGCAAAAAATGCAAATGTATTAGTCACAATTTGTTTATAATGACGGCTAGATTCAAGGTAATAATAATTGCGTCGGGATCTCTAAAACATAGTTGGGCACTATGTCAAGAGGAATAATGGTTGGTTACAGCGTGGTGTGAAAATGATATTGGAGACAGAAAAAGTGTTTTATATTTTTATTTTAATACGAGTATTATGAAATTCAATTTATTTGGTAGTCAGCGTGAGGTCGGAGTGTCTCAAGGATAGAGTATGAGTCCCTATCGTGTAAGTCAGTTTTATTAATAGTTTATAATTCTAAAGCACTCTTGCGTACAGGTATGATTAAACAATGAAATTATTTAAATAAACAACATTAAAACTCGTAGTTATATCGGTAGGTAATATAGGTTTTTAGAATGCTTTAGATAGTTAGGTGAATGTACTGTAGTACACATGTACTAAGTAATATAATAAAATCCATCTGTTTCGCTGAAAGGTTATCTAGAAAAATTAGATAAAAATATATGTTTATTGTTGCAGTGCAAATTATTATTTAAATTGAATATTTTAAACGCGCCCCGTTTACATTATCGTATTATTGAGTCTCATAGCAACTTAAAATATGTTCTGAACAGGGTCGAACTGCCCTGGTGTGGCTGCGGGTTGAAGTTTGATATATTAATAATTGTCTTTACAATATTCATCGGTATATATTTTTATAGTGGGGCAACTGGGACCCAGAAATTTATTGATACATTATTGATCTCCGAAATGAGGAACTTCTGTATATCGGTGGCCAATGTCATACTTGTATGGACATTTTTATAATATTTGTCTTAAGTTTGATGCAATAAATATGCACCAGTTTCGTAATAACAACTGACTGTATAAAACATGTAACACGATTTAATAATTTGTAACAATTCTATTGACGTAGGTGCTTAGAAATAATCTATTTTGCCTCTGTTTAACCCAATAAAATGCTTTTCTTTGATTGTTGTAATTAACCAGATTAAATAGTTAAAGTACAATAATAGCTCGAAATAAAAACTTTATTCTTCATGACGTTAATCTTCTGATTCATCACATGAATGAGGCATCACATTGAATTAATTACACTTTATACAGACAACCTAGTCAGCTACGTTAATTATTAAATTAGTATATATATATATATATATATATATATATATATATATATATATATATATATATATATATATATATATATATATATATATATATATATATATATATATATATATATATATATTGTAATTACAGCAAAAATTAAGGTGGGTCTTTCATATAAATTGTTTTCTAAAACCCTTTCCCCTCCAAGTTACAGCCCTCTAAAATTGGGGAAAATATTGTTCTTATTTATTTTCTCCACTATGGAAAAATTTAGAATGAAATTTGGCGAAACATGCACTGATAAAATGACAATTTTTGTAACCCTCGGTGAATTTATTTGAAAAGCATGAGTATAATTTTATTTTTTTGTGAGCAAACACTCAATTTCTCGAATAAAACTCAAGAGACAAAAAAGTTTCATATTGAAGCCGTCTTTGCACGTCAAATTTAAATAAAGAAATGTCGACGCGTTAAAAATTTCGAAGATAAATATTAAAGGGGTTGGTTTTTGTATAACCTTGTAACAATATCTCAGGCTGAATTCTGATTCTGATTCTGAATAAGGCTGATTCCATCCTTATATCAACGTGCGTTCATGCAGCTCCTGAGTTATGTAACTGTAAGGGTAACTAATAATTAGCATCGAAAAGAATTCAATTGGCAATCCGTCAGTGGCGTGCAGATATGAAAAATGGCAATTCAAAACGATCAATGTTCCTGATTCTACCTTTAGCTGGGTTCGTATCACTTCGCAGATACGTTACCGTAAATAAGACTAATGTCAATAAAACTGATAAAAGAATTTCAAATAATACTTAAATGCAAAGTCTATTAAACTATGCATACTGAATACTAAACCGCAACAAGCGACAAGCCTAGTAAGAATAATGAAAGTAAAATAATAATGTATGTATGTATATTCAAATAAAAATTACAGTTACTCGCATTTAAAGTAACGTCTCTGCGATGTGCCTCGAACCCAGCCAAGGATGTTATCAGGAATGTGAACTTAGAACGTTCATTCTAAGTTTTCATTTTTTCAATTTGTGCGCCAATGACGTGTTGCCCAATTATTTATTGGAAATTACTACTTAAACATATAGTTACGTACCTGAAAACTTGTTTAAACGCAGCCTTTGCTCTAAGGATGGAATTAGACTTTGAAAACTTGGAGTTATATAGCTAAAATTACGAATTTATCCATTTACACGCCGCCACTGACAATTGAATTTTTTATTGGTAATTATCAACTGCCCTGAAAAGTGGAATGGGCGCAACCATCGATATAAGGGTGGAATCAGGATTTAAACGCATTGAGTTATGTAGTGAAATTTACAATTTTTTTCATTTGCACGCCACTGACAGTTCGTCATTTGACTTTTTCTACTAATTATTAGTTATCCTTACGTTACGTACCTGAGAAGTTGCATGGATCCATTGATCTAAGGGTTGAATCAGAATTGAAGGATTTGATTTACACAGCTAAATTTATGATTGTTTCTATAATCACGTCAATGACGGGGTATCAATTGATTTTTATGTGGCGATGTCTGACCTGAAAGCATTACTAATTAAATAGTTTGTGCTACGTTGAGAGTTTTCGCGCAAATAACTAAGTTGTATCACTAAAATAACCGAGGTGGAAAATACAACATTCGGTGCTAGAAAATCGTTGCTAACTCAGAAAATACTGAGGGTCACTCCTCAGTATTTCGCAACTTTATTAAAAAACTGTAAAACTCGTTTGAATCTATCACTCTAGATTCAAAATAAAAATTGCCTCAGGTCATATTTAGACGGCGCGGCGTAAAAAAATATCAAAATACTCTATTACTATTGAGATTATCCCGGGACACTGAAAATGCAAGGTGTGCCATTTCAATAGTCCTAAAAGAGCATCAACTAAGTTAGTGGAATTGTATCTGTGTTAACTCTGTAGAATTTGGTTTTGGTTGGTGAAACGAGAGATATACAGTACATAGTATTAGTTCCCAACCAAAGGGCTAATTAATTTATTAATAGACATCATGGCAGCATCTGAATTTCTATACCCCATTCTTTCCGTTGTTCAACTTTAGCGAGGCAGACTCTACTTAACAGAATTGAGACCCCGACTATACCAGAAAGGAATTTTCAACCAGAGGTGCGCAGTGGATATGTGCTGGGCCCATAACCTGTTGGTTTCTAGACGAGTAAAATAACTGTTTAACACACTAGCTAATTTATTTGTTGTCAAAAAATGTGATATAAATAAATATCCATCATTCTTATGGAACAGAACATCCACAGCTTAATAAACTTAACATAATATGTTAACTTACAAAGAGTTATCCTTAGTAGTACGTTCGGAATTATTTAAACATAATTGTGTTCTCTAATTTATTCTGTGGACCGATTTCTACAACTTTTGGATTCTGAATCTTATGGTAATATGGACTATGAGTAGTCCATATGCAAAATGCTTTTATCTCGAAGAATCACGAAACACTTTTTAGACGCAAGCACCGACCACTCGATACTAAATAAGGAATACCCTCCCCCGGTTATTCAAAATACTTTTATATAATTTTGCTCACGTATAATCATGTGTTAACCCATGCAACACACTGTATCATCGTAAAGGATATTCCTCCGTGACATTGCATATGCGTGCGACGCACGACGAAAATTTAGCTATTAAAACAACGGGCACAGTATTGCGTCTATTTAAACTTTTCTATTTATAGTTTTACGTGGTGTGGTTTTCGTGTCGCCGGTCGTAGGTATTGAAATTTTGCGAACAATTTCTTTACAATTTTCAATATTTTTGAACCGGTGCGTGCTCGTGTTAAATGTCCGAAGATTCCAAATGCGATATTTGCCAAAATGTGGCTTCCCAAAAATGTGGCGGGTGCCATAACGTCTACTACTGCTCCAAGGATCATCAGAAAGCCGGATGGAAGGCACACAGAAAGATATGCCGCCCATTTAAGGTATTTAATACTATTAAATTCGCTTATTTTTGTGTTGGTAATAAGGCGCCGTGTTTGGAATTAGGTTAGATCGACTCCGACTCCATTGCAAGTACTCGTACATCCGACAGCACTGTGCGTGAATCATAGGCGTAGTATAGAGGCACAAAAAGGGCATAATGCGTCCACTTCCCCTTCCCACTGCAGCCATATAAATTATAGACTAAAATATATACATTTATATAAATATATAAAATATGTCTTATGTATTTTATGAGTTCTTTACTAGCCATATTTATTATGGAAGAAATCTTGAGATAGTGGTGATATATTATAAAATACAAATTAAACAGAAATACTGATCAACTGTGGGTGAATATATTCCAGAGTCACTAATAGGAACACTCTACGTAAATTAAAAAAATAATAAGATAATTTTTGCTTTACCGTTTTTGCCGCTTCCCAAAATTCTTTGAAAACACAAAAAGTTTATTCGTTTTTATTTTTTTTGTATAAAAATTTACATGAAATATCTAATACCAACGAATTGACGACAAGCAGAATAAACTTCACGAACATTGCAAGTTGTTTTTTTTTGGTAATGCTTTTTAAATTAAGTATATTTCAAATGAAAAAGTTTTATTCATTGTACAGAAATAATATGAAAATTCTTATTCATCTTCAGACCTATCGCGTTGTCCCTCGCAACTGTTATCACTTTCGTCTTCTGAACTCTCGTCACTGGAACTTCCAATGGGTTCATTCTCGTGTAAGCTTTTTTCATTTTCTGGAAATTTATAAATAACTAGTTATAAATTATTGTACCTAACGTAATCATTCATGAAAAAATAAATATAAAAATACTCAAGTAAAATACATTCATATAAAAATACTCAAGTAAAATACCTGTATATAGTTGGTTGGAAACTGTTATGCTATCTAACGTTGATGGTACATTTGAATGTCAAGTACCGGTATTCTTATTTCCATCCGCATTCAGTTGGTGAAAGGAGAGATGGAACTCTTTTATGACCACGAGTCCATACCTCTGCTTTATCTTTAGTCCTTAAATAATGTTGATAGAGCTGTATAGGGCGGTAGCATTGAATCTTCGAAATTTCGTTTCAATTTCAGAAGATCATCGTTTTTTCTACTTTATACGTCTTCATAAAAGTTTCGACTCGTATTAAATTAACATCGTTAATTCTTGGAAAGCCATACATATATGCGACAGATGAAATCTTGTATTATTTTAAAGTTATTTTCTATATCATGTGGTGTTATCGCAGCGGCAATTTCAGAATGCTCTGACATATGTTGGAGATTTTCGTAGTATTTTGAATGGTTTTATCTTTTATAAAATTATGGATTACCATCACACCCACTCAGATAGATCCCAAAGATAGGTAAAATCCTAAATGATTGTATAATTTAGATATCTATGTACCTGAATTTTCACTGCCAACAAACATCCAAACAAAGTTGACAATACTTTGGACCATACTGCATGCTGCCTAGCATTATTACCATGAAGTCTGTGTCTGAATATCGAATGGTTACTTGGACACCGGTGGGTAGTTTACATAGGTACGGGAAATACTATTTTTGTATCGGCCTCTTGATGTTCGTAACATGTCAACTCCTCATCTACAGTTCTCATAATCTTGCCATATATTACTTCATACTTGTAACATTCTTCATAGTTTACCAATCGTTTTTTCCGATTAAAAATGGTACCATGTATTCGTTCTCCCAATCATTAATCAAGAATTTTACCAACGCTTCTTTAAAATAAACATTTTTCAGTTCGTTCATAAAATTAGATGGCCCTACTTGATCTGGTCCAGTAATTCTGAACAGATTTCCTCTTACTCTACCTCGAAATAAGTGTTCATTATTCTTTATTGAATGACATACATAACGATCAAACGTTATTATGACGGTTGAAACACTACTCTTGGTATATATTTGAAGAAACTTCTTTGATGTCTTTTCGAAGGTGAGAGAGGGATTTCTTTAATAGAATGCAAGACAAAAAATCCGTCATAAATCACGTCACATCTGTCTGGTGCATATTATTCCTGTAATGAATGAATAAAACTTTTTCGTTTGAAATATACTTAATTCAAAAATCGTAAAAAAACTTATACGGTTTTATTTTAAAAAAACTAAAAACTTGTACTAAAAACTATAAAATAATTATGACACAATTTGAATAATTTGATTTTCTTGAGATTCTGACGTCTGGCAATAAATTGCCCAATACTAGCAGTGCTGTCTTCTCATGTGGGATGGACTAAAATAAAAACGTGGAGCGCAGAAAAATCATATTTCAAATGCGCCCCACATTTTTATTTTAGTCCATCCGACATGAGAAGACAGCACTGTTAGTATTGCACAATTTCTTACCAGAGGTGAGAATCTCAGGAAGGTCCAGGTTTGTGTCCTATACCCAGGTTCCGAAATAGTGTGGAGTGATTCATCACCAGCATATGGACGGCTCGTGGAGATGAGGGGCGAACGGAACGAAATTCCATAGGCGTATCATTTTAGAGGGGGCAGAATAAAAAAAAAATATTTATAAAATAAGTTATTAACATTGTTTTTAAGTGTACTTGTAATGGTTTTTTATTATCTTAAGAATATTCCTTCGTATATATTTTTGATCATTTTCAGTTCTCCTCCTGTCAAATTCGGTGGCTTACGATTGGTATTATTGGTTTTAGAACTACTACTACTTCTCGCATGCGTCGCTTCCTTCGCAGAAAAATACTAATCACGCGCATATAATACAATGTTATAATTAATTTATATCGCGAATCAACCGTACATAATACACAGTGAAACGCCACTGTCGCGCCAAAACATGCACGCATGAAACAGCGCATATACGTCAATAAATCCGGCGTCTTTACCTCTGACCAATGAAATTTAATTTAATTTAGAACCGCCTAAAACTCAGCAATGAGAGCGGTAGACCCGGTTACTAATGAGTTCTGCCCACCATTTCTATAGAGTGTACACAAATTTGCACACTAAGAAATTCTGTGATCCATTGCATATAGGCAGGCCGTTCAATAGTGATGGTGGTGTGATATTATGTATGAATCACTATTTCGGAATCAGGGTATAATTATTTTATAGTTTTTAGTACTTAGTATAGTTTTTAGTATTTAGTAGTTTTAGGTGATTTAAAATAAAACCGTTTCTTAAAAGATTTTTCTACCTATTTTTTTACCTATTTTTATTTTGTGACTACTTAAAAGCAACCAAATGGGCCCAGTAACCTTAAATAACCCAAGTACCAAGTTTGAGACAAATCGGTTCATACATTGCGCCATTTTGGTTTCATTAAGTTTGAGCAAAATTGTATTGAGTGACCTTAAACACCGCAAAGTTTCAAGTTTGAGACAAATCGGTTCATAAATACGATAGTCCGCCATTTTGGATCCGCTATATTGAATGTTTTAAGTTTCAGTCAGAAATTGTATTGAGTGTCCCTTAAACACCGCAAAGTTTTAAATTTGAGACAAATCGGTTTATAAATAGAAAAGTCCGCCATTTTGTATCTGCCATTTTATTTTTTTGTAATAAAAAAACTTGAAATTTTTTTGTTACTGGACCACTATAAACCTACCAAATTTCAAGTCTCTAGCTCATCGGGAATTAGTTGAAAACACTTTTGCAAGATTTGAAACAAACATTTATAAACAAACAAATATACGTCAAGCTAAATAAAACCGTTTAATAATCAGTGTATGCGCGAGTAGGTATACAGATTTCAATATAAATATTTGAATTAGTTAACTAAAATTGTCGAAATACCTAAATAAACCTTCAAAAAACAAATTATCTTCTGTTATATATAGCATATTCTTAAAAAACAAAGTAGTAATATTGATTGAGTTTATTGTAAAATGTAATAATGAAAACAAATATAAACTCATTTAGCTTCATCTTTTGGACAACGGGAAACTGATATTCCACTTCCACGCTTTGTTGTGCAACCGTAGGCATGTTAATACAAGTTAATCGCTTCGCGTTTCTGTTCCACTCCGTACAAATCACCACTAACCGTTTCCAGCGAGAACCTGACGCACTATGTATGTGATAGCGCCCTAGTCTTTCACGGGCGGTCTGCCAGTGACACAACTGATATGTATATTCCGTAAACTTTGGTTACTAATGTCACTTAATAATAGAGCGTTTACGTGTATCTTTACTCTCGCAGCTGCTGACACCCTAAGCCTCAGAATAGCGACTGACGACTTTAAATGTGTCTAAATAATGTATACATATAAGTTTCACGATTACTAATGCCACTTGATTTTGAACTTTTATTATCAACTCCCATTCCCGCCCACTATCAAACCCGACGCGATCCACGTGGCTGACGCCGCGACGGCTCTACCTTGTGCCATACGATTAAACTGATTTCAGGATTACTGATACTATTTGTCAAAAAAGTTGCTCTCTCCCGGACTATAACACAATTTGTACATATACAACCTTGCAACATATATAAATAAATAGGCTAATGATCTATTATACCTGCCTAAATATTATTATGTAATTTCAACGTTTTGATATTATTGCTTTACTCAACGCCAGTATTGATTCTGCCAGCAAAAGCCAATCCCTCTTGTTCAACTGATGAGGCGTTACACTTTTATGGCATATTTTTCATAACGCCAATCTCTACCAATCTTAGGCGCGGCTATGACATTGATATTTATCTTCAAAGCGATATTCCAAAAATATATTATAAATAAATATGTCTCATACTAGATACAATCAAAGATAAATTAAATATGATTAATCTGGAATATAATAATATCAGTCTTAAATGAAAGTGGATGTATCGTGCTTAAAATAGTTTTAAATTCTGGCATTTGCTGGTTATTGGTACAATTCCGGTACAATTTTTCTTGTCATAATGGTTTTGAGTAGAAAGATAAAGGTACAAGAAAGATCAAAGTATAAATGAATGCAATTAGAAATTAATAGGTATACATATAATATCCCTCCTAATATATAATGTAAAATTGTTCTAGGTTTGCCACGATGACATCTTGGGCAGATATTTGAAAGCTACCAGAGACATCAAACCTGGGGAAACCGTGTTACAAGAACCACCCCTGATATGGGGCCCTCCTCAAGCTACCGTTCCAGTTTGTCTCGGCTGTGGGAAAGTGATCAATGAAAAAAATAGCAGACCCTGTTTTAAGTGTGGCTGGCCCATGTGTAGTGAGACTTGCGAAAAAGCGCCAGCACATATACCAGAATGCAGATACACGGTCTTAAGAGGAGACAGGGTAAGAGACATCCATTAGGTACTTTTAAAAACTGCTTAGTAAATTTTAAAGAAATCTGGAGTAGCAAAAGTCAATTAGTCTTGATTTAGATGACTAATAACGAAAGTGACTTTCTTGGCGGCGAGTAACTTCTTATTTTTCAGGTGTCAGTGAAGAATTTTGGCATAGTGCACCCCACGTATCAGTGCATAACAGTCCTGCGATGTTTGTATCAAAAACAGTTTTTGCCCGAAGTGTGGAAGAAAATAGATTTGCTCCAGTCCCACTGTGAAGAAAGAAAAGGTACCCAAAAATATGAACAAGATAGAGTCACTATTGCACAGTTCATTCTGAAGTTCTTTAAACTGCACAATGTTTTCACTGAAGATGAGATTTTGCGAGTTTGTGGAATAGTTATGGTACGTAAATAAATATTACCAAGGTCGATTATGCTATATCGAAAATAGGTACACACTAAAACGTGGTCATTTTCACTTTCAAATATGGTCATAGTAACGGTTGCCATAAGATACGAATTCAAACGAGGACTCTTGCTTAAAAGTAGATTATTTCTCAAATATAGATTATTTTTTCGTTTTATAGAACTGAAAAGTTACCTGTAACATTTTCTTGTCATTTCAGGTCAATTCTCACGAAGTACCTCTTACCGAACCAGCTCATATAGCCATTTACGGGTCAACGTCAATGTTTGAACACAGTTGCAGTGCGAACTCTAGCAAGAGTTTCACGAACAAAGGAGGCGTTCTAATCACGTCTGGTACGCACATCAAAAAAGGAGAAAACCTCAGTATCTGCTACACGGATCCACTTTGGGGTACCCCTAACAGACGCCACCACTTGTATAAGTCGAAATTCTTCTGGTGTACATGCGCTAGATGTCTGGATACGTCCGAGTTTGGAACC
The DNA here is from genome assembly GCA_964058915.1 of Tetropium fuscum. Taxonomy (NCBI): domain Eukaryota; kingdom Metazoa; phylum Arthropoda; class Insecta; order Coleoptera; family Cerambycidae; genus Tetropium; species Tetropium fuscum. The sequence goes on along the minus strand of CAXKVY010000467.1, from coordinate 232,779 downwards.
TATTTCAGCGCATTGAGATGCCAGAAAAAGTACGCAGCTAGATGAAGATGCATTAAAGTGGTTCTAATTTTTTTCTTTTTCAGCAGCTGTAAGGGTTATCTCCTACCAAAGACATTCATTGAAAATAACAACAACGAGAAAGGCCACGACTGGAACTGTAGTAAATGCTCAGATGTTTTCTCAGCTTATTCTGTTCAAGACTTGACGGAGAGGATAGGAAAAGACTTGTCAGATATGCCGAAAGGCGTATCTAGAGACTGTAAGGATTTTATCAAGACCTATGAAGTCTTCTTACATCCCAACCATTTTTATTTAACTGATGCGAAGTTTGCTTTGTCTCAGATAATTGGACAGGAATTCGAGGGAGGTTTACCAGCCGTATCAGATGAGGATTTGGAGTTGAAGGCCAGACTGTGCCAGAGTCTGGCAAACTTGGTCAAGACTTTGCTGCCAGGTAGGTGTACCTATACGGCAGATTATAATATTTTTGTTTTTTGGTAAAATTTAACACGTTAAAAGTCAATCACTATAGTTCAAAATTAAATCTTGTGTTATTTATATATATATTACGCGACATTTTTATATTAATTTTACTAAATAATTGGAGCCATAATTAGCTAGCTCATTTTGCCAACAGGTGAGAAGAGAGTGAGAGGCCTACTTCTCTTCGAACTTCATGCCTCAATAGCTGAGGTTGGAAGAAGAAGAGGAGACCCAGCAGACCTTCAAGCTACTCTTTTGGTAAGCCAGAAATTCTATTTTAGACTAGGTATTAAATATAAATTGTTCTAAATAAATATGATTCTCTTTGCAGGAAGCGAAGAAAATTCTCACTGAAGCTGTAGATCTGCTCAAGAATGAACCAGATTTTCTACAGGAGGGAAAATTATACAAGCAGGCTGTTGCAAATTTAAAAGAACTGGAATTTGTACTGCGAACTGTGCATAAGACTTTAGGAGATTCCCCTGTATGATTGTTAAGACGATGGGAAATGCTGGAATTCAATTATACTAACGCATTTAACGATGTTCGTTTTCTGTAACTTTATTTGTAATATTTATTATCTTGTAATATAAAACTATAAATAGTTGAGACCATTTCGTTGTGCTTAAGAATATTTTCTGCATACGCACTATTTAAACTAAAAGCAATATTAGTTGAGTCCTGGAAGCTTACACGCATAATATTATTCATATGCTTGGCCGATTTTTCGTGTTTTTATTTTTTCGCCGAGATGCCTCAAAACACATAGGTACCCGTTCTTTCAAGGGCGTCGTCTCACCAAAATTGATGTAAGTGCTCATTCGGTCAGCAAAGCAGTTTACATAAAATTTTAAAATAATTAGGTAACATTACCTGAAACGACCAATAAATTAAAATTTACTGCTCGTACTACGAAGATCTAGGGGAGACACCTAAAATAAAATTGTTCCTCTTTCAAAAATTCCATATTAAAACTGAATTTTACTTAAAAATTTTGAGTTATATCGCAACATTTTTAAAATCGGAGTTATGTCTGAATTATATTTCAAAATTCCGTCATAACTGAATGTTACATAAAAAATTTAAGGTTTTATGTAAAGTTTCGAGTTACAATTCAAAATAAAAAAATTTTTACTCGGAATTTTTGATTAAAATTGCGACAATACTCGGATTTTCTAAATATGTCACATAACTCGGAATTTTAATGTTCTTCATTATTATAACTCAGAATTTAAAAAAATCCAGTTATGAGTTATGTAATAAGTTATAACTCGGAAGTTTACGGAAAATTTTTGAATTAGATGTCAGTATTTTTTAATTCCGAGTTATAAATCGGATTTATAAAATTCCAAGTTGTAATGCAGAATATTAAAATTTAAAAATCCTACAACAGAACAGGTAATAACTTGCACAATTTGGAATTTTTAACTCGGAAATAAAATTCCGAGTTTTAACATGGAATTTTAGAAAGAGTAATAATATAAATTTAGGTGTACCTTCCAGAAACTCGTATCAACAGCAAAACGTCACTTCTAATGTTTTTCCAATGCCACTTTCTATTTTTTATTTTGCTTTTCAAATTAGCGGCTACGCGTATATTTTGAACTTTTTTCAGGACTTATTATTTGTGATAAAATTTCAATTGGAAATTAAGACATCACAGATTTAAAATCAAAATACAATTCCTAGGTGTGGTTAAACAATTTTTAATTTAACCAAATTTCAAACTGAGCTGCATGATTAAATTTCTGTGGGTGATCCGCACCCACAGGAGTAATTTTTCTGTGGGTGCTTAAGCCCCGAAGCACCCGCGTAATCGGCGCCCCTGCCTTACTTTCGTCCACTTATCATCGACACCGAACAGTAAACAAACAAAACAAAAAACGCATTTGTCTCTTCGCATCCGCACAACCATAACGTCTTTGCATAAATACTTGCGTCAAACTTTTGCGTAAACCCTCCTCGATGTTCATAACCGGGTTGTAGTGGACTTAAATTCAATATGGGCACAGGGCATTCGTTTTTTTAATGTTTACCTTGTCCGTCAAATTCAGAGAACTAAAGTCTAAATTCCTCCAACCTTGATCTTATAAATACAAAAGAACCGACGCGCGTACGTCAACCGTTTGAGTGTTGAGCACGAGTGGTGGTGGGCTGGTCGCGCTACATCTGCAATCCGTTTAAAATCGCTTAATAAGAAGCATGCCGTTTCGATTCTCGTAGCAACCGACAATTTGCTACGCGAATCTTGGCCGCTGGCTGGGCGTCCAGCGTTCAGCCTCGGCACCCAGCCGGCAGGTTTCTCCATAGCCGTTTCGATTTATAACGAAATGTGCTATCAATTAAATCTTCATTATCCATATAATTATACCCTAAATTTAATACACAATAATTCTACTATCCAATGTTGGCTTTTATGAAATAAAACAGTGCATAACTGATCTACATCGTTGATTGAAGGATACGATTCCTTCATTCAATGCCTACAGATAACTGTGAAATAGTGAAGATATATTATGCAGGGGCGGCGGGTTTTAAATTTTTATATGGGTGCCAGGACAATTCAATCCTAGTTATAGTGTTATAGTCATAGTTCGTTTGATATACAAATTAGAGCAAAAAATTGTGCGGCATTTTACAAAGAAACCCCGTACCAATTACTACAGAAGCGGTAAATCGCATTACTATGCAATACAAAAGGATATTTAGTGTAACATTTTATACCGCCACAATTTCTTATGAATAGAACTAGGGTCTCCACTCCGCGGCTTACCATATCGGTCGCTATCCCTCTTCAACTCATATAAATCCCATTTCCCTTCTCGCTCGCTTAGAAGACACCTACATGGACAAGCCGGTGATTTACAGGCTTTACTGCTCAGTGGCGTATCATCATGCGCAACCAAGGTGAAGTGACTTCAAAAGATGTCTTATTATGTCATATTCATATATGTGCAACTTTACACCAAAAAATTATTTAGTTTTGAATGTATTTAATTTAGCCAATTACAATTTAAAATAAAAGAAAGAAATTACATTGCTATTGCCCAGCAAGGACCACGGGGAGTAAGAGCGCTCCTTGTCAGGATAGAACGTGGTTAGGTTACTTATTATTAGTATAGGTAAGACTGTTAGTAAAATTTGTAACAAATTATCTCACCAATTTGCGGGATATGTTATTATTTGCACATATAGGTCCACTCACATTGGTATTTTTCACTGTCACTTATTAGTAGCACTTTTCACAGAAACTCACAACAGACATTCCTATCGCTATTGACTATCTGTAAATAAGTCACTTTCACTACTGTCTTCATTTACATTTATTATGACTGGTTCAACGGGAGTATCCGGAGTATTCATCATAATATCGAGACCCCACATTCTTGATTCCACCTTCTTCACATGATCTATACATTTTATCCAGTTGGCTGCACTTACATCTTTGATTGCACCATTGAGAAGTTTCTTTACATGAGCTAACTTAAATGTATTTTCTCTAGCAACTTTCCCTTTTATTTGCGCCCAAATAAGCTCAATTGCCATAGAATTATCTCCATTCCTCTTGCTTTGGCCATTTCATCCACTACATACTTCTTGAAAGCTGGAAAATGTTGCCTTGTCAGTGTCAACAATTCAGCTTTAAGTAGTGAATCATCGTGTTCAATGTCTCTACCAGCCAGTCTTTAATTTGCCCTTTCCTTGCCAATTATTAGGATAATTGCGCGCGCCATTGAGCACCACATTTCATTAGTTTGTATATCAAACGAAAGCACTATAGTATTTTTATTTTGTAATTGTCATTATATAGTTTGTAGCATTTGCTACATGTAGGATGTACATATGAATATTTTTTCATATAGGTGTATTTATATTTATATACACGTGTATGAATTCTATGGGTGCACTGGCTCCGTTGCCCCCATGGACTTGTCGCCCCTGTATATACTCGTATGCACATTTTCCACTTATATTGTTAATATTTAATGGCGCTAAACTACCTTGTGGTGCCATCTGTACTCTCTAAAGTTTACTAGAATATCCGTAACAGCATAGACAGCCACTGCTGATATGTTTCTGTAATATATGACCATGGCTAATGCTAGTTGAAGCATCGTAGGTACAGATGGCAGGAGAAGTATCACAGAGATACAGTTTAAATGTTATTGTCGTATTAATGATTTATGATATTAGCATTGGCATATCGTAAAATGTCATAAAGTATAAACCGGTGCTTGAAAAATACTAATATTATAATAATAATCATTCTAATATGTTTTTTTCCTTCTAAATAAAATAATAGAAATTCACTGGAATTATCAGGGCTTGATTCAAAAGTGTTGAGGTCCGGAGCAGTGAAAAAAGTGGCCCTTTAAATCGAAAACTTCTCAAAAAATATATTTTTACAACTAAAAACAAATTTTTATTTAAAAAAACTGGGTATTATTTTTTGGAACTTTATTCATGTTTATGCCTTCCTGATGAGGAAAGATGAGTAATTGAAGAGCTTTTAGACCTATTTAAGCGAAATTTATTAGGTGCTTTTTTTGACTCATTAATAATTTCTCTGAAGGCACCTTCTCGGAGCAAATCGCTCTCTATGCTGAGCAGTGATAGATATGCTAGACATTTTTGCGCCTTCCTCATGCGCAGCGTTGTGTTTGGACATACTTCATTACTTCCTTAATATTTGATAAAAAATTATGGTTCATAAAATTCCAATCAAATTTTATAAACAACAACCAAATAAGAATTTCATAATAAATAAGAATATACAAGGATATACCAAAGTATGATATGAAGATTTTTCTAGATGCAAATGCAGAAATGGGTAAAGAAAAACTATACATATTAATAGGAGACCATAGTAAACACGCAATAACTAATGGAAATGGAATTTTTTAATTATAATTTGCTATAGAAAAGAACCTGATCATAATGAGCACATATTTACAAAGTAAGGAAATACACAATGTAGCAATCACCAGCTGGTGGAACGTGGCTATTACCAGATGGTAAGCCATAAACCATATATGCCATATTGCCATAGAAAAGCGAGACGTGAAATCGGTTAAAATCGTAAGAAAGTATAGAGGTATAAGCTACGCACCAATTCATGGTGGAAATAAAACCAATACAGCTGTTACCAGAAAATAAAAGCCAAATGAAGAGAAAAGCAGGAATAACAAAGTTACTATATAGATTAAAAACCCGCCAGGAAAATAGAAGAATATACTGAACTAGCCATTAACAGGAATAGCACCACCGAAATTAAAAGAGAGAAATGGAAGCAACATCGACAGAATTAAAACCAAATATAGAAAGAACTGCATAGAAATGTAATATGGAAATTAAGAAGAAAAAAAAGTATGGTTTGGTATAGAATGCAAGACAGAGCTTGAAGTTACAAGAAAACTAAGACATGAGATGCTACAGGAAGGAACAGATGAACAAGCACAGAGAGAAAACTAAAATGGTGTAAATATAGAAGAAAAGAAAAATATGTGACAAGATATGGAAGGAATATTTTAACTAGTTGTTAAACGGAGACGAAAACAATCAACAAGAAAGGAACACATAATCAATAATAGAAGAAGAATGAAATGTACGAGTCCCGATAATTTGCCGGCGGTAATAAAAATTATGATTACATTGCCAACAGTCGGAGCAGAATTATAACTAATATCGTATATTGCGAAGATTTGGGCATGATTCCAGCAGAAATATCATATGCAGCAGATGAAGCGTTATTGCTTTTAGAGAACTCAACCTTTATGTTATCTTGACGGCTCGATGACGTGAACGACGGGCTATACATTACTTTACAGCCCGCAGGCGCCGGGCGTAAAGTCATTGTTTCCGCCATGATAACTAAAACGTAAACAAACAGTTTAGATTCGTGCGTAAAATAATTTATTTGGTCTCCAAATGCTCCAAAAATACATTTACATTTGTAATGTTATTAGCTTATGGTTTATTAGTATAATTATTTTTAAGATATAAAGTAGATATCAGTATATATATATATATATATATATATATATATATATATATATATATATATATATATATATATATATATATATATATATATATATATATATATATATATATATATATATATATATATATATATATATATATATATATATATATATATATATATATATATATATATATATATATATATATATATATATATATATATATATATATATATATATATATATATATATATATATATATATATATATATATATATATATATATATATATATATATATATATATATATATATATATATATATATATATATATATATATATATATATATATATATATATATATATATATATATATATATATATATATATATATATATATATATATATATATATATATATATATATATATATATATATATATATATATATATATATATATATATATATATATATATATATATATATATATATATATATATATATATATATATATATATATATATATATATATATATATATATATATATATATATATATATATATATATATATATATATATATATATATATATATATATATATATATATATATATATATATATATATATATATATATATATATATATATATATATATATATATATATATATATATATATATATATATATATATATATATATATATATATATATATATATATATATATATATATATATATATATATATATATATATATATATATATATATATATATATATATATATATATATAAGTATATATAGTACCACGAATATTTAATTTAGTTTGATTCGTTCTGTAACGTATGTCCTCGTGTAAAAAAAATAGAGCGTTACTTAGCATATTTTTTATCAAATTATAACAACAAAGCCATCATTGTCTATCTACCCGTCCACCGCGTTTTTTGCAGTGGAATTTTCTAAAGAACCTTGATGGTGATATTCGTTTAGTCACGATGGAATTTCAGGCGTTATTAAACCGATTAATTGTTGATTGTTCAAATAAATTAATGTATATAGCTTCATATTATTTATTATTCGATACGATACTAATTATTTGTTTAATACACTGCATGAAAACAGATTATGTCATTACATAGACTACCGATAAATTATTCTGATCAATAAATTACTCTAGGAAAAATAAATTGTCATGAAAATATGAAATTGAAACAGCATTTCCTCTAAAATGTCCTGTAAAAATTGTATACCTAGTCCATATTCTTTGTCCTATTTTTTGATTAGTTTAAGTTTGAAAAATTCATATTTTTGCCTTTAACACAAACATATCGAATCAAATAAATTAAAATAAATTTATTCAATATATTTAGAAAGAGAATTATTATTTTTGGAGTCGGTACCAGCCAAGATTTACAAACGTATAACGAAGTACATAGGTACATCTCTAATTGTATTCGACTAGAAGTTTGAATTTAGGTTAATTTGTAATTGTGGTGCCGCCTTAGGCATTTTTTTGTGGAGCATCGAATTTACCATCGAATGGCTTAGTTTAAAAAATAAAATAAATGTAATTTTAGGCCTAAGATGCTGAAGCAAAAAGGAAAAAAAAGGAAAATTTCGATTTTTATACTTTTTTGCCTATAACTTTTTTTGGGTCAGAGATAGGTATAGGCATTGCTTCATAGAAAAAATAGTAGATAAAATTTCCTATAAAATGCTGGCTGCTGGGTTTGGGTTCCGATGCTGTTGTGGTTGTCGATTCGGAAACACTATTTAGAATACTGCTGTTATGCAAGCCTTCTAATGCAGAATTCGAAGAGTATTTCACCTTTGAATTAGCATCATATCCAACATCAATTTTTGACGGGTTCAATATGATGAGAAATAAACTTATATGGATTTTTCATACCCGTTGAAGATACTTCTATCTATAATATTTATCTGGATAGGGCTGGAACCTTTGATGTAATGATAACACTCGAAGTAGTTTCCACAAACACCAAAACACTTTTACTTCGGTCGACGCGCGTTTCGCCAACCAAGTTACCATCATCCGGAGACGATTAAAACAGTTTTAATCGTCTCCGGATGATGCCAACTTGCTTGGCGAAACGCGCGTCGAGCGAAGTAAAAGTGTTTTGATGTTTGTGGAAACTACTTCGAGTGTTATAATCTTCATTATGTTATTGATGGCGGATACTTGCTGCGCATATGGACCGCTAACGAGAAATTTGATGAAATATTAATAATTTGCAAACTTTTTGCAAGGATTGCACTGTAGTTTTTGACAGTTATCCTAGTGGCTCAAATATTGGTACGAAGAGCGCAGAACGGCTGCGTCGAACTAACAAATAGGCCCAGGAGAAGTTCAAATTAAATATGATTTGAAACCACTTTCAAAACCCGATAACTGTCTATTAAATAAAAGTAATAAAAAAATTTATTGCATATTTGATTCAAAAAATCAAGGAAGTTAATTTTGGCACAGTGCAAGCGGATGAGGATTCATATATGTACTTATTGTACAAGGCACAAAAGAAGAAGCATCACACGCAAAAAATGCAGTTATTGTTGGCCAAGATGACCTCAGAGTGACCTCATCATTTTATCACTTTTAGCAGAACAATATCAAAATGTACATCTCTGGAAACCAAGTACCTATAGGAAAAGTAACAGCAGAATTGTATGATCGAAACAGTGTTAATTATTTTCCTCAACAACAAAAGTATCATGCATTTTGTGTCTGCGATACTACGTCTGCATTTTTCAACATTGGCAAACATTTTTGTATGAAATTCGTAACTAAAAATGCTATACAGCTACAAACACATATGGAACGTTTTTACGTGACAATGTAACTGAAGAAGAAATAAGTTCTGAATCAGAATATATAGCAGCTTCTTTGTATGGGGCAAAGTTAACTATGACCCTAAGTAAGTGTTGCTTGCAGCATTTTTACAAATTATCAAAAAGTGCAAAATATTCTCTCATTTTTTATTGAGTAAAATAATAACTTTTTTCAATAAAATGAGAATGACAAAAACAATATCTGTATAAGAGCGATAAAAATCGAAAAAATGTTCGAGTGGTCATATTTCGGTCAATTTTTAACCTACAAAAATTGTAAAGAAAACCTAACCTAAAAGAAAATTGTAAAGGAATGAAGGAAGGATATTTTTTAAAGGGAATCTTGTCTACTTTTTTTCTATAAAGCAATGCCTACCTATCTCTGACCCAAAAAAAGTTATAGACAAAAAAGCAAAAAAAAATAAAAATTGAAATTGTTTCGGCATATTTTTTTTTAAATAAGTCATGGGAAGTTCAATTCTTCACAAAAAAATTAACTAACGTAAAATTTATAATATTCGTAAGAAAAAATATAGTGTATTGCTGAAAAATATAAATTGCTGACTACAGCTACAGCTGAAATTACATGGCTACATAGTCGAGAGGCCTTCGGTCTTAGGCCTATATTAGACTATATTATATATTTGACAAATATCTTTTATAAAAAATATTTTACAAAATATTTGGCAGTGTAGTATCACTTCTTTTATAAAACATTCATTTTATAAAATATATTTTATAGGAAATAACAATAAATATATTATATAATGGCAGGCTGTTTTGGCTATAGTTATACATGATCATACAGGTTCAGGTACGAATTTTAGAAAGCTTATGATTCACAACCTTCAAAACATGACTGAAATGTGATCGACCTCAGATTAAGGGCCGGTGACTTTTTAAATATATCTACATTCACCTTAGAATTCAGATCATTCACCTTAGAAATTTGGCAAATTACTAATTATTAAAAGGTCTTTCGCTTTAATCACTTTTCAAAAGATGTTGTCACCTACCGGAAAACCTATATCTTTCATTGACCACTATACCCCACCATCCCCTACATAGGCCAAATTCTGTATGTATTGCCATATAAATATACAAAACACCACCTTCAGTGAAAGTCGAGCCGGACTAACGCAAGAATACTGTCTCTAAACAATTCTCTAGAATTATATCTACTCATAAGAACCCGAAAATTCAAAATGATCGTTACAGAAATATAGACTGTAATGTCCCTGTATTAGTTTTTTTAAATTTAAAAGTGAGGTTGCTCATGTAAATAAAATTAAAGTTATTTGAAAGTATTTAGTATTAGTTAAACAAAAGTTACATTATCCAGATTTATTTTGATACATACCCTGCAATGTAAAAAAGGATATTAATTTTTGCCTTCTGATTTAAATTTCGAATAATTTAAAAACTCGGTCGATTTTCATTGGTTTTTTTACATTATAGCTACATCGTTAGCCTTTTAAATGATTGATAGCATAGTATTTCATTGTTACGCAATGTAATTATAGAGGGTGAAATACAGTAAGTCTTGCTAAGGGATGTGTTCAATTCATGATCGAATTTGTTATAATAGTAATAATTAATTAGAATTTAAATGTTCATTAATCAGGTGAAGGACCAGTCAATTAACGCTGACAAAAACATAGGGGGAAATAAGGAATATAAATGTACCAAATACCTTTCGCTGCCGTCTTCTACGCTGGAGGCTTCCTTTCTTCTTGAGGTTCCAAACCAAATGGATCGTTGACACAATAGAGTAAACACTGGTAGTGTGGATAGGTTAAAGGGTAATGGTAATAATGTAGAGGTAGAGTAATAAACTAAAATGTCTCAGTGACAATTATTCTCGCGTGCAATACGAAAATTGAAAATTTGGGTGAATATTACTAAATATGAATAGACTGAGTTAAAATGCAAAAATGACGCCCTTAAAATTTAAGTGAATGGCGGGGGCATTGAATAAGGTGTTGCCTACCATTAATGAGTGATTCCAGAGCAGGATTTTTATTTAAAGCTACAACTGAGCTATAGATGTCAGTCAAACAGATGTCACACCACACACGCACACCCCTCTATTTCACCCTGTATAATGAAATTGTGTCACAATAAAATATTCTGCTATTAATAATTTAAAATAAAAGACTAAGAAAGATATACTCTAAAAGAAATATGAAAATATTGAAAATCGGCCAGCTTTAAAATTATTCGAAATTTAATAGAGAAAGCAAAAATTAGTTTTTGCATTGTAGTATAAAATATGATACTCGTGTATTGAATAGTATGAGGAAAATTTAGGTAAATAAAAAAGCCTCCAAAAAATATACTTTAGAGTTGCAATAACGAAATGAACATTAGGGGAAAGTAAGAAGTTGGTATTGTATATGAAGGTTCAAAAATAGCGTAATATGCGTCATTACCCTCTATAAAAACCTCAAATCGATCAATCACCGTCAAAAATACTGCACAGCAGTCGATCCAATATAATTAGTGCTAGCTAGGTAGTTGGTAAGGAATGGTCAAGGTCCCAGATACAAGGGCTCAGCGATGTTATATTTAGCCTGATATTAATGAAATGTCCACTAGGGTGAATTTGTGTAGCAGTAGAACATGAAAATCTAATAGTTGTCATGTTAAAGTACCCGGATTACAGGATTGCATGATCGTCCTTTAGACAGTGTTGTTTATAGTTTTAATTAAAGACGTAGAGTTAATTCGGCCCGGGCGCCTTTAAAGTGACTCATATACCTCTTGATGTTGTAGTTAAAATGACCGTAATTTTCAACGCAAATTTTAGCAACGCTTATGAGAGGGTATGCGACGCGATTAACCAGATTATTACTAAATTAACTTATGCTCTGTCGCAGTGAGATACTTGCTAGGATAGTTGACAGCTTAATATACAGTGGAATTTACTGTGAAAATAGACCACGTTCTGCATGAAACAGCCATACGTAAGAGAAATTTCGTGATCTGCGACTCCGAAAATGCCCATTTTGAGTAGAAAAAATGTCTACCATCTTGAATACTTATTCTGACATAGAAATCGTGTTATCCTACCCAAAAAACCCGAGACACAAATTTGGATAGAATCGTCAGTGAGCCATACCCACGGATATCTTAAATGAAACTGGATAGCTGATTTATTCTTATAAGAACAGTTTTTAAACTTGAACTATAAGTAACGCCAGCTGCAATGATGCACGAACAACAGGGAAGGGGGAAGTAGATTCGTTCAACACAAGGAAGATGATCGCCTAGCCTTGAAATCAGGCCACGTGCCATGGAACCATAGACAGCCTGAACGCGCTAACCAAAAACCATAGGACCTAAAGAATAGGGACATATAAACAACTATATGCGCTTACGCCAATCAATGATATTCTATGAAAAATATGAAATTACTATAACACAAATGAGCCGCCACAAAACTCGTAATATACATGCTTTGATACTTAATAATGAATGTTAACGGTAGAGAGCTGTCGATTTCCCTAATAGATTTATTCAGAATTATGTATCTACAACAAACTTCTGATATCTAAATTGTCTATTGACAAAAGAGAACGTAACAAATCCTGTTGCAATTATATAAAATGTCTTCGTCACCATTTGGAAATTGTTTTCGGATATGACAAGCATCATCCACGCCTCTGTTCTCCAGTGTTTTCCAAGCTATAAACTACTTCATTAATATGCACTTGATTATGGTCAGTTAAATATTTTAATAAACCGGTATCAAATGAGAACATTTGTTCATTTGGACACATAGTGGATTATTCGCTCGTTCTGTGTTGACTGTTCTACTTCAGGGTGGAAATCTCTAACATGTCTGTTGCCTACGAAATTATTAGATAAATATTAGTGTATAATTAAAGAATTTTTGTGAGCAAAATAATCAAGCCATAACCAAAAAAAAGTTAGAAGCCGTTACATACCTACCTTTCTGCTTTCTGCCTACATATTATCTGAGTAACACTATAATCTGTGGAGTGAAGTGACACTGAAAATTTTTGTAACAAAATAACAGTAGTACTTGCTATTTTGTACAATTTTCAATTCCGTGAATGTTGGCAATTTGGTTTTGTCGCTTTCATTTTATTTCGCGGGTGGAAAACCAGAAGCCTTCGAATTTTAATGATACTCGCCGAAATACAACGATCGTTTGATTTTTAACGTTGGTCACATTTCAGAACACACAAGGCAATTCGGTACTCAATTGCGCCTCCATGTCCATATAGACTTATTTTGGAAAATTACTGGATTATAAGTAGACAAATGTGGCTAAAATATGTCTAAAAAGTAGTCAATATGTGGCTAAAGTATGTATAAAATATTGATTTTATTGTGTCAATATAGCATAAATTTGGTACCAATTACGGTTACATAATAGAAACACATAGAAACTAGTTTCTAGTCAGACACATTGCATGAATGAATTCGCCATATTATTTTGTTGAAACAGAAACGAGGCTTTAAGAAAAAATGGCGGATGCGGGATTTTTTTAACATAATTTAATATTTTTTGCGAAATTTAAGTTTAAAATTTATAAAATGCAATATTATAAGTTAGATAGAATGCATATATTATGCATTTAGTTTATCCAATAGATCCTTTGTTGAATGGGCGCCAGTTAACAATGAACAATTTTTATTTAATATTTATGTACGTATGACGTATGTCAATTTTATAATCATATATATATATATATATATATATATATATATATATATATATATATATATATATATATATATATATATACACATCAAAAAAATCTAGGGGACCCGCCAATAAGTTGATGTTACGACAATGAATAAAAATATAATTATTGCACGTTTACGACATACCGTTTTTCATTCGATTTGTCACCATCTGACGCTATTTGTTTGTAAAGTTAACCTCATGTTTTATGAGAAAAATGGCGTCTTTTATCAGAATAGCTAAACCCATAAGTTCCTTCTCGTTTGTTTTAGTTAATTGTCGTAGTGACACTTGGTGTAGACGTAAGTTCGTACTTTGTAGAATATGGAAAGCCGTCATTTAGACCGCGGAGCACAGTGGCGTGCAATTGATATGCTTCAGGGTGGTGCTACACAAAGAACTGTAGCTGAAGCTCTTAACACCTCTAAAAGTATTGTTAATCGGTTGTGGCTAAGATATCAACAATTCGATGATGTTTGTGAACGTCATACGGGGCGTAGACGGGCAACTAACGCAATTCAATATCGCTTTTTACGACTTACCGTAACATAACCGCTTCCGAGCTGTATCAATGATCAATTGAATAACACTCACAACATCGTAGTGAGTGACCAAATTGTGGGTAACAGACTCCATCAGTGCAGACTTAATGCTCGGCGGCCATTGAGGGTGTCAAAGCTATCGCGAGGGAATCGCGCAAAAAGGTTATAACGGGCGTAGGAACACGCCATGTCGCAACGTCAAGAGTGGACTCCAGTTCTTTTCTCTGACGAATCTCGCTTTGGTTTGGAACCGGATACCAGAAGTCTAAGATCCTGGAGACAATCTGGTAATGCAGAACGGCTTGCTACTGTTCAGGAGGGAACCAGCCACCAAGGGGGAACAGTGATGGTATGGGGGAAATTGGCCTAGGTGGAAGAACGCGGGTCGTTTCTCTGGATGGCTTCTTAAATGCGGTTAATTATCGGAATACTATTCTTACATCTGTTGTGCTTCCATATGGGGCAGAAATTGGAAATGATTTTACTTCCATGCACGACAATGCCCGTCCACAAATGGCGAGAATAGTGCAAGATTATCTTGAAAACCAGCACATTAATGTTTTGTCATAGCCTGCACACCCGACCCTAAATCTAAATCCTATAGAACACGTTTGGGACATGCTGGGTAGACGCCTTTTACGCCAGAATGTCGTGTTTCAGAACCGGAATAATCTTACTGAGTGTCTTATACAGGAGTGGAACGACATACCTCAGAAACACATAGATAATTTAATTGTAAGCATGCCACGTAGATGCAGAGTGGTGATTATTAATAGTCGCGGAGGTCACACTTTGTATTAACTATTCGTTTTGTCATTCTTTAGCAAAGAAGTTAATTGCTCTTTTTCGTAACTTTTTAAATTTTTTTCCTTGTCTCAAGTTGCAGTTGTTTGTAATTTTTTCTTGAATAAAACTGTTTAAAACCATACCAGTAACTATTTTTATTTGTTACTAGAGTACTACTTTCATCTAAAATTTATTTTTCCTCACAAAATGTGTTGTCCCCTAGATTCTTTTGATGAGTGTGTGTATATATATATATATATATATATATATATATATATATATATATATATATATATATATATATATATATATATTTGTGAAAAGTAATCTTGGGTTGGTAGCATTTCATTACATAGAAATAAGCAAATAGACGAATAAGAAGGAAAACACACTTACCAGTGCTATATCTGGACACACATACGGAAATGAACCACTATACACACGAAAACGAACCACTTAGAAGTTGTACAAGTTCTTTCACCTTTCTTGAGGATCTTCAGAGCAGTATACGATTTATTTCATTGATCATCCATACTTGAATTTAAAATATTAATACTCCAACATTTGCAGTGACGTTTTATGACGGAACTCATTCTTAGAATACACAAACCTAGTCTACTATTTATATTTGTTCTATTTGAACATATTATATATAAAAGCATTAGGCATACAGTTATCCAGAAGGTGTTAAACTTTAAAATGCATAATCTTGTTGAACCTATTGAAAAACAACTACTTTTTCCAACTATATGCGGGAAAATATTGAATTATATATAGAGTTCTGAAGCATTCAAAGAGGGAGTGATACAGAAATTGCTTGCTTAGTCAAAACTAAAATCATTTGTTGGTTGTATGTATTAATTGTTTCTTCGAAAATTCTCGAAAAAAATCCAATTTTCACCCTGGATATATTTATTAGCTTTGAAATTCTTTGCTATTCATATTTATTTTGTGAAAAGTAATCTTGGGTTGGTAGCATTTCATTACATAGAAATAAGCAAATAGACGAAGGAAACACACTTTATATATATATATATATATATATATATATATATATATATATATATATATATATATATATATATATATATATATATATATATAAATGATTATGATTACAAAATTGACATACATAAATAAATATTAAATCAAAATTGTTCATTGTGAACTGGCGCCCATTCAAAAAAGGATCTAAGGATCTATTGGAATATAAGCTAATTAAAGTAAGTATTTTCAACTGCATTATCCACGTATCTTTGAGGTAAAATATCTACATACTCTAAGTTTAAACTATCTCTTTCCGTCTCTGTCCGGCAACGACGTGAAAACAATCTAGAAATGTTGTGTCTAGAACGTCAAGATCTGTCTAAAAGGCGAAGTTAGATTTTTACAGGAAAGCATCTGATGTAAAGTAAAAGGTAAAAGTACATGTAGGTCGTAGGTACTGAGAAAATTGAACATACCTTTGCCGTCGTCAACACACTATCGCTTAGTCTTAACTTCTTAGCTAAGTGACAAATACCAGGGCTTATCTGGGAAGTACTTAAGCCCACCCAACGCATCCCAAAATAACAATATGCAGGTGTTGTATTTAAAACACTTTGCCGTAGATACAGGCTTAGTAGCAGCTCATCTAGCGAAACCCCGCAAAGTTGGTGACTTATGGTCCATTAAGCTGGTGAATCGTTTACTTGAACATTCATAACGCTGGGAGGTGTTCGGTTCCTCGCGGGATCTGCGAAAAGGATATGCTGATCCTGTAAAACACCGAAGGGGTCTCCGAACTCAGCCTCTGAATTATGTTCCATGTAATAATGCAGGCAATTAGGACTCTTCACGCGGCTATCAGTGGCGCATGTGAGGGAATTAGATGGGGTAATCGACCCTAGCGACCTGTTTTATTTCCCCGAGCTGCTAGGAGATGAATTGGCCGGATACCCTCGACACTATATGAATCTAAAAAACGAATTTCTCAACTTCAAATGCAAAGTCGTTTGATGCAATATTTCCAGAGATAAAATGAAGTTTCAATATTAATTAATTCTTAACATCGACATAAATGGAAATGAGTTCAGAAATACACAAATAAATAATTTTACAAAATTCGACAATGGCTATTAAATTCAAGTTTGTTTGCTACCTTTGACTTTTATAGGTTAATCCTTTTGTATACAAACCAGAAACAAAAACGCTCGCTGGCTGCACTGTTGCACTATTTTTATAATCCCCTAGCGGTGGAATTCTGCAACCTGCAACTGATTATTGGCGACGACATTGAATAACTGCTTTGGGTCCAATATTTTAGCTATTTCAGCAACTCTGCTGAGGGAAATCTCATTCTATGTACTAGTAATCACTCCCAATTACTTGTCTTCTTGAATTCTTGATTTATCCTTACACGGATACGACTACAAACACTGGGAAGCCCATCTAGACCACAATAGATACCTTATTGCGACTAATATCTTACTATTATTATTAAGAGTCTTCAATTTATACAATATGATGTTGCTCCACAAACTTATTAACGTTTACAATATATATATATATATATATATATATATATATATATATATATATATATATATATATATATATATATATATATATATATATATATATATATATATATATATATATATTTTGTGAAAAGTAATCTTGGATTTGTAGCATTTGATTACATAGAAATAAGCAAATTTGCTTATTTCTATGTAATGAAATGCTACAAACCCAAGATTACTTTTCACAAAATAAATATGAATAGCAAAGAATTTCAAAGCTAATATATATATATATATATATATATATATATATATATATATATATATATATATATATATATATATATATATATATATATATATATATATATATATATATATATATATATATATATATATATACACATTTGTAATTGATGATTTCCGGGTCTTCGCCTACGTGTTTTCTATTCTTCTAGAACGACGTTTCGGCAGAGTCACATCTGCCATCTTCAGGTTCTTCTCCATAACGGCTTGTTGCTGCTTGTGGTTGCTCGAACTGAAAGTTCAGTTCAGTGGAGTAACATAATATTAATATTATGTAAATTGAAGACTCTTTATAATAGTAAGATATTAGTCGCAAGAAGGTATCTAGGGTGTCCTAGATAGGCTACCCAGTGTTATATAACTTTTACTATTTTCTCTCTAGATTACTATCCGTCACTAAGTCAGTGCCTTTACAAAACAAACTTCCTTGGTTTCCTTCATACTTCCTTCTATAACAACTATCTGCTAAATTGCGAGTCACCAATATTTATAAATTTTACTGTTACTCTCTACATACTTTTAAAAAACTATACTAGGTTTTGATGATATGTTGGTGTGATGGGGTTTACCACACTTAAAAGTTATACTTGGTCTATTATGAAGTATAAAACCTACATATAAAATTAGTATTTGAAAAAAAAACGGTAAAAAAAATTGTTTTTCCTCTTTTTTAGTTGTTTTTATTATATTTGTATTAATAAGATTTTTTTTGAATCGCAACCAGCTCTACTATGTATTTTTTCTTCAGGTTCCATTTTGGAAAAAATTACTGAGATATGCCGACGCCGTTTCTTTTTTATTTATTTTTTTTAAGCGAACAAATTAAACACTTATTAAAAAAATCACCACGTCTCTCCTAATTAACGGATTGCAATTTTTTTAAATGATTTTGAAAGTTTGAGTGCCCTTTTATATGTGAAAAAAATTCATGTATCTAGGGGTTCTAGTTTTTATCCTGTTAAATTTTTCAAAAATCCGAATTGTAACAATATTGTGTAAAAACTATACCACCGATTTTGATGAAATTTGGTGTGATGATTTACCACACTTAAATGTTATATTTGGCCATTAATGAAGTTCCTACGCATAAAATAAGTGTTTAAAAAAAAATCAGTAAAAAACTCGTTTTTCTCGTTTTTTTAATGTTGTTTTTGTTATATTTGCAATAATAATAACATTTTTTTAATCGCAACTAGCTGCATTATGTGTAAAATTTAATTCCAACACGTTTTTTCCTTCTCCTTCTAGAAATGTTTCTAAAATGAATTGCTTCCCAGTTTATATAGCGAAAAGGAAAAACAATTTGTAATTTTGTGCGATATTTTTCACTATTTTTTTAATAAAAGAAATAAGCCCATGTTTTTGAACTAAAGCATAGTAAAATTATCATTTATAATAATATTTTGAAGCTATTAAAGCAAAAATTCTCTTCTTATGCGATTCACCCAACCAAAAACATATACCACCGCCTGAACTAATAGGCCTGTTGCATAATAATTTAAATAGAATAACAATAATACCACATATACCATATATTGTTGCTTCAGGTATTATAGGTACCATCTATTTTTGATCTCGTTGTTACCTTTTTTTACTTATTCTAACTGTATTAATTATTTTCATAATCACGCTGTGATAGCAACATCCTTTTGCTCAAGTTATATGGTAGGATCGATTTAATAGCAATTAGAAAAACTTAATGATCCCTTTCATAACCGGATGTACATACTTGACGTTAAATTGAACCTGGAACGGAATTCCTGAGGAGCACTTATTGGACTGATTTCAATTTCAGATATTACGTTAAGATGGTTTCCTAATAACTCACGGTTTTATCCCATCATAACAAATTTTCAATAACGCCATGGCTTGAGGTAACTTACCGGAAGATTTATCGGTATTAGATATAGTCTCAGTCTAAAAGCTAGTTTACAGGTAGTTTTAAATCATAGATAGCTCTAATATTCTAGGCTATTTATGGCTTTTAAGACGACATACTGCGAATACGTATGCCCTATAAGTGCCCTATAAATGCCCCCGAAGTGCCTTCTTATAAAATAACCCCAGACAGCACATAACATGTGCTGGACGTCCATTTCATGTCCATGATAAATCCATACGTGCATGGACTTTATTTGGACATCCGCTGGATGTCCATACGATGGTCATCCAATGGATGTCCATACGATGGATATTTAGGGGACGTACAAACCTGTTCGCCAATGGACGTCTATTTTAAGTCCAAGTTCGCTTTGTTGTATTATAATTGAATATTTTATTATACACGATCACTTTGATAGTTATTAAATCATTCCTAATAAACTTTTTTCCTTAAATACCTACCTCATCATTAATTATCGAAAAGCAAAAAAAAACTGCATAACGCGGATATATATTTATACCTATATATTTATTTTTAACTCATTAAAGTTATTTTATTTATACGGTAACATGACATGTTCTAGATTTTTCTAAAACTCTGAAAGAATAGGAAAGTAGGTATAAATAAATATTAATTCAAATTAAATGTTCGAAATTGCGATCATTCTCTCTTAAGCACAACTCTAATCGATTGAATGTTTCCGCCCACACATTATTTAAAACAATCGAAGACACTGCTCTTATGTGGTGCCGTATTCGTTCCTTCAGTTCTTCCAGATTCCTCGGTTTTGGTTAGTAAACTTTACTTTTCAAGTAACCCCAAAGGAAGAAATCCAATGGGATTATATCAGGCGATCGAGCAGGCCATTCCGCAGGCCGACTTCGACCAAACCACCGCCCGGGGAACACCACGTGTGAATATTGAAGGACATTTACTGCATAATAAGGGGGCGCTCCATCTTGCTGATACCAGATTTCATTGGCTGGAGCGTCTGCATCGTCAATATTTGGGAAAAATACGGCAAGTGCGGGGGTTAAGTCGGTGCGGAGAAAATCTAAATAAGTGTCTCCGGTTAAATTTCCCTATCGAACTCGTTTGATAGGGAAACTGGATCTGGATCATCCTCGTTTAACTCATGTGTTAATTAAATTTTATACGGATCATTCTTGTTGGTCTTCAGGATTTGGGGACTGAATAATTTGAAATTGAATGTGGAACCTGCAATTCCTCACATCGTCGAATGCCGACTTTCATTTACGGATAATAAAATATTTAAACTATTTTGATCATTAACAACTCTGGTAAGTCCACTTCTCGGAAGATCTCTGACACTGCCTTGTTCTCTATACTTCTCTTCAATCCGGCTTACTGTTAACTGACTGACGTTTTTACCTTCACATGCAGTGACAACATTATTTACTGTCACCTACAAGAATCTGCTGGAAAAATATATTGTTTCCGTTAAAAAAAATATCTATGATGTCACATCCGGAACACCTAGCGCCATCTTATTGTATATGACATCAAAATAAGCGGAATAAAAAATAAAAATCAACTTGTCTGAGGATTTTAGATAGAAATGTCAATCTTAAGAAATATTGAAGTTAACCGTTACTTTTCTGACGCACTGTATAGTTATTATTATTCTACGAGGATACGCATCGCACCGAAATACACACGATATGGGCGATTCTAAAGTGATAAAGGAACATTTCGCAAATGTGGTCCAAATTTAATCATATCCTTTTGTACTTTGACTATGTCATAATGGGAAGTAAAATGGTCTGATAGGACCAGGAATCCAACCCTTGATCATTCGGAAATTCAAATCCTACCAAACTCCCTGTAATTTATTCATGTATTATCTCTAACTAAATCCCAATATTCTAAACAATTAAAGTTTAGTTTACCCAACAAAACTACTAGAATCCTCTGCAAAAGCCGCCTCTTGTTTCGAGTACATTTGGGACTACTTGTGGCCTTATAAGTGGTAATTTTCACATTGTCCACTCTCGGCGTGGGACTCGTTTTACTCAACTACCCTTTTATTTAATTTTAAACAATACCAACGCTCGTGAAAGGCCAGCCGCTCCCTGATACCGCTGAAATTTTACAAAGCACTTTCCAGCCGAGCTTAATATTTCATGAAATGAGAACCGCTGAATGAGCTTCTTCCTTCCACAAAGTTCTGATAACGCCCAATAAATAGATTCCATTTTGCATTATTATCCGTTTAACGGATACTATGTGAAACGGATGAACCTTTCCATTTGCTTATAGTTTCAAAACTAATCTGAACTATGGTCTAATCCAGAGGTCCCCATATATTCTGACACCGCTCCCTTTACAAAAAAATCCAACGCCCCCCATAGTAGTTACACCAAATATTAAAATAGTGTTTATGGATTTCATCTGTATTTTTTTCTAAGTAAACTGACCAACAAAATAAAAGTTACACGGCCGCGCCAATATTCTTGGCTATACATGTGACCTCGATAAGAGGGGGCCGAGCGGTGCCATCGTTCTTTACCCTCAATTACACGGCCAAATTTGTCCTAATTTTGGACCTGCGTAAATTACTCAAATTCTTTTTAATTAGTCTCTGTTCTTTGGTAAAATTTGGCATTTCC
The DNA here is from genome assembly GCA_964058915.1 of Tetropium fuscum. Classification (NCBI taxonomy): domain Eukaryota; kingdom Metazoa; phylum Arthropoda; class Insecta; order Coleoptera; family Cerambycidae; genus Tetropium; species Tetropium fuscum. The sequence goes on along the minus strand of CAXKVY010000467.1, from coordinate 210,103 downwards.
CATAATATTTCTACAGGATGGTAAATAAAACAATGCAACATTCTGAAAGTTTGGCATGGTCCCATTTCAACAAACATTTTTTCCTGGATTTCAACTCTAATGGTGATTGTAATAACTTTTATTTCTTACAGTGGTAACTATTTCACTGGTAAACTAATTCTCAAAATATATGGCTCAAGTTAAATTTGAAACCTCAGTTAACAGAACGCTATGATCATAATCGGTTGGAGGCAAAAATTCAATATACAGGGTTGCTTTAAAAGTGACCCAAATCTGAAATACCCCGAACTTACTTTTCTTCTTTTATGAACCATATGTTTAATAAGAGTATAAGCATCTTCTTGTTTAGAAGACGACATAAAAAAGGTTTGATATAGATGGCTTTTTAAATATTCCTCTTCCAGTCCTTGAAATGTGATATTCTTTATCCTTTTTGTCAGCATCCAATTTATTCAAATGCTCTTGTAGACTAGAAGGCTTTCTGGCCTTTGAAAAAAATTGCAAATTAAACATATACGTAATGGTTGGTTCGTAGGACAGTGCGTAAATCCAGATTTCAAATACTCAATACTGTAATGAATACACAACGCTGTAATGAATATATCGTAATTTTTCAAACGGATTATGATAAAGGGGATCTAACTTTATGAGTAAAATCATTTTCTCACTTTCCGATTTTTGAAGTGAAAACTTCTTTAGGCCCGCTCAGCACTTTTATTTTTGTGGGTGTTGAATGAGATTGGGTGGTCACGCGTCAGGCTCGGCTATGTAACGCTCCTTAGGGCATAGTCGGCTAGAGGATCAGTCGGCAGAGCAAGACAGGGTTTGTGGGTATTGAATGAGACTGAGCTGTCACGTTCGTCTATGTAACCCTCAGCCCACTCGTTGACTAAGCGAGAGAGATAAACTTGACAATATATCAGGAAGTTCCATGTGGTCGGGTTACCGTCCAATTGTTTTTACTCTGTATCGAATTGTATTGAATTCGGTTGAATGGAAGCAACTGCCGTCGCAGTACTTTCTAAATGTGAGTAGGTATTTTGGAGCGACATACAGTGGGGCGGCATCTAGCGCCGGTTGCCTGAAGCATCTGTGTCACGGGCGTACGGTGTATTAACGGGTGCGATGTACAGGCGAACGGTTACAGCATATATTTTAAAATTTTAATTTGTTTTAAAACACAGAATAAATCATTATTTTTAATTGAACGTAATTTAATATCATACATGTGTGTACATATGTAAATGTGACAGAATCTGCTGTGTATGTATACGACGTTATTCATCAACATAAGAAATAGTGTGTGTTTAAGATCACAAGATTGACGCTTGCTGCGTCTTACCAATAGCGATAATATTTCGTACTCAGGTATGTTCTAGCATTTTTGAAGGTAATATAGGAGGACGGTTACAGTATATATTTTAAAATTCGAAAATTAGAAGTTTTCACTTCTATCGTATGGTCATAAGAACACACCCATGTTTTTTTTGTTAGAACAATTTTTTAATATTTCTGGAACAACTCCATGTAGTTTGTTTTTATTCAGATACTGTTTCTCGTACATGAAGCATGTTTCAGGAACTTTTTGGAAAGTTTCATAACGATTCCATTCATATTTGCAGATATAACTTAATGTGATCATATTTATTAATAAGATAATGTACTTTATGTTCGTAAAGATAAATAATTTAAAAAGAGAAAGAGTTTGCAAAGAGATAAAATTATATATGATTAAAAACTCTGTAAATAAAACTAATGTATTCCACGCTTAAAATCCTTTTCAAACCCTTGATTGTTCTAGAGTTTGGAATGTGAAACAAACTGTTTGTTGATGTTTAATACTTCTGCTCTTTCGGTAATGTGGGTTAATTAAACTCTAAATAAAACATGTTTGATGAGCCGCTAGGTAATTGCCATGTATTTGTTTTCCAAGTATTAGCTTCCGCTTTTGTATTCAGTTTACATTAAATGTGTTCTGTTGATAAAAGTTGTAGATAATATTTCTTTTAATTTAGTTATGATATTGCACTAGATAAGTAGCATCATTAAACAATTTTATTTTTCATCCTCAGCAATTGATAAAATTCTATAACCCTTAATAAGTATTTCATTTTGTACGTAAATTAAAAATTATTTTGTAAAATAAGGAAAAATTTGTAAAATTTACGAAATAAGTATAAATGTATATAAGAAAATATCTAAATTGGTAACTATAACAATGGGGAGAGCCTCAGATATGATTAATGCACAATGATATTATAATATGATGACGGTTATAACAAATTTTTATATTTTGTTAGTAGATCGACTCAAAATTATTATTTCCAGTTCTTATTGATTCTTCCATCAGGAGCTATATGAATATAACTTTTTATTCAATGATGAAATAACATATAAAAAATGAAAAATTGCTCGGCAGTTATGGCCATCTGTGCCATCTGTTGCAATTTATCTCCCGCAGGAGAAATATTTTATGTGTTTTTAGGGTAGGGTTGAAGTCAGTTTACCAAATCAACATTTAAGAAATTATGTGCTCGTATTTATATTTTTAGGACAAGATCTTTCGTAGGATCCTTAACCAATTAGATCATCCAATTTGGTTAATTTAATTTATATTTATTTATTTATTTATTTATTTCCTCCAGCAGCATTAATTACGGCTCGACACCTTGGCATACCGAAAGTTAAATTATCAATTTCGTTTTGAGGTAATAAGATGCTTAAGATGATCTTGAAGACCTCAACTGCATAATATAGATGAGGAGCGATCCGTTTCTGAAGCATATCCCATCCGTGCTCGATGGGGTTAAGGTTTGTTGATTGTGCTCGCCACTGTAGAAGGGTAATATCTCCATTATCAAACCAATATTTTACTGTTGCGTGGCCATGCAATATCCTGCAAATGGAAGGACAACAGGTTCCAAGATACGGTCAATATATTGATATGCCTTCCACGAAAACGGGAACAGTTCGATGGTGAACATTTATTCCAGCACACATCGTAACTTGTAGATCACCATATGGACGTACAACACCCTGTACATATCTGAGTCTCTCTTGTCGACCAGATCCTCTCTAGACTTTCACTGTTCATGAATCAGAACTCCATTCTTGTAAGCACCAATGCACATTTATTGTGACACCTTAATCTTGGTCCACGTTTTCCACGACGCGACGTAACATGGGAACCCTCAAAAGTTTGGTCACACATATTAATTTTGTGGGTATTTGCTAAGGCCATGCAGAGTTCTCGTCCAGGTGTATGCACATTCCGGCGAGCTAATCCTACCACATATCGATCCTGTCGAGTCGTAGTTGCATGTTGACGACATCCATTTCAGCGACATCACCAAATTGACGGCCTCCAATTGACCAATTGACGGCCAAAATGACGGCCTCCGAGGTACCTGGTGCCCAGGGTGGACACTGGACAGTATTGACGTCGTCTCCTAGAGTTTGATGGGAATTCGCAACAAAGTCGAAACTCGTTACTTGCTCGGGGGTTTTTGGGGTCGCTCAACACGAATATCACGACGGCAATGGTCTACGATGTACCTGGTATCCAGGGTGGACAGTATGAACGTCGTCTTCAGAGCTCAGAAAATTTGAAATAATGTTAACTCTAGAACTAAGCGACGGCCCCTCTAAATAAATTGAATCCCTTTGCAAGTCGATGAACTTCGTCACAGTTTTTGATAACAATACTATAATCATTACCTGGTAGCGAATTTATGGGTCGCCTCTTACTTCCCGAGTTATAATTTTTTTAAATTTTTTGGGCTCTTTACGACCCTCTGAATCCCTTTGCAAGTCGAAAAGATTTGTCACAGTTATCGATAACAGTATTACAAATATTATCTGAAAGTGAATTTTGTGGGCCCAAGCTTACCTCCCGAGTTGTAAATTTTTCAAATTTTCACTTCGAGTCCCTGAATCCCTTTGCAAGTCGATAAAATCTGGCACAGTTGTTAATAATAATACTATAAACATTCCCTGAAAGCGAATAATTTATGAGCCGACGAATTTATGACTTACTTCCCGAGTTATAATTTTTTTTAAAAATTCTGGGCTCCCTACGACCCCCTGAATTGCTTTGCAAGTTGATAAAACAGTGGCACAGTTATTGATAACAGTATTATAAACATTGATTTTATGGGCCGAAGCTTACTTCCCGAGTTATAATTTTTTCAAATTTTCCCCGAATCCCTTGCAAGTCTACGGGGTCTAAAACTACGACCCCGTACGGCTTCCTAGATATCTCTGAATCTCGATTGTACATACTAATAGTAATTTTAAATGATTTTTGAAACATTTCCTGGCTGAACTCATTTCTGTAGTGGACCCCTGAGGACCGACGCGACGCATATATGAAGGTTCGGGTGTTTCCGCAGGCTTAAGCTGCTATCTCTGGCTGCTATTTTCACACCGGTCATTATTTACATGTTTTCCTACGAAAGTTAACTCGTGTTATTTGGGTACATAAATTAGAAAGGGTCCAGCTTCCTGTTAACCTTCTATTCATCCCATTAGGCTTGTTTGGATTTTAGAACCGTTGATATAGTAGCAAATGACAACATAAAACAAGTGATTTCCCATTTAGCAAATATGCAAAGCTAACATATTACGGAAGCAGATCAGCATAATTCTAGTAAATAATTTATCCTTTACCCATTTTTTATTTATATCTTCAGTTGACTACATAGGACAAATAAAGCCGATCCGGGCACATAACGATTTTATGTCCACATTTTACTGCCATTTTATGTATTTTTTATTTTACTTGGCTACTTTCGGATACGCTAAATATATTTTTTATATTGCACACATTCAAATTCAAGCAGATTCAAAACAAAAACCAATACACGTCATCAGTGACGAAAGAGAAGTGTGTCAACAATGCCAAGGTATGAGTTTTTCACTTAAGCGTGTGATGCTCATAATAATATGAATATGAATACTTCTATGTAAGGACATTTTACTAACATTACCAACTCTCAGGTAACGTGGCAACTTTAGACCACGTGATGAATGAAGGAAGTGAATAGATTATGCTGCAAAATATATCTTACGTCAATGGTGACGTCAATGGTGATAATGAATGAACATAACATTTAAGAGCGTTCTATAGCCGCCATATTGAAATTTGTGAAGTCGGTAAATTTCGAATTTTGAGCATACACGAATTATGCTATCCCTGGCATGTAGCTTTAGAACAAAAAAATGTTTTTACCAGATCAAAATTCTGCCTCCCTGTCTGATACAAAATAGTTATTTATGCAACAAGTTCAAAAAGAAAACGTTTATTGTACGCGACGTGAAATTGTCCAACGAGGCCAGTAGGCTGAGTTGTACAACACATCGAGTACTATAAACACTTTTTGTACGAGTTGCATATAGTATTTTTTCTACGTTAATGCAGAAACTAAAAAAATCCCACAAGGACGGTTTAAGTGAGTGAGTTTTTCAATTCGCTGTTTGTTTAATTTATATCTTCCATATCTTTTGGACATATTAAACATCTAGAAAAATATGCCCTTTTTGGCTGAATTTATTTATAAATTAAGAATATAATCGTGGTGGCATCAGCTACAGAAAATAAGATCCTAAAAAAGATTATGATACTGGCCTAAAAAAATTAATATAAATAACAAACTAAAAGCTTAGGAAAATCTAAGGGTGTACAATATCATAATTTCCATATTATTTCATATTTATACAGTAACTTATAGTAACTAATTCACTAATAGAGAGTTATTTATACTTTCTCCGTCTCTATTTGATCCAGAAACTTAGTAATTGAGAAAAAATGACAAATCATCATTGTCAAAACCTTTGGATGATGTAGCAGTTAATTAGTTAATTTAAATTACATGTTACCTGCGGAAACGTGGTATGTTCTTGACGGAGGTGCACTACTACACAAATTGCCACAAAACTGAGAAATTTTCAAATGTGTATAAAAAGTTGAATGACCGGCTACCCTTGTAAGGTCGGCGCCAGCCATGGGGGTAGGCATTTTTTTAGGGGGTCGAAAGTAGAAAGATTTAATATGCATATTTTAAACACCACCGCTGATACGGAATGCAAGTTACCACACCACTCATGAAGTATTGCTTTCAGCGCGTTACAATTTTTTAGTGGGTGGTTCGCCAGTAGTCATATTTCCTGCAAGAAACAAAAATAAATATGTACAAGTCAGCTAAATAGTCGTGGAAAAAAAACTAAAAACGGAAAAATTAAATAAATATATATTCCAAAATAAAGAAAAAAATTCTCAATAAAAAATGAAAACCATAAAATAAATAAAACAAATATATATTTTAAAATAAAGAAAAAAATTCACAACAAAAAATAAAAACAATAAAATAAATAAAATAAATATATATTCCAAAATAAAGCAAAAAAATCTCAACAAAAAATAAAATAAATAAAATAATTCTAACCTATATTCCAAAATAAAGCAAACAAAATCTCAACAATAAATTAATAGGAAAAGAACATTTTTATAAACAAGCTTTTATTGAAACCTCTAAAAAGAAGAAAATAAACTTTAAACTAATTTAAACCCATCAATTTATTACGTTACACAATTTATATGATATAAAAGCTTCCTCTTTTATCATGTGATTAATACACTTTTGCCAATTTTCTGCTGTGACTTTTCCCATTGCTCCTCGAATATGGCTCGCTACGTCAGCTAAGTTAAAAACCAGTTGTCCAGCCTTCAGTAGCAGCTTATCGTGAATTTTTTACTATTCCATCCTGCCAGACTTCACAGTATGTCATTCATTGACCCATGTTTCATCAGTGTAATACATTTTCCTCCCTTCATTTTGAAACATTTTTATTTTTCGAAGATAATCCATCCGCCAAGCAACTATTTCATATTTTCTATGAGAATACTCTTTCTGTCTACTTTTCCATACGTAAAATTCAGGGCTCTTAATTTTTTTGCCAGACTAGCCCTGCGCATTTTAAGGATACTATCAGTTTCATCAATACTCTGCAGCATCTTATTCTAAAGCTGGCAATTCGCTCTTTCTAAAGAAACCGTGGGCCGTTCTACGTATTGCATTTTTTACATCTTCGTCCACTACAATCTTATTTCGACCGCTTTTTGGTTTAGGTGGCTGTACACTTCAATGTATCTTTTCTTCTCTTAAAAGTGCATATATGCTTGACTTTGATGCAGTGTGTATTCTTTATGAAGTGTATATATGCTTGACTTTATAATCCAAACGCATATCCTCCAATTAATCCTTGTCACGATGAGGATGAACTTTCTGTATGCAGTAAAATACTCGTAAAATAAATTTCTTCTCGGCTACCGTTCGATAGCGCTTAATTTTTACAGCTGCGGCAGATGACGGTCCTGGAACACTTTCCATGATTCACTGATATTATATTGTATCAGAAACACAGTAAAATAGCACTGCACAATCGCCAATATCATATCAACACTAACTACTCAATCGCGAATAACAGTTACAAACGCGCGATAAATCCTTCACGCGCGTTTCTCCTTCTCCACATATCAGTCCTTAGTGGCGTCACAGAGCCAATGACCTTCAACATGACACAACGGTGTATTAGTACGATATTCCAAAGTTGTTTCTCTGCTTTTTGACAGCGGACGTTGAAATTGACTTTGTTGACACTTGACTTCTATTGATAAATAATCTAAATTTGACATGCAAAACTAGTCCACCATGATCATATCAATTTTCGGCAGATTTTCTGCACTGACTTTAGAAAATTCTAGCTGGCGCTTACAATAATGTACAGAAACAAAGGAAAATACAATTTGTAGAGAACGCATAAAACATAATCACAAGACCAAGCGTAAACAATTACAGCTGTGGGCATGGGCTATTTAGGCATTCTGAAAAATAATGCTGCCAACTTCATTCCAAACTGTGTAACGTCACTCTAGGTCAAATGGGCGTTTAAATTGCTATAATAAATATTTATTTTTTTATTAAACACTAAGATTTATATTCGAAACAAAGTTGCACGAGGTAAATATCTATCAATTAGCTTTCAAAGAAACAAAATTGTTTTGATATTTAAGAAACTATCGAAAAGGCTCATTATATTTGTTATCTATGCCATCTCCAGTGCAAAGGATGTAGAACATCAGATACGCACCAAACAATGATCAGTAACAGTGAAATTTACTCAGTTCTCCACTTCTTATTGGTATACTGAAAACAGACAGTGCTTGCTTTACAACCATGCTTGGGAAATACTTGGAAACGAATGGTGGGGTTGTCACACTGGGATTCGTGCTGACAGTTGATACTGACACTGTTATTGTAAAAACAGCACTGACTTCAAAAATAGCACTGTAAAAACTGTAAAAACAGCACTGAAAAAAAATGGGTTCATGTAACATAATTTAATTTATAAATTTTCAAATGTAAAATTTAATAAACTTAAACATAAATTATCGGGCTCGTCTCCGTAGTCAAGATATTTCGGGCTACGTCTTCGTAATTTACGGAATCTATAAAGAAGACAAAATTGAAAAAATCTGTACTTAGCGCTATTTAAGACGCCGAGTTCAATAAAACTTCCTCGATTAATTTTGTAATTTAAGTGGAATTTAATGCATTCGAAATTAGTTGGATTTTAATTGAAATTTTAGTAGCACCTGCGGTTTCATTTCGCCACCTGATAATTTCTTTACTGGCGAAATAAATACAATTTGGCAGGGGCTTTTGAAATATTAGTCTAAAATATGATTTTGAATATTAATGTTTTTCTTAGCAGACGCACCAAATTAATAATACGTACTTTGATGATAATAATTAATATACAATAGCATAGAGGTAATACATTTATAATTTTCTCGATATAAGTATATTACAAAATTCTATTTGATTCATTTACTAAGCGGCATGATCCTTCTTATCTAGAGAACCTTGAAATACACTCAGAGACACAAAATTCGATCCATCTAAAATTTAATAACAATTCATTTGAAAATATTTTCCTATAGATTCGATTTTTTTTTGAAATTGTATGTTTGTTCGTGTGGAATGCAGATGTGCTACTGAATTTCAGCTCAATTTCAAATTTTGACCATATACAAGGTGTACCAATTACATTGTATTTTTGCATAAAGTTTGCAACACTCTGTGGTAAGTGCAAACAATAAAAAAAGACAATTCATTTTTTAATTCATGTCAATATCTCTATTAATAGGGACGATATGATTAATTAAAATAATGACTATGTGTCATGGTAATTTTCAATGCAATTGCCAATGGGTTTTTGCAAAGTTCCATTAGCATCCTCGATTGTTTTTTTTACAAGTGTCGCTAGTGTTTCTAAGTAAATTGTGGCGATTTGGTCTTAATTATAACAAAGTAACGGTAAACAATAACAAGTAATAATGGTCTTAAGTGCACCTGGCGCCGCCAGAGCCATAACTTTAATACAGGAAGGGCGGTCACAATACTATGCGGCACAAGTTCTAGGTGTTTCGAGATGTAGTATTCAAAGAGCCGTGGAACGGTTTCGAGAAACTGGAGAATACACCAGAAGAATGGGATAAGGAAGAAAAAAATGTACAACTCAGCAAGACTACCGTTTTTTAGCCCTAAGAATACTACGAAACAGGGACTCTACTTCTGTTAGTGAGCGGAATGCTTTACAACAACAACGTGGTGTAGATATTAGTGTACGAACTGTGAGAAGAAGGCTAAATGAAGTTCGCTTAAAGGCAAGAAGACCTGCTAATGGCCTATTACTGACTAGAGCATATCGTAGACAGCGCCTTCTTTTCGCGCGTGAACACCAAAATTAGGGAATTGTTTGGTACATGGTAGGAAGACGTGTTCGAGCCCATGTTCCTGCTCCTGTGAACCTGAGGGAGCTTGTACGACAGCTGCACTAAGCAGCTCTCGTACAAGCATGGTATGAATGTCACCAAGGTGCCATTCGTCCTTTATTTGAGGGGATGCCAAGATGCATGGAAGCTGTAATTCTTGCTCGGGGAGGCAATACAATTTTGTATGTTGGTGCTTTGTTTGTGAAGTTAAAAGTTAATGTTAATTATAAATTGAAAAACTACGTCATTATTTTAATTAATCATATCTTCCCTATTAATAGCGAATTGACATGAATTAAAAAATGAATTGTTAAGAAGAGACTACGCTAAAGTTCTGTACCAAAATGTCTGTACCAAAAATCTTTTTATTGCATACACTTACCACAGTGTTGCCAATTTTATGCAAAAATTGAATGTAATTGGTACACCTTGTATATGGTCAAAATTTAAAATTTGAAATTTGAAAAGCTGAAATTCAGTAGCACATCTGCATTCCGCACGAACAAACCTACAATTTCAAAAAAGAAATCATGTAAATCGAACCTATAGTTAGGAAAATATTCTTTAATGAATTTTTGGTAAATTTTAGATGGATCGAATTTTGTGCCTCTGACTGTATATACTTTTCTACTTTTTTCATGATTTAGGTAATATCTGTAAGCGCAGTTGTTGGATCTGATTTTTCATAATATTTCTTTTTAAAAAAATATTTTTTTGAATATCGTCTCGCAGTCAGAATGTAACACTTAATAATTAACTTGATAATAATTAAAATTAATAAGTAATACTTTGCAACTACCTACCTAGTTTTGAAACCAGATCAGGTTTCCCTTCTGAGCTCAAGAGTTTAGAAATCAAAGTAATTGCAAATATAATTTAAAAAATAACAATTATTACTTTCGTATTTTAACTGGTAAAAAACTATTTTACTATTTTAAAGTGGCACTTTACCGTATAGAAAAGTCACTTTACTATATAGTGATGTCACTGTTAATTGTAAAGATACGAATGTTTACCTCTATTTTTATTGACTTCTTTTTGTTTATTCCTCATTGGGTCATTACATTGGGAGTTATTTCTCGGGAAACCAGCGGCCACAATTCATGAAAACATAAAATATATAATTACTCTTCTGTTGACATATATAATAGACAAGTGTATTCACCGGGGTTCTTTTGCCCCCAAACCAGCACTCAGTATACCCTCCAGTAAAACGGCTAATGCTATTACCAGTCATATTATTAATATCTATTACTTATCTACTTGACTGGGTTTTACTCCATCAAACTTCCCAATAATTTCCCAAGGCTTCAGCGACTAGCTAGTGCCATCCTTAAAAGAAGTAGATGCTTCCCCGGATATTCAATTGCCGCTAAACAAGACAAGGTATCTCAACGACAAGGTAACACCTTATCATGTCAATCGAGCCGCATACAAGATAACCCTAAACTCGTAAGACCAGACACTCGAGGGTACGGCGCCCAAGACTAACGTCTAAGGGTTTTGTTTCTAATATCACGCCAAACTCTATTCCCTATTTTTAAATAAAGTCAGGGCAGTCGAACAGTAATCACTTAAGTCGACACACACACACTGACTGACAGTTCGACAGAAAATTGTTTATTTAAATATTGGAAATATTTATTTACACTTCTCCAAGTAACCAAAAGTCAATGAAGTTAATTTCTGTCTAGACCTCTTGTCCGATTTCGATGTTTTTTTACACGATAGCCTCATTATTCAAGAATGTGATTGTTGCCGAATGTGACTTAACTGTCGTCGGTAATACTTCGGGCGCCAAACTGTGCTGTATCATGTACAGTTACTACGTTACCCCAAAGACGGCATAATGGGGGCCTTAAATAGCTTCAAGCTAGAAATCGGAAATGTCCAGAGGTCACGTGATCTACAGGGAATTGGGTTACTACCTTCTACAGTGAGACACAAGCAACAATACACAAGCAACAATAAAAGCAGTTAATTATTCATCCAACAAATATTTCATCGCTTGAGTTTTCGTGGAGCTCTCTATTAAAGTTTAAAATTTTCAATGGAATCAAAGTTTCGTTCTATACAGTTTTATTATTTGTTTACTGGCTGAGAACGAGTAGTACGGATGCAAACGAAAACGTAATAATTGATGATCATTTCTAAGGGTCGTATTCTCGATTGCTTCTTCAAACGGACAATTTCAGATACCACCGCAAGGGATATGTCTTCCACAGTCTATGCTACAGGTACCTCTTTTGATTACAAGTATGCGAGAAGACTGACTTGGATACCACCGAAAGGGTGTATCCTCATCACCCATATAGTTAAAATACAAATAGGTACCCTTTTGAACCTGTTTTGGGTACCACCAAAAGCGTGTGCCCTCTACAGTCACAGTGTCTTTTTAGTGCTAATATATCCGCTCCCGAGTCAGCAAGAAGTGTGGCTAACGTTCTTGTGAAACAATGACCAATATATTCCTTCCAATATGTTAAATGGTAATGAACCAATGTGTGATTGCCTACATTTTGAGCTGCACATTTTCCTTAATAATTATGAGTACTTACAGTATTTTACAGTTTTAAATTAACTGACACTGCGATGGCAGATGCCTGATGTGCATTGACAAAACAATTTTTTCTCGCTCCTGGCCGTGAAAATGCCTACTTTCGCGCTTCTAAATGTTCAAGAAAATATCAGTGTCACCTAGATTCGGATAAAAAAATTTTTGTGAGGGAAATTTTAATAAGTTTTTAAATTCGGGGAGCCTTATAACAGGATTATCCCCTTTACACAGCGAAGTAAGATCATCGACTCCTGTCTTTGTTATCTTCGTTGGAGCACTGTTTAAATTAACTCCAATATTTCTCTCTCCAATCGTTTTAGTTCGATAAAGTCATACCTTCAGTCAACGTAACAAAAAACGTATTTTCGTAGGTCCTTTTGTTTGGTCCTTTGGTCCTTTTCGTAGGTCCTATAGGTATTTTTATTAGGCGTGGAACTGACTTAGATACCACCGAAAGAGTGTGGCCCTCAGTCTATACTACGGGTATAGATCTTCTGTGCATATTATTTGAATGAGCCATCTTTTATAGTTACCACTGAAAGGGTTTGGCCTCCTCAGTCTATACTACGGGTATTTTCTGTGCATATTATTTGAATGAGCCATCTTTTATAGTTAAAATAAAAGTACAAGTACCCTTTTGAGCCTGTTTTGGGTACTTTCATTACGCGGGGAAACTGACTTGGATACCACCGAAAGGGTGTTAGTCACCACTTGTTCTCAACTTTCAAAAGTGTGTTCTCTGCAGTTCTCCACTATGAGTGCCTTTTATTACGCGGGAAGACTAACTTGGATACCACCGAAAGGGTGGTATCTCCTCAGTCTATTACAGTCTATTATACTACAGTTGACATGGTCTTAATTATTACTGAAATATTTTACAAGTTTTATTCAAATTTGAGAAAGTAATAACAACAAATTTTTTATTCAATTCTATTTATTCATGAAGAGACATGCATTTGTTTAAGATCCCCTATAACCATTTTTTCCCAACTTAATTTGTAAGTTAAGCAGGTGAGAGAGACAATACAATTTCCCTTTAAACCTCGCGTCTGTACATTTGACCAACGCTTCTTATTTTCTGCAAATACGATGAAACTAGGTAAGCCCCTTACTACCTCTCCTTACATGATTGCGTACGCTCATTTGGAATGACGGTTTCTGCAATTGGTCCAAGTAATATGTCCGAATTACAGAGGTAACATGTCCGGATAGCTGGAGTGTCCCAATTAAGTGTGCGAATTACGGAAGTTGTACTGTAATTGTAAAACCTTGTACCTAAATAAAGGAAGCTTCTACAACTTTCGTCTGAAATTTTTCTTATTATTTAAAAAAATTGTCAATCAATTTGACCGGCGCGCGAACTATAGTGCAAAATATGAGAGCGCGACCGCTCTCGGGTGTAGAAAAAAACCGTATGTTTTCAAGCCTTTTATGAAACCTCATCAAGTAAGCCCAGGAAATGAAATCAGATTCATCTTGATTAAAAATAGCGTCACTAAATTTTATAAATAAGTTTTCGCATAAAGCGGAGGGAGCAGTTAAATACTTTCCCATTCTGCTCTATAAAGCATTTCCCCATCTCTGGGACCGTAATGAATATGCAGCAGATCTAACAGTGACACATATCTAAAACTACGATATTAGAACATCCACGTAATCAGGAGACAAAGTTGGGCATGCAAATACAATAGCTGATAATAAGAGCAACTCTGCATTATCACATTATATGAGCAACTCCATGGAACGGGCAATAATGGAGACTATGAAGATGTAATGCACACTTTGATGTGACATTCCACTTTGAACAGTCTAAAGAGAATCTAGTCCTCTATTTCTGGCCAACTGAGCCTCCCTCCGTAGCTGGAACGTTGTAAATAACACCGACTCGCTTTAATTGGGAAAATAATTCATTTACATCTTGAAACGGCTTTAGCTTTTATTGTGGCGTTAGCGCTCTCAGGTCCTTAAAACCAATAAGTCTCCAGCCTAAAGCGAACTTAATTACTTTAATGAAAATTAGCTTTGACGGGTTGCTAATTGTTTACATAGCTTTAGTCTGTTTTTACAGTTTTAAAATACTTTTAATATACGAGGAAAAATTGCAGATATAAATCCGACAAAATTAAAAATCCATTTTCAATATTCCGTTCATCAATTATACAGATTTTATTTTTTGTTACCTTATATTTTCAGTATGCAGTAATTGCTTTAAAACACATCTACTACTACTTGCCATATCAAGCTTTACCTCTGATATATGCAAGATATGAATAGAGAGCATGATTTAAAGCAGAGCATTGATCAAAGAAACACATGCGGCGTAACGTAGAAAGCACCGTCGAGGGAAGCAGTTTAGGCAGCTGAAATCCTTGTCACGTGACACGAGACGGTTCAAGCTAAAAAAGGGTCTAGCAGTGTATAATTTTAAATTAAGATTAAACATAAGTAGTAGCATTCAGGATCTATAAATCCTTGAAATCAAATTTAATTACCAATAAACAATATTATTTGTTTGTATTAATAGACTTTATCTCAGTTTTTGATTATTTCGTAGCATATAAAGCGCGTTTATTGAAAGATTCGCATGCAAAACGTACAGATGACCCAAAGACGTCAAACGCTGATCATTCTCTGTATTCGATTCTACAAAATCGGAGTACGCCATCTTTATGTCTTGATATCTTAACATCATGGGCTATATACCGGGTACATCACGGTGAGTAGCCTATTAGACGTTTCTAGGAAACCACATATATTTTGGAACTGAAAATGTTCACACAGGGGTTTTCAGGGGTGCTCTATTGGATGAAAATATTGCCGTATATGTGCCACTTCCGGTTATACCGGAAGTCGATAACAAGTTGCTTATTTTAAATAGCATGCTATATTTTTTATGCCAAATTCGAATTCTACTCGTTATTTTAAGGTAACTTTCAATACAATTCCCTATCCCTAAAACCGATAGTTTTTGAGATATTTCGATTTTAATAAAATCTTATGCGAAAACAATCCGTACATTAGAAATTAATAACTTTCGCTATGGCAACTGTCAAGAACCAATTTTTCCAATGTTCCACATACTAAAAAGACATGGAGCTTATGTATGTATAAACTACAAATGCTCCAAAATACACAGGGTGTCCAATAACTGATGTCAAACTTTGACTACTTCGACCTTCAATAAGAGTCTTATTTTAAATGGGACATACTGTATTTTATAATCCAATTCGCAATTCGCTAAAAATATTGTTGAATTAAAATTTGCATTCAATAGAGCACTCTTGAAAACCCCTGTGTGCAAATTTTCAGTTCCAAAATATATGTGGTTTCCCAGAAACGTCTAATAGGCCGCTCACCGTGATGTACCCTGTATAATAGATAATATTAGTCCCCGGGCCCAGACCCTTTTTTTCAATTATTACCTACAAGCTGAAACTTAGCCGAACTGTTCATCTAAACGAGTCGGACAAGTTTTTCATATCTAAGCCAAGTCTTGAATAGGCAGCGTTTTCACTCACCCACCTCTTAAACGTGTCAATTTAACGATTCTATATTTTTTTATGACCTACCATATAATTTCTATTTAGTTTGCACCACAATGACGGTAGAACCCAAAAATAGTCCGCTTGTCAGACAAAATGGCCGCTTCTGTGAGGGCGTTCGACACGCGTAATATGTCGAATTTTCGGAGGTATGTTTTTTCATCACCTACAAGATGATATTTGGCGAATCACTTCATTTAATTATTGTGAATTGCAAGGTAAGTGTCCGACAAAAGTCATGCATTTGGTCGCGAGTCCGACGCGGTGAACATATCGATTTCCCGCTAATCACTTCATTTATTACCTCGTGTCCGACATTTATAACACATGTAAGAAAACACATTTTATATTAAATAGAATAAGTGTCCGACAGAAACGATGCAGCATATGTCTTGTCCGGCAAATTTTGCGTTTATATTTCGAAAGAATTTTTTTTTTAAATAATTTAAAAAATGGATAAACTTTAATTAGCTACATCGTGCTCCCACAGTAACGAACGTATAAATATATCCATTATTAATCGGAAATTTCATCAAAAATTTGTTTTCTGGAAACGCATTTTTGACAGATCAAACTTAAAGGCGCTCTGAGACGCAGCATGGCAGGTAGTGCAGTCATTGAAGGTTTTCCGCTCCGAATTGTTTGAACCTCGACCGATTGACGTGAAAGGACCCCGCACGGAACATACGGAAAATGGCCCTGGGTGAGAATGACCCATATTCCAGGATATTATCCAAAAATCGATGCTGAACAAAAATCTTCATAGGCCCGAGAATCGAAAACGCGATCCGAAGGAGTGGGAGGGGAGGGGAACTTTTCATATATATATTCTTATATACTTTCAAATAATATCGATGATACATATACATACGTATCTATATGATTTGATACAATAAATGCCGCTAGTGTCAGCATTACGCAAGGTGCATCACGTGGCGGATTAGTCGGACACCTATTATTTTTGTGTTTCCATTATTATTTTTTTTAAAATTTTTTCCTTGTTTTATATTTTTTTTGTTTGACGCTTCCAACACTTTTTCTTCTATCTTCTATCAACAATATACATTGTTGAAAAAAAAAAGACTCTCACTTACCGTGACAATAACTAATCAAGGAAGGTATATATGAAAACCACCCCTCCCCTCCCGCTCCCGCTCATTCGGATCGCGTTTTTGGGCCTCGAGCCCATGGAGACTTTTGATCAGCATCGATTTTTGGATAATATACTCGAATATGGGACATTTTCACCGAGGGCCATTTTCCGTATATGAAAAGCTCCTACCGCTCCTTCGGATCACGTTTTTGGACCTAGGGCCCATGGAGACTTTTGATCAGCATCGATTTTTGGAGAATATCCTCGAATTTGGGACATTTTCACCGAGGGCCATTTTTCGTATGTTCCGTGCGGGGTTCTTTAGTGAGTATATCAGGGATGGCTCAATGAGGGTGGATTGCCACTTCTCGAGGGTAGAAAATTTTCACTCAAAATAACCCCGGAAATGGGTAGAGGGATAAATTCTATGTAAAAAATAATCTATAAAGTTTTTTCGATATATCGATATTTTCGCGAATAAAACTTCGCGTTCTCTCCAAAAAGTTGTAAGGACCAAAAATGCAGCTTGTAAGAAACCAAAGAGTTCTTTTTTTATGCATGCGTTAGGTCCAAAATAAAGGGAGTTATGGCTCGTTGAAGAAACCTTTTTTTTTGCAATAACTTTGTTCGAAGTATTCAACGTTAAATAACGGAAAACTGATGTATTTTTCGAGAAAAACATATAGAACATTTTTTGTAGTACTTGGAAAGACCTGAGCACTGTTATTTTAATATTGCGTTATAACTAAGCGAGTTACGATGCAAAAACGGTGGACCGCTCACATTTTTGAGAAAAATATTAACGTTAAATCTCCGCCATTCTCACCAGAATGGACCGGTATCCCTTTACAAATTACTATATTTTAGTATTACAGACGTAATCCAAAAGTTTGGCAGGGTTAGAATACGTATTTTACTTTTTGCATTATTTCTATTTTTTTTAACGAAGGGGTAGTTTTTACCCCTTAAAAGCGAAAAGCACAATTCGGGAATATGTCACTTTTGAGGTTAAGGGCAAGATGAGCTTAATTCCAAATTTTCATGAAAATCGATGCAGGTTCAGAGAATTGTTGTTAAATATTCGTTTATTGGCGCCATTTTTTCAAAAGTTGCTGTATTTCCGGTAGGAAATTTTGGTGGGAAGTGTAAAATTCAGAATCAGCGACTCAAAAAACATAGGGTAAGCTTATAAAACTAAATCCTCCTATTTTCTCCAGGTAATTAATATTCTCTATTGACTGGAGTATGGCCTAACTAAGCAACCGGAAAATCGAAATAGATATGTTTATTATCTGGATCGGATATTGGAATTTGCGAGAATCCAGAATTTGTTTATATGAACGACAGTGTGAGGGTAACCAACATTTTTTAGGAGCGTGGGATCACACGTATGGTATGATCTACATTATCGCCAGATCTCAACCCTATAGAGCAGGTGTGGGACGCTCCCCAAAGAAGAATTGCAAATCGTCCTCATTCTGTCAATAACGTCAGTGAATGCCCTTGAGAGGGTAATTCTCTTCCCGGCGACCTTAATAACAGATTTGAAGGGAGTATGCCAAAACGGTATCAAGCAGTAATACGGGCTCGAGGCTGAGCGACGCATTATGAAATCACAATTTAAAATCTTATTATTCAGAATAATGTTATTATCACATTTGAACGTTAATTAAAATATTACTAAAGTTGTTTTTCATTTTATTTTGCTTTTTATTTTCAGCAAAAGCCAAAATTCAAGAAAACAGTACGATGACAACACCTGTGTAGGTAGCCATTACGCCATTAGATGAATGTACAACGTGATCGATAAAACCGAGTAGACTGAAAAAATTAAAAAAACATACCTTTGTCATATTACCCTGTATAGAGTGCGTGTGAAGAAGTTAAATAATTTCAAACCGGTACCCATTTAAAGCTGAAGTGTACAGGATTATAATAATTCGAAAATCAATGTTAGTCATAATATTATCAGGATATTTGAGCAACAAAGGAAAGTGTCCTTTATTTATATCACTGCAATCTGACGTGAAACGTTACTACTAAAACTCAATGGGACGTAAAAAATCATCATCAACGGCATAGTATACTAATAACTATAATTTGCAACCGTTAAAATCGTGAAAACGAGTCTTCGAATTCATAAATGTCCTGTACCTACTTAATGAATGCTGAATAAGTAATGAACATTAACCTCGCATTTAAGGACCATGACACATTAACTTACTGATGTACGGAGATATCGGACTTAATTGTGCTGTTTAATCTCCTGATGGTATTACTTAATGTATGAATAAAAGCAGAATGTAATCATGCATACATTCAAGTGCTGCTAAACTGTGGATACATACACTGCTCAAAATATAAGCGAATAAGTGCACATAAAATGCACTGATTTGCGAAGAAAGGAACAACATGACGTCTATATTGTATAGACGTATATATGTTTGTATATATATATATATATATATATATATATATATATATATATATATATATATATATATATATATATATATATATATATATATATATATATATACACATTTTTCTACACATTTTTTGAAAAAAAAATATCAAAAACGGCGGTTCCATTTAAAATAACGAAGATGGCGTCATCTTCCGCTATAACCGGAGGCACTTGGTGGATGCACGCCATTATTTTAGTTGAGATAAGCATACCTGAAAACACTATTACCCAAATTTTAAAAATTATAATCTAAGTAGTCTCTGAAATATGTCTAATGTCTCGTCACCGTGGGATACCCTGTAGATAACTAACTTCATTGAGATAACCACGTTGAGGGAACTATCTAAGAAATGCTTTGCTCTATATAGTTTGAGACACATTATCACTAAAATTGTCATATATAGTGCTGGCATTAAAATGAAAAACACATCAGAAGCCTGCAAAAATGCAATCTGAGATATTTCTTCAGTCACTGTTAGTAGAGGGATTATACCATCATAAAACCACAAAAATGAGTTCTGGGGGTGGTGCAGAACCCACCAAAAGAACAACCCTTTGGTGAGAAAACCATTATTTCGCTAATAACTCATTAACCGTTGAGGATATCAAAAAATTGCTTATTATAAAAAAGAATGCTTGACTAATTTAGTAAAAAAAACTTTAATTTTTTTTGTATATATCAGAGTTTTAGAGAAAATAAATATTGAAGAAATTAAAATTTCTAATAACCGTGAATTTTCGCTTATTTGAAATTCTTGGCGTGCGGCCTATAGAGAAAATTGATTTGCTCGAAACCTAAGCAAGTTAAAAGAAAACCAAAATGGGTTTTCAAGGGGCTAGAAAATACTTTCATTTGTTTCATATTTATTATATAAAAATAACAATGTAATATACCTAGTTATCACTTAATTTTTTGCCCTTTTACAGGAGCATTGATTTAATATAAGTTATAAATCTATAATGTGATTTTAGTTCAAGGTAGTACTTTGATCAGACAAATTTTGGAATAATAATGTTCATATTTACAAAATTACCAGCATGTTTAGATTAGTAAAATTTTGGTAAAAATTTTATTGTTATCTAAAAAACGTTATTAAAAAAGAACCAAAAAACAAAAAAAAATTACGTTTATTTATATTAAAACTATTGCCTCTAATCATTTAATAATTAAGAAATTGCATAGAAAAAAAATGAAAAAAAATTAAATATACAGCCTTTTTTAGTACTTTTTAAAGTTATAGTGTCCCTGTGATTTAATATGTTTGAATATACCTGGTCCATAAACAAAGGTAAGAGCTTATATTGTTTAATTATATCATTTAAAATCATATACTACGTGTCTCGGGTAGAAAAAATGCTACTGAAAGAAGAGAATTTTAAAGCATAGCATTATTTTACATTTTTTATTTTTTTTGAATATTTTGTTTAAATCTTTAAGTACCAAAAATGTTGTTCGTTATTACCAATATTACCAATTATTTTGTATTATATATACACACACACACACACACACACACACACACACATATATATATATATATATATATATATATATATATATATATATATATATATATATATATATATATATATATATATATATATATATATATATATATATATATATATATATATATATATATATATATATATATATATGTATATATTAGTTTTTTGCTATTCATATTTGTTTTGTGAAAAGTAGTCTTGGGTTTGTAGCATTTCATTACATAGAGAAATAAGCAAATAGACGAATAATAAGGAAGATACACTTGCCAGTGCTATATCTGGACATACACATGGAAACGAACTACTTAGAAGTTGTACAAGTTCTTTTACCTCCATTGGGGATCTTCAGAGCAGTGTACGATCTGTTTCATTGATCATTTATACTTGAATTTAAAATATTAATACTCCAACATATGCAGTGACGTTTTATGACATCAGTTTTTGAGGGAACTCAAATTTTCAGAATACACAAACCTAGCCTACTATTTATATTTGTTCTATTTGAACATATTATATATAAAAGCATTAGGCATACAGTTATCCAGAAGATGTTAAACTTTAAAATGGATAAAATCTTATTGAACTTATTGAAAACAACTACTTCATCCAGCTATGGGCTAGAGAATATTGAATTACATATACAATAGAGTTCTGAGGCATTCAAGGAGGGAATGATACAGAAGTTTTGACTAAGCAAGCTATTTCTGTACCACTAGATATAATGGTTTTACCTCCCGATCGGTTATTTTGTCGTGTTTTTACACAACATATTTTAAAATCACCTTGTATGTTTCAAATATTTATAGTATTTCTTAGTAGCACATTTCATTGTCAGATGTCAAACTATGTATTATGAATTTCTGCATCATTTTAAAGTTTACGATACTGTGATAAACATATTGAAAATAATTGTCTTGCTGTAATCTCGACGAAACTCGCCTAAATTAATATATTCTGTGAAATCTTCATAATAAACGAACCATTGTGATGTCTTGTATTCAAGGTTAATTACTAAGATATTACCCTAACTTAACAATTATATCCACGGTATTTGAGCAAATATTACATGCCTTGCTAATTACTGTTTATCTGAATCAAAATAGCTGCTAATAATGTACCGTCTACAAATATTGAGGAGAATGTAGTGCATAATTATTAATTAAAATTATTAGTCCTGTTAAATCCGGATGTTATAATTTTTGTTTCATACTGCACACTGATTTATTTATTTAAGTGTAATAATTAGTACTGACCTTGGATTAAGTGTATTATCATTGACTAGCTCCATTGGGTAAACTGCAAAAAATTTTTAGATCGAGGATATATACACATATATACAGGAATCATACAAGGTATACATACCCTTTTTCAGCTATCTTGGCGTGGGTATGCATTAATTTACGCGAATTAAGTGTGTGCATAGAAGAACTGCCAAAAATAATTATTCACACAGGAACACACTTTATTTCGTACAGCAAGATGTATACAAATATAATGTTATCGAAGGTCAGTGCAGCTGGCCTTTTATATGAAATAAATGCAAGCTTGCATTATTTTTGGGCCTTGCGTCGGTATTTTTCGTCGGTGCCTTCATTCTGACACGTAGGTAACATAACGTTTAGTTTGTGTTACGAAGTAACAACAAAGTTAAAATAAATATAATTTATAAAGTATACAGTATCATTACTCGCGTTATATTTGTTGTTTTTGGTCAATTTCTAGGAGCATGAGCACCCGACGTTAAAAAGTAAATCGGCCATCCTTATCGGCCATCAAGTACCTTATATAGATTTCTTTTATAAAATAAAAATGTAATTATTTAATTTATTATTTCAAGCCGGTGTAGAAATATTTATTATATTTTTCCCAGGATCCAACTGGGGTACCTACGTGTGGTCATCTTGTTCTTTTGTGATCTCTCCCTCTCTTCTTGATGGTCCAAATAGACTGTTCATCTACTAGGATCGTCAAAGTAGTGAGATCAGATACATGGGGATACAGACATAGGGAGGGTAACTTCATAAAAAGTAGGTGTCTGCCATTCGTCTGATGATATAAGGTCCATC
Source organism: Tetropium fuscum (assembly GCA_964058915.1). Taxonomy (NCBI): domain Eukaryota; kingdom Metazoa; phylum Arthropoda; class Insecta; order Coleoptera; family Cerambycidae; genus Tetropium; species Tetropium fuscum. The sequence continues at coordinate 187,034 of CAXKVY010000467.1, read as the reverse complement.
TCGTTTCGGATTAAACTTTGTGGTTGTTCTTTTTGCAGAATCACATAGAAAGTGAGTTTCAACTAAGGCTTTGTCGCCAATATTGAATGATATATTTCTTCTGACAGCGTCAACATACATATGACGCTTATCTTGTTTATTTTAGTTGGTATCTCGTGCTTTAATCAAACCAACAGTCGGTACAAGTTTTGAAAAACAACAACAGATACCTCAACAACGTCGTAGACGTTTTTTATAACGCTGAATCTGCTTACGAAGAAATTGATAATGCTGGGGAACTGTTCATGCTAGCACTCTATAAAACAAGATCATCGGAACGCGGCCTAAATGAGCAGAGATACATTTACTTCAGTAAATTCGTTGGTCAAACAAATAATAGTGATATATTATCCAAGCTACCTCCAACATCAGCTTCAGCACAACAGCACTCCCGTCGTACTTACCTCTAATGTAAACATGGCGAGAAACTTTTTCAAATCTGTGGGGCCGGAAGAAATTCAACAACACGATCTCGCATATTTACACTACAAGTGCACATCACCAGCTCCATCTCCAATTTTATTGTTAATAACTAGCAAGGATGTGAGAAAAGATGCGTCAGTGAAAAAGCGGAATTGCGTTGCACAATCATTTGCAGAAATTGCCTTGGTCAAAGCTGTCCAAATACGGAAGTAGACACTGGGGACGACGGCAGTATATAAACAGGAAATCTGCTTATGGATTAGGTCTGACAGGGAAACCACTGAAAAAAACACGCCAGCAGTCTACCTCAAGGGTGCTGTGCAATAGCTATTTATGTAACCATTTGGGACACGTACTATTCTGTGTAACGAGAAGATTTCTGCGGAACGAGCTCTAGCGAGTTCCGCAAAAAGATGCGAGTTACACAAAATAGTGTTTTCCAACGTGTTTCATACAAGATTTGTTATAATTTTTGATCAATTATTTTATGAGAAGAAAACTGAATTTTATACTATTAAAAATTATAAAGTAGGTTGTAACGGTGTGACAGCTTTTCACTTTCGTAGCTTGTCAGTTTCATAATTGTCTAATGATAACCTATAAAGAACTTTACAAAATCAGTTGCGTAAAATTTTACTTTTCGTAACTGGTTGTGAACAGTAAGACCTTCCTTACGTCAAAGGGTTTTGACATGTGTCACTTTAAATGTCATAATTAGAAAAATAAGCTTTAGCTATCTTATTGCAAAATCATATAATAATTTAGTCATGTGTACTTACTGTGTACCCGCAACCACTCTATTTGATTGATCATGGCTCGAAAACTACTGGACCAAACGGAATTGAGTATAGAAACTTATTTGTAGCAAATTTCATAAGGAATATTTTAGTATAGTGAGGAGTATAATTTAGTGAGTATTATTTTCTGTGAGATTGACGGTTTTCAAGAAAAAAACGAAAAAGAGTGCTGGTTTGAGGTGGTGTTTTGGGGTGAAGCGTCCACTTTAAAGTTTATAACTTTTTTGATTTTAAAAAGTCTTACTTTGGGGCTGGTATAATCCCCAAATGGCATAACATTATAATTCATTTTTCTATTTATGCTAATATGATTAGACTAGTATGGTCATTACCAACCAGCGCGGCTAGAAGGGGTATCTATTCTTAATTTGTACCATATTTGCTGATGGATGATAACGTGGGATAAAATACTTTTTAATCTGGCTAATCAATAGCGTATGAACATTTCGTTTATCAGGACTTGAGCGTATTCTTCAGAAGTTGCTCGGTGGAGTGCGAAGAGTTCTGCCCACTTCATTGAAGTATCCTCAACTACGAAAATCCAATTTGCTCCTATGGGTGGTACTTCCTAACGAAACTATAGAAATAATTTCAAATCGTTGTTTACTTTATTTTTAAATGTTACCTCGATTTAAAACTAGCTAAATGTCCTACAAGCAAACTTGTTCGCTTGTTTAATTAAGCTGTTTTTTAAACCAAATTGACAGTGTGTTGTTATCTTAACGTCATAATTTTCTAGCGACGCAACTAAATTTAAACGAACAGTATGATTATTAGTATCTTTTATAACAAGAAAAGGAAAATGGAATGTGCCACAAACAACATATAAACAGTATGATAATTATATTCCCTTATATTTTTATATAAAATCTGCGACTTTTCAGGTTGAAGTAAATGCTTTTCTAACCTGCTGTCACTCAGACTGGAGCGAACAAAGATGAATTAAATTTTCAGAGGTTTAAAGATTAGGGGGAATAAGGACAATTTAATTTTACACTGAAGTTCACTTCGAACTCCAGTTCCTCCTGTTTCGTATATTTTTGTATTCGATATTAGGCTTGGAGAAATACAATTTGTCGATTTGGATTTCAACAGGGTTGTATTGGAAACCGCGAGGGAGCGACAAATATGGAGCAGTTTGATTGCATAGTGTTGGTTGGAAGTGCACAGTGTTTATCTACCAGCTGAGGAAAACAATAAAAATAAATAAAACGTGATAAATAATAAAATGTCAGTCAAAAAAATTATATATATATTTTATAACATTTTTTTATATTGTTATATTAATTATTTTTTCCTCCTTCCACTTTTAGAATTCCTCAATTATAAATAATTTGAGAAAAATACTTATGGACATTTAAAAAAAAAGTTTTTAATTTTTTTAGACAGTTTTTTATTTTTGGAAACTGAACTAAACTTGAAATTATATTATATTGCATTGGAAAACAAAATCTTCTCCGAAAATGTCTAAACACAAAACAAACAGCCTTAGCTTCTAGATCTATTGGATTTATAATAATACTTAATTGCTTGTAAAATTTGTTTCTTCATTTTCATTATAATTATGAAAGCTGCCTGCCATCATGTATGTATCTATGTATGTATGTATATGGGTCGGAGTGTAGTGGAAGGTAGTGTTACACTCCCATTCCACCACAGCACTTAGGCCTCATTAGGCCCTTTGTGCATTCCTCCTTTTTACTTGAGTACTTTTCTTCAAACCATCCTATTTATTACGGGTGGCCTGGTGGCAAAGTCTCTACAATTTGTATGTATGTATGGTATGTATGGTTCTGAGTTACCGAGATTAATTACTCTGGTCCTCATTACCATTTATCTGGGACCACGCGTCCGCGGCAGATGTGTTGAGTGTTCCCAGGTCTCGGGCAGACGCCACAGTCCGGGCCCAAGCCTGCCTAGGTCACCCATCCAAGTGCCACCAACGCCCGCCCAGCATAACTTTGAAGATCTTACCGGTCAAGTCTAGGCGGCTAGGCGGTCCCATTCAGTCACCTTAGTCGCCTCTTACGACAGGTAGGAGGTACCCTGGGTCTATTCTACAATTGTGGCCCCGAACCCAGAGGGGATGCCTGCCATCATATTGTAAACGTCAAATGCGACGTCAAACGTCCGAAATTTTTAATATATTTTGCGGGCTATGATTTATAAATCCTATTTTATGAAACTCTAGTAAGTTATTCTGCATGAGAAAAATCATTTACTAGAAATGTTTAATCTGTAAGATTTGTTATTTTTGAGATTTTTTTTGTATGGGCTCTATGGTATTTTGTCCAATAATAAACACTGTGTGGTATTTATTATTGGATTTTGATAAAAAGTAATATGATTTTCCTTTCCCCAAAAATATTTTTTTTCTTTCTTCTCACTGACGGACATTTTAAAAGTTTGAAGAAAAAATATTCGTTGACGAACAAAATGGTACAAATATTTTTGATATCCGATGAAAGTTGCCGATTTTAGTTTTAACTGGATCAAAAACAATAATTTTTTGCAACTTCGCTATTTTTCAAACTAGTGGCTTCTAACTAACAATGTAAATTATAGATACTTCTAGCATTCCTAATATAATGTTAAATAAATATCACGATAGTGTATATATTGTCATGTATAATATGTAATATATAAAAACTCCGGGTTTTGCCCACAATATTTGTCATCCAGAGTACGAGTGGCTGCTGTGACGAAATTTAAACACTTAAAGGCAACCCAAACACAGGTACGCATAGTTACACGTTATACCATTACTGGGTCCATAACCTGTTATTAAATACATAGGCAGCAAATATAACTCGGTCATTTTTGGAAGGATTCCAAAAGTCAATGTTTTTAACAATGTAATTTAGCATATGCACTAGCATATTAGCAAGTGATAATATTTGCGTCAAATGAGAGATAATATTCAGGCGCCAATATGTTTATATCAGATAAACATTAAAAGAACTATGAATTTTATTTTTAAAGATCAACAATTTTTTAACTGAATTATAGCTTCTTTTTAAATAAGATATAAATCTATTGATAAATAACTCCAATTTGACTTATGACATCTTTTTGTATTACTTGAAGTCGAATTTGCTATTTCTTCGCGAATTGTACTTAAATATTTGTTACCAAGTAGATTCATTGCCTTTATATGACTATAGTCAAATTTAATAGAAATTTAATTCTTTAATTTTTTTCATAATGTCAAAATGGAATTTTTTTTTATATAACTAGTGATTTTAACCATTGTTATTCACTCTAAGAACTTAAGCTTCTCACTGGTGAGCAATGGTTTAATTCACTTGTTATATACATCACTATTATTGATATCTAATTTACTATCTAGTGAGCTGTTTCAAAGGTGAGCTGTAATGTTATAAATGAACCTGTAATTAAATTAAATAGATATATTTTTAAAGTTTGAGCTGATTTTACTAGGGAACGTTATTTTGCCTTTAAGAAACTGCATTTAAAATTTTAGTGTAGATAAAATGTTTTATAGAGTATTTGAAAACTTAAGACCTGTATTTTCGTTTAGTTTGCAACTGAAAAGGCATCCAACTTATTTTATTTGGTCAAGAATCTTCTGCTTCATTTGTCGAATGACGAAATCACTAAAATAACTTTTTTATGTCTGCAGTTTAAGTTCCAAACGGCAAACATTAGCTCTGGTGTTCTGAGTTTTTATATTTATATAATAGAATCATGATAGATTATATTTGCAGTAATATACCTAGTTTAAAAATTACTGGAAATTTTTTTAATAAATCGTGGAAATGACATTGTACATTGAAAATTACCACATGCGATCATTATAGTAATTAAGGTACCAAGGGTGTTATAAGGATAATAACGCACCGAGGTGGGAATGTACGTTGACCGAGGACGCCATTATCCTATAACACCCGTGGTGCCTTTAACGTTCAATGTCCTAGTAGTCTGTTATTCAATTCGATTTTTTTGACACTTACGATTTATTAATTTGACATCTACAAGGTATGTTCAGAACGATTTGATTTAAAACAGAGTAAAAATCAAAATTGCTGGTAAACACATTGCATAGCAACGTTATTGACTGTAATAAAGGTTTTACAGGTAATTTATATTTTAGAATTTATTTATTTCCATGATTATAAATTTATAAACCCCAAGGGGGCGTTATATATATTCAAAACGCCCAAGTGCGTTATTTCTCATCTAATGTATCTAAAAATAGGGTGGTTGTTTCAAAATAACAGACTAGTAGGACAACTATACTAATAGTGCAAGATTAAGTATTAGAAATATATACTCCCATATGTCATTTGAATGACTAAGATTATATGTTAGGTAATATTTATATACTTTGATAAATATAAATCGCACATGGGTTGCCTAGCTAAATCGCCTGCCGATGTGGTGTTGATGGCGTGCCATGGGTGGTGAAATAATATAATTTCTAATTAACTTTTTTTGATAAATTTCCCCGTTTTGTTATTCATAAAAATCGAGCATTAGATGGGAGAATATGACACAAGGAGTTGGAACAATATGGGTTGCCTACTTTCCCCTCAGGACAACTATGAAGTTGCCAGGTATAAACAGGTAAGCAAGCGTTATAAATATACCCTCGACTTTTTTATGATATAAAAGGGTATTTTATTCCCTACACAACAGTATTAGGTTACATTAGCAAAAGATTTGTCACATCCATGGTTGCCTAGATTTTTAGATGTCTGGATGGCAGAAAGGCAGAAAGTTCTTCTGAAAGAAGATTTGCCCGAGAGTGTAAATGCGAAAGATTTTTTATTCACACATTTATTTATTAATCGCAAAATATCATATTGAAATTTGTTTATATAATGTAACAAAACGAAATATCGAGCCAATATTTTTTGTTATCTGACCAGGAATTTTTAAAATCATACAGCTGTTCGGATAAAAACGATAAACTTGAAACCATCGGAGGTTTTTTCTAGGAACAAATACAAGGGGAAGATAGGTCAAAAATATCAGTAAAGGGCACGTACTCGAATAGGCACAACGAAGCGTAAAGTCGACGGATATGGGGTTCCTTTTCTTGTCAACGAAGAAGGAAGATCTCTGAGCTGGTCAGAAAGAAAGTCGCGTAAGAACAAAGGCCAAGACCAGCGAGTATATATATCGTCAAGAGGTCCCATTCCGAGAAGGATCATATAACAGACCTAGTACATTGTAAAATAATAGAAAGGCAACTAATATTCAAATTGGCAAAAATATCGGCAGTTAAATAATTGTACCCTAAAAAAAGAATTATGACATCCGCCATGGAGACAAAACAAGCAACGGTTCGAGAAAACAACCTTTACAAATAGATTCGAGCAAATTCGATACGACATGGGTATCTGATACATTGCATTGTCTATCGACCCTAAGATGCCGGGTCCGGGACGACAATAATTAACCCACGATTTGTGGAGTTACATCATCTTAATCACAGATATAGAAAACCGTAGAATATAAATAATGGATTGATACCGAGCGAATATTTTCAGACCACATCATTATTAAATTGTAAAATAAATGTAAAGCCATGCTCAAGAATCAAAGGCAAGCCTCCAAATTTATTAAAATTAGGCAAGCCTCTCAAGTTTATACACATATTAAGGAAATTACACATTATCAAAACTGAAAGAAATACGAAGTTTGTTAGCCGGCGACGGAGGTCGCCTTCGCATGGATAGCTATAGGATTGTAAATCATTTAGGAAGGGTTGGTCAAGTAAATTTAGGGAATATGGAATAATGTAAAGGGTGGAATGAGAGCCTTAAAATCCAATAGATAGGGAGTAGGGAATAAGAAAGTATTACGCCTTAAGTGTGATTGCTGGAATATGTAAGCAACGGCTCTGCCTCTGGACAGACCGTCCCACCAAACGCAAATAGACTGTAAATTAGTATAATTAGTAAAATCAGTAATACTAGAAGTGACCCTTTTGGCCGAAATTCCCGCTATCAAAGCCAAAATAATAAAACCCATGGAAGAGCGAAAATGAATCAGTTCCACGCACTTCTTCTCCTGATTTAATCCAAGCAGTGCTCATTCAGTACGCCTTTTAAATTCCAGTTCCTGCCAGTTCTTTAAAATATTCGTTTATGTTGTGAGTTTTAATAATTTTGTTAGTATGAAATTTGGTTTAACAACTCTAAATTTCATAAGGGGCTCAAAATTCCAATCGACATTGTTTTCTAAATTGAAGAAAAGCCACTAACCTTGGTTAGGGTAGGTAGAGAGGGTATCTATATTTCATTGTTAATTAGTTCAGAAAAGTAAGCGGTGTCACCCCGAAGTACCTTTAAAGGTAATTGTGTAATAAAGTTATAATCAGTCAATTCATTAATCTCTATAAATAAACTTGTCCTGAGAGCCTAGCGAGATTTTATATTCCATATATTCACCTTACCTAGTGCTAGTGTTGTATTATGTATTTGTATTACATATTATATATTTCGACATCCTATTCATGCAACATAATTGGTTCGTTTGCTTTCAGTTATATTTTCGCTTTGGACGTTATGCTGTAATCGGCATTAGCTTCTTGCGAGAGGTGCAATCGCCTTGCCTTGCCTTGTATCGCCTTGTGTTCATTGTTGTTCATTTTGTTTTATATTAATTTGTCAGACTTTGATAGCTGTCAAAAAATATCAGCAGAAAATAATCATTGACTTTCTCATGTCAGCTGAGTTGCAGTTCCTTTCAGTTAATTAACTATATTTGGTTTATTTTTATTGTATTCTCTTTGAATGTCTAAGAGCTATTTAACTAAGTCTTCGACTAGTGAGAACCTGACTGCCGTTTAATAGAATTGCTGTGCCTATGTGTTGGAGTTTAGGTCAGTAAATAAAGTGGATCCTGTAAGTTTTGGTGAGCTAAAGAGCTGACAGAGGTGAGTGTTATTGCATTGTACTTGCCTGGGAACATTCTACATATCCACAAGATTCTCGAACCTACTTCACCTGCTTCTGTCTCATTGCTCTCCTCTCTGGCGTAGCGTAACGCCAGTGGCGCCCTTTGTTGTTATATTAGTAGATTCTAATCTTTCGTATCTCCTTCCAATTGACCTTTGCAAGTTTCGTGGAGACGGAGATAGAACACTAGCAGCGAACAATTACCGATCAGTGTCAGCCTTTCGGCCAAACAGCAGACCACAGAGTAAGAGTAAATCAAGGTAAGTCAAGTCCTGAATGTTCTAGAATAACCGAGCATTTGCGAGAAATCCACGTTAGCCACCATTTCTTAGGTTCATCAATAATTATCCCTTTCGAGACTTGGCATTCTAAATGCCAGGGCAAATCTACCAGACCGTGAGGTTACAATAAGAAACTTATACTGGGATACTATGAGATCGGAAAAGAGAAACTAAAAGGAAAATATATCAAAGTATAGTGAGAGCACAACTATCTATGGCGCCGAGACTTGGGATATAAGCCAGAATAACAAGAAAAAGCCAGCAGCTACAGAAGTGGACTACATAAGGAGAAGCTGCTGAACGACCAAGAAGAAGTTGGATAGACGAGATCTAGGAGACCATGGATGCGAGAGGCCTGAACAAAAAAATATGCTACTATAGAAATACTTGTAAACTGGGGACGGAAAGGTAGAGATAGCTGTAGAAATTCGGGATTAAAAAAAAATTATTCTGATTCTGTCTCGTCAGAAGTGGCTATATCAAAAACTAATTCTAATTATTCATCGCTTTCTGTTTGCTTTGATTCGCTGCGTATATCTTCAATTGGTAAGGATGGGTCCCCTACGAACCACGTTGGCTTCAAATAGTCATCAGAAACCAACCGCAATATTCAGGGCTTAGTTTGACGCAGCATGGATGCATGATCTGATCAGTGACTGATCAGAGAACAGTTACACTGCTCTCTCTTATAATAATTCCGGGTTGCCGTCAGGTGGCATAGAATTTAGCTGATAAGTGGTAGGATGCAGAAAGCTCTCATTCTCGCATTAGTCCATTTGGTCAAGGACACTATGATAGGGCCCAGTGACCGCTTACTCAACTGTCGTAAATATTGGTCACTGGTTAACTTTTTCGGCACGTCTCCTCAATGGAGTCAGATGCTTGGGACGCCTGATTGGTTTAATTACTCCGTTAATTGAAAACTTAAGTTTAAAAAATATTATAAGTACTGGTAAAACGAACCTGGTAGTAACTACCAAAACCAGGTTAACTTTAAGACAAATAAATGACGAAGACAAATATTTGGAGATGTAGGAAGATATGCATAAATATTTAAAGTCGTTTTATGAAGAAGGTCCGTATTTTTGACTGTTGCAAAACAGACAACTTCGAGAATAATGGTTACAAGTGTAGATACAACAAACGGTATTTAGGTAAAGTAATTTATTTTAAAAAGATCATCATGAACATCAGTTTATTAAATAGCTATAATTAGTTCTTGTGATTAGTTTCACAACTAGTTTTAATTAGAATTGTTAATGATAATCAATTGTAGTGAAATTATTAAAATAGATATTTGGAAGAGAGAGATAATAACATAATAATATTATGGCAGTTGATTCTACATCAACCTAGAAAATTAATTTAGACGGAAGAAATAATTTCTCAACACATGTTTTTTTTATTTCACTGTTAAATGTAACTGCAATGTTGTATAGTCAATATTTGATTACATTTATTGAAGAAATCCTAAAAGAAAGGTCAAATATATAGAGAAATAATACCATTGTGTAACTTTTCGACTTCCTCAATAATTCAACAGTCGCTGTGGATATTTTCACCGATGCGGTATTATGTGATTCGGTTAGGACGTAGTTTATGATTTCTAAATTATTTTCTATGAAATATAAGCTCCATTTGATGAAATAATTCACTCATAATATCGGGGATAGAAAACGGATCCCGAGAAATCACAATTTCAGATAAAGCCTCTGGAATTTTTGATTTCCGGCGGTGGTGTGTATGTAATTCAACATCTCAGGCCTGAAACAGATGACATGATTTGTAGGTATTTACAGTTTTCTCTGAAAGAAATCTGGGACGTAGCCTAGATGATTGCCCCAAGCTTTCGCCTATTGAGAAATATATAAAAAATGTGGAATCTGTTCATTGGATAGAAGGAAGAACATGAATTACATATTCAAATCATCCTGATGAATTGAATTTGTACAGGGTGTCCCGTAAAATTGTCACATTGCACGTTTTGATTTTTTTTTGCATTTGTATTGCACAAATATTGACACGTAAGTTGGTAAATACATAATATGAATAGATATTTAGTTAATATTTTTCTAGCCCTACGTTGGGCGCCACTTACGTGTACCGTACTTATTTGACAAATAAGGTAAACATTTTTGCTAACGGTTGCTCAGTATTTAGTTGGAAAGCTTAAGTCATGGATTCCTTATCTTGTTACTCATTTGGCGCAATGGTTTAATTTCGGCTGATGCCATTTTAAACAAAATTTTATTTTAATAAAATAGACTTGTTCAATTGCTATTGTTCTAAGTGAAACAAACGATGTGACTAATTTAAGCCAACTGTCTGTAGTAATACGCTACGTTAAAATGGATAAAAACCGAGTCACCCTAGAAATAGGAAGGTTTATAAGAATTGCGTCCCTTATTTGAAATGTCACCGCACGCCAGCACGCCACTGAGAAAATGGTATTAGAGAATATGTCTAAAATATAACGAAAATATTTAAAATATATTATGGGTAGCTTATCTGAAATCCTGTGGACCAGTAGTGGTGGAAATAGTTTTCAATATGTCACTAACGACGCGGCACCTCGACGGCAGACGAAGAACATCCAGATGGAACGTATTGAAATATATATTCATAGACACATACACTTCTTCAAGAAATTAATACACCACCAAAAAATAACCAAAAGTTTGAAGTTAATTATTGTCCATACCTATTGTCCGATTTGAATGATTTTTTACCACCAGATTTTTTACACGAGAACACTGCACACTATACTCGACGCGTATTTCGTCAACCAAGTTTGCATCATCCGGGGATGGTTAAAACTAAACTAACCCTAAGAGCATACCCTATTTATATCAAAATTATTGTCATAGTTCAATGAACTATGTCCGACTAACCAATAGAGCGAGCTATTTGGGATCTGCCTTATTCATACTATTTCTACATTTGTTAATTTCTAAACTTTCAAAAGCCTACTGTTTGTGACATTCCTAATTAATCTTAAATTACCTTAATTACCTAAATTACCTAAATGTCCTATTATTGTTGTCAAAAGCATGTTGAGCAAAGCAAGATTTTTCTGTTCTTCCGTATTTGAAATGGGCCATGTGTTCATTGAATCTATTTTGAATAGATCACCTAGTTTGTCTAACATAATTTATTACAGTATTTCCAGCTAATTTCATAAATCTCCGATCTTGAATTAATATTTATTTTATCCTTTGGATTACCTAAAATTGGTTGTATTTTATTCCCCGATGAATGAACAACTATTATTCCTATATCTTTAATAATCCCGCTAAGACAATTGGTAAGACGAGGTTCATATGGAATTGATATAAAATTGGAATTTTCCCTATTGGAAAGGTTTTGATTCAGTTTATTATAGTCATTAGTAACAGAAATACATAATTTTATAGCATAACATGTTTTTACTTAAAGGTAATATCGAAACAAAAAATTAAATGAAAATGAACAACATGTAAAGATGGAATGTCAATAGCGCGTATTTCCCTGTCTACCACTACCACAATAACTTCTTGGCAATGCCGATTCATACTTAAAATAACCGACCTTTTATAATTTTGCTACAATTTTGGTCCAAGTCTCCCTAAATTTGAACCAATTTCCACACAACGTCTTCTAAGGTGTCTAACTGATTAACTCTTGAGTCCCTCTTGCATTTTCTACCAAGTTCATCCCAGAGGTTTTCCATTGGATTTAAGTCGTGCGGTCTATGAACTGTTGATTCCGACTTCTGCCATATTTTATTATGCACAACTCGAGCAATGGCCATACGGTCTGTCATTATCCTGCATTACATAAAGCCTTTCTCTATATATGGCATATATGGAACCACGTGGTTGTTTAAAATGTCTTGTATGTACCGTACAGCTGTAAGGCTTCCATTAACGATGACAAGTTCCGTGCTACCGGTCAAATAATTCCGTGCCCACACCATCACAGATCCGTCATCAAATAATGTTGTATTGGATAAATTGCACTGAGCATCCTGTTCATTAAGAGCATACTGTTCATTGGTAGTCATATATAAATAACGTACGTTCCCATTGAGCCACGGTTCAGTTAACATGCTCTGTGGCAAAATTAACTTAGCCGTCCGTAGAGTTTTATTTAAAGCTGGACCTTGGGCAGGAACTCATAGTCTCAAATTACATGCTCAAACTCGCTATCTAATGGTTTCTCCACTAATTTGTAAACTAGTTACTTCTCGAAGCTGTATCTGAAAACTTCGCGTTACTACAAAAACAGTTGCATGCGCGATATGAAATCGCTGTCCAATTCTTCGATAACTCCAACAACAATAATAATAACCACAGACTTTAAAATTTTTGAATTTTGAGGTATCTCTATGCAGGATACAATTTGAAACAATAGAAAACTGTTAGAATGACAGATTTGACTGTCGCATACACACAAAAATATATATTTCTTCTGTATGAATTTTAAGCAAGTTTAAAAATCATCTATCCTGTCTAACCTCCGCTGTCTTCCCATGGGTATTCCTCAAGGAAGAATCCTGGGTCCATTATTATTTATAATTTTCATAAATGATTTAAATGACCATTTTTATACTGGGTTCTTATCACTTTTCGCTGATGACACAACTATTGCCATTCAAGCCGAAAACATAACTCTTTAATTATCTAGTAAAGGTAGTGAATGCGTGTGATTATTGTTTGAAAAATAGACTATTCTTGAATAGTCTAAAAACAGAAATGTCTAATTTTCCATTACCGAACCTAACTTTAGGTTGTATGTGAGTTTAGATGGCGAGTGTCTGAAGGATCACAGGACCATTTAAACAGCTAAATTTGAGCCCCCAGGTGGATATCCTCTGCAGTAAATTGGCCAAACAGAATTAAATTGTGTTAAATCTGAGGGAATATGTTAGCCTATATAACCCAGTCATAGTGCACGGACCTTGCAAAAAAAATGGGGAATAATTTTTCATTGGCTTATTATACTATTTTTCAAGGTGCTGAACATGATTCTAAACTTTGCTAAAAGTTATAAGATAGAACCGGGTACAAAAAAAAATAAAATACATTAAATTTCCTACATTTTATGTCCTAACAATATTTTTGCTCAACGAACGGTTTATGCGCTACAGCGTGTCTGAGGTAATACTGATATATTAGTATACCTAATATCACCTGTAGAACAGCTCAGCCTTGATTTGGTCACCAGAGAACTGACATACTGAATATCCGGTATAGAAGGGAATTGATGTGTAACAAATTAATATTTCTATAATACTTAAAAAAATAAACAATAAAATAGAAAAAATTAAAATTATCCTGCTCTCAGTTCAACAATCAACGTATTCAAGTCCTGAAGCGGACAAAAAATGAATGCTGATGCCGGGGAAACATGTATTTTATCACTATATAGTGCTGTTGCTGAAAAGTCCATTCCCTCGATAAGTTGACGTATTATTTGTGTAAGTGTTACTTGAAGATGGCAACCAAGTTTAATACCAATAGAGCTACGATACCAGCTGCACCATGAGCAGGTGAACACTCACTGAAGGTTTACTTCCAGGTTCATCAGTGGCTTGGCTATGAGAAAGTCCAGAGTGGGTCTGGAAGTTATCAAAAATTGGATTTGTGCCAATAGCTATGAGACAAGCCCCTGCTCCTGTTTAGTGATTGAAGATGATTTCATGTAGATGTAAGAAAACTTGCAAGGGAGGATGTAGCTGCATAAAATTAGTTCTCAAATATTCCACTATTTGTATCAACTGCAAAGGCAATTGTGAAAATATGGAGGCTATCAGTCCCATTCATGATGATGGTATAGAAGATGATCCTTTCATTCAAATGCTTGAAGCGGAACAACCAGAAGGTAAATCATTTTTAATTGTTGAAAGGATATATAACTATAAAGATATATAGCTACGAGTATTTTCTTCTTGCTCAAGGTAGACTCGATACGGAAAAAGATCAGAAGGATGAAGAAGATGCAGATGTAAGATCCTCAAGACCGCTATCCTCGAACCCTACATCCTACCTATCCAGCTATATGTTACCACGAATAAGAGGTATCCGAGCTGCCTGGACCGTCTGGAATTACAACTCGCACTAGACTCGGGAATTTACAGACATTTAAGACATTTAAGCATGTGTGACATATGTTAAGGTTCACCTTAATCAATTTTCACATTTTGGGGACAGAAATCGGATATAATCTCAGAAACCAAAATAACGTCCAAAAATATTTAACCATCTCCCATGCGGTATTAGACAGATCTACAATATTACACATTGTAAGTGTAATGGCAACAATGGCCTTATTCATTTTATAATCTACAGAAGTATTTCAGCTGCAATTTTTTTTATTTTCTTATCAATGTTTCTATTTTTATTATGTTTTATTTTTATCACTTTATAAGTACCTTACATTCAAATCTAATAAATTGTATTGTATTTTACTAGTATTTATACATACTACTAAAATATAATACAATTTATTAGATTTGAATGCAAGGTACTTACAAAATGTATCTATCCATGTATCTTCACTGACGTTTTCCTGTTTTCCATACGTAATTTTTATTTTTTACTTTTTTTCGTGTGACTAATACATATTAGTAGTTTTCTTTACTTAAATATATTTCTCATTGTTATCTGGCACGCATGTACCGGGTAAGTCTCTTAAGATTGACACCCCCCTTATATCACTTATCCTTTGCCGATTTAACTCATTCAAAAAAGAAGTGGCCACGGTCTTTGATGAATTTTTATAATCTGTACACGGATATTAAAAATCTCGTAAGATATACAGGGTGGAAAATAAAACATGATTTTTTTAAATGGAACACCCCGTATATTTTTAGACCAAAATAATGTCCGTAATTTTCTGAATCCAAAAATGTGTAATTGTTATATAATCACTCCACCTTTTCGTGAGATATTACTAAAAACTTATCACATTACGGGTGTCAATTATAAAATAAGAACATTAAGATACCTCTGGAAACAATGCATATTTGCATTGTTTATTTATTGACAGATGTCATCCAGTTTTTTGTGAGATAGTAGTTCACTCTCTTAGATATTAGCGTAAAAAATACGTAGTGTTCGTAAAGAAGCAAGTTATTTTGAAAATGGTATATTCATTGGAAAAGCGAAAAGAGTTACTTGAAATTTATATTCAGTGCAACAAGAATAAGTCTCTTGCTCGGAGGGAGTATGTTAGGTTATTTCGAGAAAGGCTACCTCCTTCCAAAAATAGTTTTAGAAACATTTATGCAAAGTTTAGGCATACCGAATCTCTGAGAGACAAGAAAAGGGAAAGGCGAAGAACAAAAACAGGAGAAGACACAGAACTCAACGCGTTATTATATTTTGCTGAAAATCCATCCAAATCATCCTATGCCGCAGCAATAGAATTGGATATATCACAAAGAAGTGTGATAAAAATATTACATCGCCATAATTTTAAACCATATAGTATTTTGCCCGTTCAATATTTAGACGACAACAACCTTCAAGACAGGTTAACCTTCTGCAGAGACATACTTGATAGAATAGAGGAAGATGATGAGTTTCTAAGTCATGCCTTTTGGACTGACGAAAGCAGTTTTTCTATTGCGGGAATTTTTAACAGAACAAATGCACATTACTGGGCAGCGGAAAATCCACATATTGTAAAAAAAATAAAAAAACAAGGATACCAAACTGTAAACGTGTGGTGTGGCATCCACAAGGATGCTATTGTAGGTCCTGTAATTATAAATGGGCCCTTAAATGCACAACGTTATGTGGATATTCTTCAACATCCAGTTGAAAATTATTTAGATAATATTAATTTAGTGGACAACAGATCTGTTATTTGGCAGCAGGATGGAGCACCACCACACTCTACAAGGAACGTCACCGAATACCTAAACAGAAAATATCCTATTTGGATAGGAAGGCACGGTGTTATACATTGGCCCGCTAAAAGTCCGGACTTAACACTAGACTATAGATTTTTTCTCTGGGGTACGATAAAACAAGATATATACGAAATTGGGGTTTTTAATAATATGAATGAGTTAAAAGAATGCATACGTGTAAAAATTGAGGAATTAAACCAAAATGGTGATATATTTCAAAGGGTGAGTAGCAATTTTATAAAGCGATGCCCAATGTGTATTCAGAATGGTGGTGGTTACGTGGAAAATATTTAATTACGTTACGTGTAAATAACACAAATTGTGTTACTGTATTAATATTGACTTTTATTTGTTTTTATTAGGCTTATGTTGCTTATTGTTATTACTCGTTACTGTTATTGTCACCTATATATCATTTATTTATTATCTCAATAAATGGCATTGTTTCCAGAGGTATCTTGATATGTTTTTTTTTTATAATTGACACCCGTAATGTGATAAGTTTTTAGTAATATCTCACGAACAGGTGGAGTGATTATATAATAATTAGATATTTTTTTATTTAGAAAATTAAGGACATTATTTTGGTATAAAAATGTACGGGGTGTTCCATTTAAAAAAATCATGTTTTAGTTTCCACCCTGTATATCTTACGAGATTTTTAATATCCGTGCTCAGATTACAAAAATTCATCAAAAATCGCGTCCACTCCTTTTTTGAATGAGTTAAATCGGCAAAGGATAAGTGAGATAAGGGGGTGTCAATCTTAAGATACTTACCCTGTACTTGCTAATATACTCTTGTAAATAGGCATCTGCTAGCTTGATGCAGTTTAAATAAAATAAATCAATCAAATAATCTCATCAATAGGTGTCAATCTGTTGCGTTATATTATTTTTGTTATCCTATGACGTAATATTTGTGAATCACCCTATATAATGCAGGTGACTTTGAAGTACCTGTCAAACATAATCTGATACGACCCTGGCTGTTACCCTTCGATATGAAATTGGATTGATATCAGTAACAAAAGAGTTTTGAACGGCGTTAGATTAAATGTATCGCATTTTTCCGATTTCGCAAGGCATCTTGATTGTATCCATCACACGAGCACCAGAAACTTCTCAAAAACACGGTTTTATTTACGTCTCCTCCAAATATCTGCTACTGGATATTTCATTATAAAGGTAATCAGAAAGTTTCAACTATCAGCAGTAGTAAAGTAATATTCCGCAACATCTTATAAAGTGTATTCAATATACCAGCCCAGTGAGCTTTTAAATTCCACATTGCCCCTGGCAATACACAATTTCGTGCAATTGAATTTTCGCTATTGCATCATCTATATTGTCATCGCGGTGGGTCGAAGGTGAAATATTCCAGGACATAACTTTTTAAAAAGGGATTTCCACGTCGCGCGTTGAATTCGAAAGTATGTAAAATCTATACCTATATATTATAAGCCTCATAAAACAATATTTGGGTATGCATCGGAGAAGTTGATAAGATAGATCTGATACCCTATACTTATGTAATATACCAGGTGTGATAGGATAATGTTATACCTTCCCCCTTTCCCATTTCAGTTTTGAAGGTAATTGAATGAAATTTGGAATATCCTACATAGTCCAGTCGTTGAAGGTAAAAATAGGGTATTTATTACCTCCGAATTCTTGAAACCTCCAACAATGTTCAAGAAAATTTGAATTAAGCTCCCTTACCCTTAACGTCGCTTTTAACAGTGCTTATTTTAAAGGTCTTGCCAAGAACTACAAAAAATGCCCTATAAATTTTTTCCAAAAAATGCATCGGTTTCGGAAAAAAAAACCTTCTTCAACGAGCCATAACTCCCTTTATTTTGGACCTAGAGCATTCATAAAGAAAGGCAATCTCTGTTTTTTTATATGCTTCATTTTGGCCATTATAACTTTATTGATGAAACGCGAAACGCGAAACGCGAAAGTTTTCGAGTTATTCCTGAAAACCCGTCTAAAAACATGCACTTGATCACGAAATCTCTTTTAATTTCTTTCAACGCGAGTATTCAATCTCGAATAACTCGAGAAACATCCATCTATAGAAAACACTTTTTTATGGTTTTTGGGCCAAAATTATTTTGTTTAAATGGCACGGAATGGAATATTGTTACCGCGATATTACTATTAATAAGGAATTTATTCATATTTTGTATTAAAATGTGCGATTAATACAATTAAAATTACAGTTAAAAGAAAATACGAAAATACAATTTTGTTCTATCAAATATTAAGTTAGTAAGGTGGCTCTGGAGTGCAAAAAATTAACACAAAACTTTATTGTACAACAGTTGTTCAAAATGCTGTCCATTAACGCCAATGCACTGAATTCATAAAGCTGTATCTCGAAAAACGTTCGCCAATTGCTGGGCATGTTAATTGCACGTCTTACTCATAGGTCGGTGGATGGGGACGGAATGCAGCGGCGCACCAAACAAAGAAATCAAGGATTGTTAAATCAGGTGATCTTGGAGGACCACCTCACAGGACCATTAGTCGAAATTACGTTTTCTCCGTATCTCTGGTAAAGGTAATCAGTTACTATCTTTCAATTATGGGGAGGAGCGCCAGCTTGTTGAGAATACAAACCCTATAAATCGGAAGGTAATTCAGCTAAACTGTCCTCAATTTTATTTTGCAGAAATCTCAAGTATTTGGCACTAGTTAAGAGCCCTTTAAATATTTTCTTAAAGTCAAACATTGATACCGAACTACACTTGAAAGTTCCCTCTTGTAATATATTTTGATTTTCTTGTGACCAATACTTTGTGTTTTATCGGCTAAATTATCCCAAATGTGTAAACCTACTAGTCCAAAAATAAAAGTAATCCCAAAAATTGTTTGGCTGCACGTTAATCTGTAAAATCCAATTGCAATATTCCATCATACGTTCGTAATCATTTTCATAGAATTGCTGGTCCAATTTGAGTTAAAACATTTAATAATAGTTGTATTTCTGCAAAATGGCAAAAAAGATTGAAACTTTCAGCCTTTTCTAATCTTTTGGCCTCTTCATCTGCTGACTTCGTCTGTAACGGCCTTACAGTACTGCTTTCTTAGGAAAACCAAGCTTTAGTATCATCCATATAGGGTACCTACCATAGTTTGAAATATTTGTTTTAAAATACTTAAACAGACCTTACTTAGAATAAAGTAAATAGTATTAACATTTACCTTCGTTATAGTGCTTTCGTTTGATATGCAAACTAATGGAATGCGGTGCTCAGTGGCGCGCGAAATTATCCTAATATAGGAAATAAAAAAAATACAATAATGTTAACTCAATTTACTTTATTATATATCAAAAACAAATTGCAAATGGATGCGAACTGCATGTGCATTTGTTTCTATTTTTTCCGAGTGAACGTTTCATATGTTAGTGTCGCCTGAAAGACATATATAGGGTGGTGGCGCACGCATATAGGTATAATTTCGCGTGTTGTATTAACGGATAATTTTTGTTATTGTCTCATTGGCAGTTGTAGGTGTTGGATGAGTTATTGTGTCCGTCACCGTATTAAGTAGGTATTTACAACGCGACATCGAACCTGTACGTGAAGTGTAAAAGACGTGCTCGAATGTTTTTTTTATAATAATTGTGTCTAGTGTTTGGAAAAATATTGCTTATAGTTAATATTTCATAGTGTTATTATAGTATTATAGTATTTGTAGAATATAGTGTATAGTGTGTATAGGTTATAGTGGTTTTATACAGAGTAGTGCAATGGAAGAACTAGGCACATCAAGGAGTAAAAAAGCAAAGCACCGAAAAAATCTCACATTTAATGAGAATTTCTGATCTGAGTTTTTGTGAAGAGTGCTACTAATAAGTGACAGTGGAAAAGTCTACGCCACTGAGCAGTAAAGCCAGTAAATCGCTGGCTTGTTCATGCAGGTGTCTTCTAAGTGAGCGAGAAGCGAAATGGGTTTTATATGAGTTGAAGAGGGATAGCGACCGATATGTTAAGCCGCGGACTGGAGACCCTAGTTCTACTCACAAGAAATTGTGGCGGTATACAATTTTACACTAAATATCCTTTCGTATTGTATAGTTATGTGATTTACCGCTTCTGTAGTAATTGGTACGGGTTTTCTTTGTAAAATGCCACACAATTTTTTGCTCTAGTTTGTATATCAAACGAAAACACTATAACGCCAAATAACTAGGAAAATAATTGTATCCAACCTCATACGACAGTTTAATTCCGACGACTTCCACGACTACGAACATCAATCTCATTATTTCCTATTTTATGAGCTACGTGCAACCTAGAATACAAGCATTTACTAAGTTGTTCAGTAACATAACAACAAATACAAGGGCCACTAACTCAATGAGTAGAATACTAAATAAATCTTCGGGACACAGTATAATAGGATCGAGTTAACTCTGTCATAAATTTACTTCTTATAAAGTTATTAATGATCAAAAAGAATAATTTATGGCATAAGCATGTTCTTGAATTTGTAGTCGCTGTGTATCAGTAATTTTTAAGTTGACGAGTTTAACAGCAGAGTAATTTGATGATATTTTCTTACGACACTAACAAATCCCGCTCCGCCCTGATATAAGAAGTGCCAGTCAATAGATTCGCTTGATAGATAGAGCGATAGAGCTCAGACGAAGTGAAGAAGACAAGCAAGTAAATACAGCAAAACAGTTAAGCTTTTCTCATAGTTCGATTATCCGGCGAGATCGAAATGAAAACGAAACCGAATAATGGAAAGTGAAGAATCACTGGGCCGTTAAACTTGGCTGTGAGCGGACGCGATCATGGTCACTACGCACTTTCTATGTCTCGATACGGAACATAAGCTGCTGATCAATGATTATTCGCCCGGAGAATGAAAATATGAGATAGTTTATGACAGCTACCTCATTAATAAACTGTAAATACAAAAAATCGAGACAAGTAGAGGTTGGTAAGTTAAAAATGAATGGCTGAGTTATGTTAATATAAGTGAATAATAGATACTAGGTAGAGTATCCGCCAGGCCAGAAATAATTCATATTCGTATAAAAACTATTCGTATAAAAAGATACCGCCAATACTAATTCCAAATAGCAGCCAGGGTCGGATTTGTTTTCGCATTTAACAAAATTATTCTTTAACAATTTTAAAAATACTTTATTAATTTTTCTTATGACTTATTTTAAAAATAATAACAATTAAGAAAATAGGTTTATTTTAAAGTAATTTAACATTATACGTATATACAAAATTTAATAATTTATCCCCAATTGAAGCTTTCACCTGAAAACATCTGTATCATCATCCGATTCCTCTACCAGATTGATGATAAATCTTTCACCACCATTGATAAGAATTTGTACTAGTTTTCTATATTCTTCTTCATATTTATTTACTTTTACAGTTGCCTTCGACTAGTCTTCTGTTGAAATTCTGTTCTGAAAATTATTCTTTTATAAGTTCCACAACTTTTTTTAACGAACTTTGGAAACAATTTTTTCTACGAACTCTCATTTTTAATTGTCACTACATAAGTTCAATTGGATTAAAAATACAATGGCAAACTTAAATCAGTATGGTCTTTTTTGTGCTATATTTTAAATCACATACTGTTTTCCCAATGTTTGGTATTCAGTACCTCCAACAATTGCCTTTTGGTATACAACCACATACCTCATTAATAAAGTAGAATGCTGACCAAGCATAACAAATGGCAACCACATGCGAAGACTATGTTATTATGTTGGCTAAACTTTTTTTTGGCTATAAACTTCAAGTATAAGGTGGCGGGAATTTCAAAATCTCCGTTAAAATGTTTACAACAGTTGTGACAACAGAGAATAAAGCTTAATTATAGAAGAGGGTTATACGTTTTCCCATGCTAACAAATATTATGTAGGATATAACTATATCCAAGGCATGACTAAAATACTTTATTACCTATTCCTAGTTTATTCCTATTCCTAGTTTATTATTCCTTTATTATTACCTAGTTATTTAGTCATTAATTTAGTCATATTAACTGGTAGTGGTAGTGGGTATTCTACTTTATTTATAAGGTCTGTGGGTACGACTGAAGTTCTGGAATCTGGAAATTGTACGGAGTGCGGATCAGAGATTCGCTGCACTTAGGCCCCATTGGACCCCTTGTGCTTTCTCCGTGAGAGAAATGTCACCCTAGGCCATCGACCAGCCTCATGTTGTACAAAAGGTGATGATGTTGCCTAGGGGCGTTTCCCTCAAATTGGCCATAGAAGGCCAACGTTCCGCTAATATGGATTCTCTGGTTGATCACACGGCGGGACATTCCCAAAGTACATGCTCGACCATTTCATCTTCTTGTTCACATCCTCTGCAGATGGTTATGTCACTTTGTCTCATGTTATAGAGGTGCTTCCTTACCCGGCAGTCTCCGGTTAGGATTCCTGTTACAAATCGTAGCTTTCTCCTAGACATTGCCAGATAGTTCCTCGCCGTCTTTTCGCTGACAGCTACTTGTTTCATCCCACTACGTCTTAAATTTCTTATGGGTGTTTTCCTTTATTTCCATTGGATATTTTGTAGTTTTTCAGGGCCAGTAGTGATTGTCCACTATCTGTGCAGATTCTGATTGTCTTGCCCGGCATTTCTCTGCGAGCAATCTCTTGTGCGGCTTATATGGTTATATCTACGAGTTCTGTTTGAACTACACTGGCATTTTTATCCATTTCAGTTGCATCGGAGTCGCAGATTTCTGGAATATGTACCACAGCCTGCTGTTTCCTTTTTCTTTGATCCGTCAGTGAAGACATCCGTAGTTGAAACCTACAACGCCTGTCTCATCTTCACCAGTAGTTTGTATGGTGTAAGGTTTATTAAAGACAAGCCGAGGCGGAATACCATCTGCACGTGCCTGTAAAAGGGGTATCGTTTGGTAGTATGCCAACGGATTTGAGGCGTGTCATGGTAGTCAAAGCCACTTCTTCTAGATGTAGATCTAGCGGTGGAAGACACTGCATCACCTCAATTGCTTTCGTTGGTATTGTTCGAATAGCTCCGGTTATCCTCAGACAGGCAACTCTGTGTACCTGACATAGCTTGAGTTTTGCTGTTGTTTGTTGACTACGACTGAAGTTTATTGTGTGTTTTCACCTATGGATCATGGGCCAGACCTCCGAAATTGACCAAGTCATTATAATTTGGGGGGACTGAATGAAAGTTTTACCAGCTATTTCTGGGCTCATGTGGAGCAAAAAGGTCGGGGGGGGGCGGTCCATCATGGGTACCTCATGAAAAGAGTTAGCTTTCAAATATGACGGCCGTTCAAAGGGTGGGGCCCGCCTGTGAATCTTTAAATTAAATTATCTCGAGATCGGATGGAGCAAACGAATTTATTTTTTTTAAATATAGCTCAATCAATTGACATTTTTGTTCTTATGTTAATGGCCAAAAAATCAGTATTTATCGGTGAAAATTCGATTATACGAAAAATTTTCTTCATTTAAATTTTAATTTTGTTGCTTATTGGAATAATGGTTGCTTATTTCGAGAACGTTTTCTGGATAAGAGTTCTAAATGGACATATCACCTTTAATACGCAAGAAAAATTGCGTTTAGAATACAAAGTGGACGGGGCGGGGTTGAGCATTCTATATTTAAAAAAATAGGGTTTATCTATCTATTGATCTATCTAAGCATGCATCCCCAACTGTTCTTTAAGATGAACGTGTTTAAGCCACTCTAAAGCTTTTTGACAACTACTTGGCACATCTACGTATAAGTAATGGAGCAATGTCGGCATCTACGTATAAATAGTGGAGCTACTTCTTGCATATCTTCGGGCTAATGGTGCCTTGGTATTTTGCACTGGATATGCCTTGGTATTTTGCACTGGATATGCCTTGGTATTTTGCACTGGAGCACAGAGCATCTGCGGTAGGAAACCTCCGCAGGGTACAATAGGCCAGCAAAACAGATAACTACCACTCTGTATATTCTCTGTATATTTATCTACTGGAGTATGTGTTGATGAATTAACGGCTTCTGATCTCATTAATTCGGAAAACAAAGACAAAATAGTGTAACAAGAGTTTACGGTTCGCCTAGCCAAAGGAGAAGGATTTCATAATCCTATCAAAAAAGTTGGTCAAAAGATAAGTAGAGCAAAGACGAGCAAAACGACCAAGGTCGGAAACAAAGAAGGAATCCTCAGATGGAACTTAAATATATTCAGCAAAATGACTTATATCGCAGCAAATTAAAAACGACACGATGGAAGTTTTCAAATATCCTCTGGCACAATATCCATGGACCATGGCAAATGTTGATGGGTATTTGAAGAAAACCTGGATATCAATGTTTGGCAATCACTTGGAAAAATACATAACCCTTGCCAGTCTGCCGGAAAAAGATTCGGCCTGCATAATTGATGCAATGGCTGTACTTCAGTCCATCAAAGGAGAACAAAAAATATTTGGCGAATTGACAACAACCTTTTTCAAGCAGATTTTGAATATAGGTCGGAGTTGCCACAGTTGACACAGTATTTGATGATTACCGAGAGGTTTCGATCAAATCGTTGGAGCGGGAAAAAGAAGGAACCTGATTATACGATATTCAGTTAAATCAAGGATGGCCACAAAGTGGTTTGTTGGAGGAAGCTGTTAAGGAACAGTGACAGCAAAAATATAATGACTTTGGCAAATCTACTGGGAGCGAAACTGTTCCTGAGCTATTCTGCAATCAAGAATAAGCTGATTCCACAATGATGCTGCATGCAAGGAACATCAAATGAATCAGTTCTTTGCTTTGAAAACGATACGGATGTATCAGTTTTGGGGCGTAGGTTGATGTAAGTAACACCATAAAAACAAAAACTTTTGTATATCCTTCTGTCGTTTTCAAATATGGCAGCCGTCTCGCCTTACGCTAGGGTGCATGGAGCTCGTTGACAAGGCGCTCATCCCCGCCCCGTCTGCGTTACGCCAGTGTTGGACAATATGCAATATAACAAGTTTTGTACTGAATGCAAGAGATGTAATGAAACTGCCTGAAGTTGTAGAAAGGGATGAACAGAATTGGAAATGTCGAAAAGGGAAAACTGCTATTTTAACAGCTAGTCCATATCAAAATAAATTATCTTTGCAACTCACGTCTAAGGGAAAAGTCGTAGAAAGTCAACATGTAAAGGCTGTCAAAAGAAAAATATGCAAAAAGGCAACTGCACCTAAAAAAGAGGTTTGCAAGCAAATACAGAAGACGGACAGAAGAAATCAGCATCAGAATGCGATTCGCTAGAATCATCATCTAATGATGACGATCCACCTTCTCTGATGTGTGGCCTTTTCGAAATCAAAATCGGAAGTGGGATTGGTTGTGTGGCTCAGTTCAAAAATTGTGTTACGAGGCATGCGAAGTCTACGTTTGCGAATTTTGTTCAAACTAATATAGTCATATTTGTTACAAAATCACCAAGTTTTTGGTTTCACTCAGGTTATCAATTTTTGTATCAACTACTTTGTAACTTTCGCGATAACGAACACGTTCACGAACTGACTTTCAAGTAAATAAAATATTAGTTTTGAGATTTATTTGACAGTATTCAAAACAAAGTTCCTTAATTTTACTAGTACTATAAAGACGTAATTTATGACTGCAAAACTGTACCATATCCCAGTTTTTAACGTTTACTCTTACATATAATTAATTATATTACTCTAGACCTCATTAGTCCTTCACATACACCAACATTGTATAATCAGTATATTTGTAATTAATGGTTGTAAATAATGAATTATCCGTAAAAAATAAGAAATTATATCCTGTGAAAATGTGATTCCCCCTCCCTTGCCTTACATTATAGCCGATAGCTGCATCTTATAACGATATTTTGAGAGTAGGTAATCTAAAAGTAATTTAAAACTTTGAAAAAGAAACACATGACTAAGGCGCCTGGGAGCTTTTTCAAATTGAGGCCGATCAACAACGTCTTACTGATGAATTCCGATAGCGAGCTCAATAATATGGCGGAATTAAGCAGGGTAACTTTATTAAAATAATATTCTGTGCTGATAAGACTGAATGCATTAGCTCACGCCGTATCAAAAGAAAAAGTGTCAAACTACGCGGATTAAAATATTATATATTTAAAATCGCACGGGAGCAGTTTTTATTTTGACAGCACACATATCATGCTTATACTTTGAGGAAGTATAAGCATGTTTCACGTAGCAATAATTTTAGCGCTACTGCTCCTGCAATATTAAGTTTGTCATGTTTCACGCTTATATATAAATCTTGGTAAAATATCTACCTATATTACACGCTATGTAAATTTTTGCAATGTGGAGGAATTACTAGCTAGAAGAAATAATATAAAAAATACAGTGTTATAATAGTATATTATGCTACAATCATTTAATGATTATTAAGACATGAGTAAGGCGCATGTCATAATGAATGCGAGTGTATTAATAGCCATTAAATGTGAGTTGCATACACTATTTTTTCTACAAACCGTCATAATAAAACATAAATTTACACTTTATTTCTGAAACTTATTATTAAGTATAAATTACAATTTAGGAAATATTATGGAAACTATTATAAATAGAATATAGAGATATCAGAAAATAGTACAGTTATTAAAATGTATCTGTGGCAGTACTGGCAATGTTAATCAAATTGTTGGTTTCGTTGTATTCAATCGAATTCAGAATTGTATTGGCAACGTTGATTTTATTTTGAGTCGATTCGGCCATTGATGTGGATTTCCATCTATCGTGGCGTTTCAATGAAGTTATATCACCACCAGTATTATTCAAAATTGTAGCAGAACTGCGGCGGAAACAGTGTCCTATATACAACTTCGGATCTGGTAGATTTAGATAAGGAGAAATTTCTTCTCATAATTTTCAATTTTTTTTATTCCTCGGTTTTGTACGCTGCATTTTCCGTTCATATATTTGGTAAAAAGGATGGAGTTACACAATTTTTTGAACAAATATTAATGTAATACTTGCATATTTCACAATACTTTCCTGTAGCTGTGATTTGGTGCGTTTCTCGTATAGGTGTTCTGATGTTGGTGTTTATGTTACCAGATAAAGCAATTATTGAGTTTTTGTTTTATTGTAGAGGTACATGAAGTTTCTTCGTTTGCGAAATAAACCGGTACCAGATCGGAGCGGCATAGGTAATCATTGGTCTAACGTAGAATTTGTATATAAGAGTGCCCGTATATATGTTAGAGTTTCATAACCGGGTATAATTGGTAGGTTCTGCATTTGGCTGTAGCGTAAATAATTTATTTACGCTACATTATTGCCGTTCCGTTATATAGCAAATATTTTGAATAATCGTACCATATTTCAAATATTTAAAATAAACCGCGAGTTACCTACATACCAACTCTAGACTGACCGAAACTAGGTGTATACCCCGCGAGCCGAAATAGTAGGAGGAATCCTATAAATAAGACACGCGACGCCAACAAAAGCCTCTTTGGCCGTTTAATTTTACGTTGTTCGCATAGTTTGATGACTTAGCGGTTATGTTTTCGGTATTGTTAGTGAGTGTATGTTCTACAGCTAAACTCTAGTAGCTGGAATATAGATTTCCGTACGGAAATTACGATTTATACGATTTATTTTCTGCTGTGTTTCGACCATTTAATTTTATAGTCTAAACACCAGCAAAGGTGCATACTTTGGGTGGGCTGTGGAGACATATACCCACGAGTATATATATATCTATATTGGTTTTATATATAAAGCTAATTTTAACTATTAATTTAATTATTTTTTTAAACTTCACTTTAGTTATAAATTTTGCTGTTGTTATCTTGCTCAAGCGGAAATTTATACATATTTTTTCTTTCAAATTTATTGTAAAGATAAACCCGATACTGGTAATTCTTTCTTTTATACTTTGATGATATGACCGAGAATAAATTCCTCTGGTTACTAAGCTGAGAAGACCATCATTGCCTGAATTCCTGAACGCCAGACTGGAAGATATTTCCTCCCTTTGCTGTATCATTTCACCCATTGTGGTACATATCTCCCTTAGAGGGTACGACCCAATTCCGCTGGAGCTCCGAGCCGTAACTGCATCCTAGGATCCTAGGAAATCCACATTCCGCTAGGAATCTCAAGAGTGTACCAGGAAAGGTGTACCTTGTATATTTTTATTGCCCACAGGAATTACCAGGTCTTACGTAATATTTCAATTTGTCAATTTTACCAAGGTTTACTACTCACTTCATAGTAAATGTTACATTTTTCAGCTTGACTTGGGGTCAAGAATAATTGGGTAACTATATTTTTTATTGTCTTAATTTAGAGCCCTTCAAGCTACTTTTTAAATTTATTTTAACTCATTTTAAAGCTCTTCAGGCTCATTAATTGCCAATTTTAATTAGTTTAATTAATTCTGTAAACCATCCACTGGTACATATATTTATTTGTGATTATAGGTATCATTTGAAAATTTTTTATGTGTCATATTTCGATGTTACAAACAGTATACTCCTAGCTGTATAATAGTCTACTATTAGTTTAGTCTGCTGCTGCATTAGTCTGTTTAATAATTGTATGCTTTTCGTCTTTGGTCTCCGTATCGTCTGCGTTTAATGCTACAGTTGTCCTGTGGTCGGTAGGGTTAAGGATATCATGAGTATATATATATATATTGAAGAGGGTTGGGCCGAGGGATGATCCTTGCGGGACGCCAGAATTCACCGGGCGCGGTTATGAGCTTTCCTTGTTGACTGTTACAAGGAATTGGCGACTGGAAATGTATGATTGTATAATTTTTATTATACGAATCGGAAAATTCGCGATCTGGAGTTTATATAACAGTCCAGGATGCAAGACTTTGTCAAACGCTTTCTCGAGGTATAAGTCTCCTATTACATAAAGACCTGGCGTAACAAAAAACCTTTGACAGCTGGAACAATATTTGTAAATATGTCTGTAGCCAAGTTAAAGTTAAATCCACATGATTACAGTGTTTTACAAATAATTGACTGAGGTCAAAAGATGGGGTGTCCTTGGCTTTAAAATATGTGCCGCCGTTGTTGGGTTGGTTCCGATTCGAAGAAGATACGCCGCCTCCAGAAAACAGAGCGATAAAACGGGCCTAATGCCTTTTTTACCTCTGTATATCAAACGGATCCAGCACAAGTTTAATCTAACACTAGGGGTCATTAAACCCCCTGTTCAATTTAAAGTCGAGTCCACTTTTCTGCTCAAATAACGAAATATCAGTAATCCCGCACCGTGTTCTAATTGACGTTAAATGTAGCGACGCACACAAAAGTTAATTAGGCGCACATTTTGCATGGTTCAGCACGTGGTTCGGCGCTTAGATAAGGCGTGCAAAACAACGGAAACGCAGACAAAACACAATCCATAATTACTCAATTTCATACGTGGAAAAACTTTAATTCATCGCTGGAAATTAGATCCTTGTTTTGGAATCTGAACCTGTTAAATAATTAATAGCTAAACCGCAAAACGGGTTGACAAACAATAATACTGTATTCCTAATTTGGTATGCATTAATCTACCAGGAATTATATTTTCTGATGCATAGTTTTCTGCATCCCATATTATATAATACGTTAAATATAATTTACCTATTAAAAATATTCCTTTATATGTGCTTTTTTATAACAAGTAATGTCAAGCTTAGGCCGTAAAAACAAAGTAGATCTTAGATACTGTTCCATACGCAATATAATCAATAACTTTGCTGCCTTCTAATAATAAATCAGGTAGGACTTATAATGGTGTTTTGTTATCAAATATTTAATCTCTGAAGAAAAACAACACATCACATACCGATATAATTATTTCACACAACATTCACAAGATAGCTCCTCACATTCTAGAACACTTATCAACACGAAATGAGAACGATTAGAGCGAATTTTATTTCTCAATCATTTGTCAGCAAGATTTTTCGCATAGCTGGTTAATCTTTATTGAAACGTATATCGTCATTGAATTTTTGATTAAATATTTACCTCTGAGTTTTTTGTCAGCAATTCTGTCCTTGGACACGACGAACGAAGACAAATGTAATTGTTTTATATAATATGAGTCAACTATGTACGTACAGTGCATTCTTTTATATCGAGGGGGTAACCACTTAATGAAATATGTGGTACACTTAATTTTGAAATCCTTAAAAAATCTTTCGAAGTCCAGTGAAATCGTTATGAAATTCATGATAATCCGAGAAAATCTCGAAAAAATCATATGTAATCTACATGAACTTTCAGTGAAATCTTGTTAAATTTTAGAAAATCCCATGAAATCCCCGAGAATCCCTTGCCACATCATGCACTGAACATTTGTGAAATTTTAGAAAATCATCATGAAATCTCAAAACGACTCCATAATCTCGCAAGAAATCTTTTTGAAATCCGAAGAAAATTTCATGAAATATCAATAAATCTTTATGAATATCGAATGAAACGCGTCAATACAAAATACAACTCCAAACGGGTATGTATCAATTGTTTTGTATCTAATTCCCTCCTCAATAATATCAAGTAGTTCTCATCACTAAACACGGTGAGTGTAGTGGAAAACACGAACATCATCAACAGAGCTGATGCAGCAATTCGAGCCTTCTTGATTCCCAAGAGTTCAATTATATTGTTCCTTATTTTATATTATATCAGGGGGGCGTTGAGAGAGGGTCACAAACCTTCAGTCAGAGACGTAAGTGCGAAAATATGTATACAGTGTGTAAATTGAGCGGAAGATTTTAAGAGGTAAAAAATTTAAGGAATCTTATTTTTTTTCCAAACTCCCTTCTAAGTTACTCTTAGTCTTAAAATTCACCTCTTCAAATCCCTCAATTTAGAAACACCCTGTGTAGTGAACCATCAGAGAGATACATTTTGATTACATAAATATTGAATTGGAGTAACAGTCGAAGATTTACTGTCTACATAAATATTATTTTTTTCTAAGCAGCGACACAAAAACAACGAAACAATAAATATCGGCAGCATTTATCTATCTTACGCGCTGTAAGTCAGTCTTTTGAATAGCGACGTCTAAATCAAACAAACAAAAGCATAAAAGTTATCTCCTGCATCCCAGTCGCTGGCTACAACTGAACAGCCCTCCTTAAATTACCTACGCCTCCCTCTGATTGTCTTCCTACTCATTTGAAAATGACAGTATCGGATTTATACCCGTTTTTTATTGCCAGCCAGTGATGCCCTCTTAACTTTCCGAAGAGGTCTTTTTAATTGGAATTTATACGTCTTGCACCCTAAGGGATTTACAGATGAATAATAAAGAGCAGGCGCTGATGTCCAAATTTAAATTTTCATTAATCAAAAATCGTCAGCCGTTTAAAGAGAAAAATGGCATTTTTACGAGATTTTGAAATGAGGGGCGTATATTACGTCATGCGAGGCAGCGTCTTAGGGAAATAGTCACAATGATATAATATGTATGTGTGCGTCAAATAAATACAAAGCAAGTATTTAATTATTTTTGAGATGATTAGAAAACTGTTTATGAATTAACTAAATGAGTCGAAGCAGACAAGTTTCATCATATGTACTAAATGCTAGGAAATGTTTTCAGCTTATGACGGGAAATGTTTGATTAAATTCAAATAATTAATAATGCATTACCTACGTACCTATCTAAATCAGATATCACTCTATATACACTGCTCATACAATTAAGTCGATATAGCATTTTTTCCGTCATTTTCAAGAGAACAACTGGTTTTAATATTTAATAGTATTTGATATTTAGTAATTAATATTTTAGTAAAATTGAAAAATTACTAAATAATAGATTGAATAGTTGTATTAACAAATACCGTCTTATATCTGATAAACAGTTTGACTTTCAAGAAGGGAAATCTACACAAGGTGTCATATTGCAACTTACCACTAAAATGTACTTAGCTCTGAATGAAGGAACTTCGGCGCGGAGTATTTTCACAGATTTGTCAAAAGCGTTTGGACACAGTTTGAACCTTGAAACACATGAATTATGGAATATTGGGATGGAAAATTGTGCTAAAAGACATTTAAAAAATTATTTATTTTAACATTTGATATTAGTAGCATTTTCCCCTCCTTTGAGGATGATTTAATGGATGCTGGACCTGTGTATACAAGACCGCAGAAATACAGGATCTATCTGGAACAAATCTGGAACTGCTCATCCAAAACTTGCATCTAAGATTTCCATACCCTTTTCTTGACCTCTTGTGAGTAATTAAATTTAAATTATCCCGATTTTTAACTATTATTTTTAATAAAATGTTTGCAACATTTCACTATGCCCTCTTCTTCCTGGTTTTCTCGTTGTAAATCAGTAAAATTGTTTTTTCTACAAGAGTCTTTGTTCTCTACCTGTGTTCTAGACATATTGTAATGTTTTTCATATGTAGGTGCCAGGTAGTTTGGCTATTCAATGTTTATTTCACTATTATTGTTATTAGTTCATCACGACACTATTACTACGTCAGTTCTTATTCTATTATAAATGTAAATGTTCTTCACATATACATATTCACATTTTAATATTTTTTTTAATACCTGTTTGTATTCTTTGAATTAGTTAGTCCTTATTTAATTTTAAATTTCAGGTTGATTTGCTGTTGTCATCTAGTATGTTTTTAGTTTGACATTAAGCTGTCAATGGAATGTTTTTTTTAAAAATATTTTATTTTTGACTTTTTAGTACATTTTATATATACATACATTTAAATATCTATAAATTAGAGTTGTGACTGGCGAATTCGCCATATTTTCTAGTATATCTGATGACTTCTGCGGTATATCTTCGGAATCCAAGATCCGATGCCAATAATACTAAAATGGAACCCTCTTGAAGACACCCCTTTTCCAATAAAAAAAGAATTTTTAAAATTGATTTTTAAATGACGGAATTCTGTTGTAATGAACATATAAAAAAAAGCAAAAAAAAACTTGGGTGTGTGCTTATGACCACTTTTGCTTTTTTTAAGGATTTTCCGGGGTTATCGGCGTGTACTCGATGACGTACTGGCGAAAAAGGTTGTATACACTGTTTCTATCACAATAAGGGTCTTAGAAATGCTTTAAAAGCGCGCTTTTCCAGACTTTACCCGCAGGAGCGTTACATAGCCGAGCGCGACTCGTAACGCGTGATGGCCCAGTCTCATTAAACACCCATAAAAATAAAAGTGCATAACGCACGCGCCTAAAAAAGTTTTCACTTCAAAAAACATACAGTCGAATTGAAACCTCCTCCTTTTTTGAAGTCGGTTGAAAATTGTGACAGTTACGTAATGCAAATAACTGTCATCTATGAAATATTGTAAATGTCTCATTCGTATTTTCCTCTATTTTTTAGCCAGCATAAAATTTGCAGGATAGCATTATTCTGAAATATTGTGTTCATTCACTTGCCGGTGTCTACGATATCCTGAAAATCGAAAATCTCGTGACCCCTGTGACAAAGTACGTGAATAATGGACTGACTCCGAGAACAAAGATCAAAATTTTACATATTTCCATCACGTACACCAAAAGATCATTTTGTATGGAAATAATGAAATATCTGCAAAGCTTTCGCAGTGGGGGAAGTTGCTTAAAACGATATTATTATGAAATCAGGTTAAAATGTTTACGCAGACGCCACAAATTTTGTTTGCAGGTACTGCGGAGGAATACAAATATTTGCTCTCGATATTTGAATCTGGAGATTGAGCAATAATATGAGTGAATAATCAGTGACCTATATAACAAAATAACGAACAATGGTGTCTAGAGAGGATGGAACTATCAAAGTGTATATAAAATTCATGTCATATTGTATATGACGGAAAGGGAGAGAGTTCTCTCATAATACTCTCCAGTATTTACCTTTTATACCTACGCCAATATCAAATATTAACTCTAATATTATTTGTTTAGATAAACAAGGAATACTGTGAAATTTACTGTTAGGGATAATTTTCATTGATTATGTATTTTACCCTCGAGTTTCCCTACTGGGTGAAATTTAAGTAGGTATCTGAAAATTTGTATTTTCTAATATTTCCAACAGTTCTCATACAAATTAAAGCATAGGGGAAAGTCGGGGAATACCGGTCACTTAAGCTATTTTATTTTTTGTCGCTATTCACAAGATAATTTAAACAGAAAAAGAAATATAGCTACGTTCCTCAGAACACGAAATAAATAGGTCACTTTATGGTGCACAAAAGTGACTTTCCGCATATACATATTACAGCATATGGTTAATACCGATCACTGATCGACTTTACAATGTTATCAAGTCTGTAATGACCAAAAAAGGCCTTTGACCTGCAAAAGGTGGAGTAGCGACAATTTTTAAACGGTTTGATTTAGCTTGACTATATTTGTTTGTTTCAAATCTTGCAGCTTTTTCAACTACTTCACGATGAGCTAGAGTCTTTGATAGGTATATAGTGTTCTAGTGACAATACAATTAATTTTTTTAATACAAAACAAATCAAAATGGCGGATCCAAAATGACGGACTATCCTATTTATGAATCGATTTGTCTCAAGCTTTAAATTCTGCGGTGTTTAAGGTCACTCAATACAATTTTTGACTCAAACTTAAAAATCAAAATGGAGAATCCAAAATGGCGGACTGTCGAATATATGAACCGATTTGCCTCCAACTTGGTACTTGGGGTTGTTTAAGGTTACTAGATTAATTTTTAAAGAATCCTATACATTATACTTGGTGATGATGGATGCAGGCGGTGGACAGGGAGCTTAAAAAAAATAAAAAATGCAAAATGAAAATAGGTAAAAAAAAAGCAACAAACGGTTTTATTTGAAATCATCAGTTGTACTAAAAACTACAAAACAATTAGGATAAAAACCTGGACTTTCCTGAGATTCTCTACTGACGTTTGGTGAGAAAAACGCTTTTTCTTACCAAACGTCTGAATATCAGATTTAAAATAGAACCGTGGTTATACCGTTTTACCGTTTTTACCTAATTTCCTAAGTTCAGGTCTGGGCCATGTCCAAAAAGTGTTCGACCTAGGGAAGGACTGCTCGAGCCGCCTTCTTAAATTAGTAGTAAAAAAATAGTTTTTTGAGAATAACTCAGCAGTTGATTCAATGACGAAGATGCCTTCAACAATGTTAAAGAAGCCAAATTCCTCACATTTTTTCTAGAAACATTTTTATTAAGTCTAATATGTAACGAGTTACAGCTAGTCAAGTATGTAGGGAGTTTTGTTCTACAAGAGATGGAGTAGCGATAATTTTTTAAATATATTATTCAGGTCTAGGCCTACAAAATTTTTATCTAGCTTTTTGTTTCCGTCAATATCCAACTGATTTTCCACTACTTCAACAATAAGGGGATGATTACGTACTTAGTTATTAAATACTTAGGTATTATACTTAGGTATTTTCCTTTCACGTTCTTTATTTCTAAAAATGTCCAAAAATATTCTGTTTAAAATTGATATATTTTGATGGATAAGCAATATTTATGATGGCGTTTAACTATTTAGAAAAATGCGAATTTATTTTGTTAAAGGTCGGTTTACCTATGGTTTTTATCGAGGTTAAATATTAAGTACCAGTCAACTAGAGCAAACAAGTATTGAAGCCCTGATGTGCATTTAACATTCATGCCAAATCATGTTTGTGTAACATTTGTAGTTTTCTAGTTATTCACATTGAAACTTTTTAAATTGACATCTTGAAAAAACAAATGAATGAAAGAATTTTTTTCTTGCAGAGGTAAAT
This sequence comes from Tetropium fuscum, assembly GCA_964058915.1. NCBI lineage: Eukaryota > Metazoa > Arthropoda > Insecta > Coleoptera > Cerambycidae > Tetropium > Tetropium fuscum. The sequence continues at coordinate 150,909 of CAXKVY010000467.1, read as the reverse complement.
ACCACTTATTCAATGAGATCTTTACTTTGAGGTAACAAAGAGGGTAGTTTGGAATTTTAAAGTAGGGGTGTGGTGCGCTTATGGGTAACTTACCCCTTAACTTAAATATGGTCGTTTTATGCACCCAACCTAATATATCACTGATGCTAAATATTTGCTAAAAGTTTGTGTAAAATATTTTTATATATATTTGCATTGAAAATTTTCAAATTAACATATTCCACTTTCGATAAGTAAAATAACCTAAACCTAACGATAACCTAAATTTATTAGGTGTGTAATGTTTTTCAAGTAGATCACTATCCAATTTCAAAGATTTCACTATTGAGTTTCTGAATGTCTTCAGATTTACTATTCTTCAATTGCGATATAATTTTTTAAATTTCTGCCGAACTGGAAATAGTAAAAAACATGGATGTGTGCTTATGACCACACGATAGAAGTGAAAACTGAAGTGCTGTGAAATTCGAATTATAAAATATATACTGTAACCATCAGCTCATACATCGCACCCGTTAATACACGTTGACCGTACACGCCCGTGACACAGATGCTTCAGGCAACCGGCGCTAGATGCGGCCCCACTGTATGTCGCTCCAAAATACCTACTCATAGTTAGCAAGTACTGCAACGCACCATCACTTCGGCAGTCGGTTCGATTCAATTCGATACAGAGAGGAAAACAATTGGACGAACACCCGCCCAGACGGAACCTCCTGATATATTGTTTTCTGATTCTGATTTCCGCTTGTATTGCATTTTTTTTGCTCAGGAAGCAATAAATATATATTTCTCCCTTAACAGGTATTATTATTTTAAATAAAAGTGCTGAGTGCGCCTAAAGAAGTTTCCACTTCAAAAATACGCCTGTTATAATACCTATGTAAGTACATTTATGTTATATAATGAATTAGTTCGGTGAATCAACAAAAGAAAATATCGATATTGTTATATAAAATTATTTATTCTCATCTCTGTACATGATGTAATATTAGTTACAAAATAAACAATAATATTTGTGAATTATATGGTGGAATTTTCCTCTGATTGGACTTCTTCACTGCTATTATATTCTATGAAGGAAACAATAGGCCTATGGAACCTAAAATATGCTGTAAATACTTTATATTCAAGTTTATCCCTCTCTCTTAGTCAAAAAGTGGACTTTACTCGACTGAGCGTCACATAGACGAACGTGATGCGTGACGCATAACTGCCCAGCCTTATTCAATACCCACAAACTCTCTCTACTGTCTCGCTCTGCCGACTGATCCTCTTTTACTTAGTCAACTCGAGACGTTCGGGTACGTCTTTTCTATCGTGTAGGAGATATCTACGTATGGAGGAGCATTCAAGGTCACGACTCTAGGTGCTGTATGCGAACGCTAAGGTATGATAGTTACATTGGCATGGTAGGTATAGAACATGGATAGACATCGCGAAGTGCCCTATATAGCCCACGGATTGCTACTTTACGTACAAAACGCGTTCGCATTAACGTGCATATCGCCTGGGCTTTATTTGGCAGCTCTGCTGCATGCTAATTGCAGTAAAACTTAGTCCGTTTTCACTTGTACGTCTTTTCTATCGTGTAGGAGATATCTACGTATGAAGGAGCATTCAAGGTCACAACTCTAGGTACTGTATGCGAACGCTAAGATATGATAGTTACATTGGCATGGTATAGAACACGGATAGACATCGCGAAGTGCCCTATATAGCCCACGGATTGCTACTTTACGTACAAAACGAGTTCGCATTAACGTGCATATCGCCTGGGCATTATTTGGCAGCTCTGCTGCATGCTAATTGCAGTAAAACTTAGTCCGTCTTCACTTGTACGTCTTTTCTATCGTGTAGGAGATATCTACGTATGAAGGAGCGTTCAAGATCACAACTCTAGGTGCTGTATGTGAACGCTAAGATATGATAGTTGCATTGGCATGATATAGAACATGGATAGATATCGCGAAGTGCCCTATATAGCCCATGGATTGCTACTTTACGTACAAAACGCGTTCGTATTAACGTGCATATCGCCTGGGCATTATTTGGCAGCTCTGCTGCATGCTAATTGCAATTAAAAAGTCCGTTTTAACTTAAACGTCTTTTATATCGTGTAGGAGATATCTACGTATGAAGGAGCGTTCAAGGTCACAACTCTAGGTGCTGTTTGCGAACGCTAAGATATGATAGTTACTTTGGCATGGTATAGACATGGATAGACATCGCGAAGTGCCTTATATAGCCCACGGATTGCTGCTTTGCATACAAAACGCGTTCTTTACGTCGGACTTTACCCGAAGGAGCGTTACATAGCCGAAAGTGACGCGTGACAGCCCAGTCTCTTTCAACACAAAAATCAAAGTGCTGAGCCCGCCTAAAGAAGTTTTCTCTTTAGGCGATTTTCTCTTTAGCAAAAGGATTTAATAAAACTTGGTACCTACTTTTTCTAAAAATTTTGCAAACCCAAACTCATGACCATTACCAAAATTATGCATTAACCCAAATATATACTTCTATAACATCAAAAAATAGCCTGAAAAATCATTTGCCGTCGAATTAGAAGTTACAGATATGTTTTTCTTATTTTTCCATTTTTATTTATGGTATCGCAAGTTTTGTGTTTATTATTAGATATGACGAATTAATTATTATTTTCTCTTAACTAAGCTTGGTTTACCTATTTGATTTTCGTATTGTTTATTTAGATTGTATTATATATTGATTGTCGTCTACGTCTTTGTACTTTTTAATTGTTCTAAGGCTTGATCAAATATAAAATCATTATAATATAGGGTGTACAATTAAAAAAACAAGCATTTCATTTGAGCAGGGCATGACCTAAAACCATATTTTCCAAAATTTTAAAAATAAAATCCCAGTAGTCTGAAACATTCAAATGGGTGGTAATCGTGAGATACCCTGGGTAAGATATTTATCTACCTACATTAATTTTCCCAAATATTTGTAGATAAGAAAATTTGTAATTTTTGCCAGTGAAAGAACTAATTGCAGTAAAATATTTTCATGTTTTTGATATCATTTAGGAATATAATGGAATTTCAAATGTGATAATAGATTACAGTAGTACCACAGATTAGTTATGATATTACATATTACCACTGATTATTTATCTGATGTAGTAGGTATAGTACGTTCAGACCGAGGAGTGCGCCATTTCCAAAATTAGGTGCACAAGTCAGAAGAGGTGTAAAAAAATTACTACAAAATACGAGAAAATATTGTATTACTTTGAAATAACCATAAAATATTGAAATTACTCAAAAATATATTAGAATTACCAAAAAATATTGTAATTACGATAATGTATTCAAATTACCAAGAAATATTTTATGTATATGACATGAAATCTCCAGAAAATCTAAATTTCCGGTATGGACTACAGTTAATCTAGCTTTGTTATTAATATTATTTATAAACAATGTCCGGTATAGTGATATATTGCGGATGCGCATGTGTTATATTTTCAAGTCTCAGCAAGTACAAAAAATTACAAAGAAATAAAGAATTACCATAAAATAGGTGAAGTAATTTCGGAACTACCAATAAATATGTCGGAATTTTAAAATTATCATAAAATACAAAATTACTGTTAAATATTACGTAATAAAACTATATTAGGTGTACAAAATTTTCTCAAGTGGCACATCCCTCGGTTCAGACTAACATTGTTTAAAGTACTTATATTATATAGGTATTTACAGAACATTATATTTGCTATTTAACGGTGTCGGGCATACGCAAAATAGTCGAGATTAGGCTACTGAAAGTTAATATTAAAAAAACTAAATTATATTTTTCGTTCTCACCTACCTTTAATACTTTTTTTAATACTAAATAATTTTTCCAACTATCCGCTCGCCTCACGTATTCCAAAGATTATTAAACACACACTTCAATTATTTAAACACACACTTCTCTAACACAAACAAAACAAACCATAGTTAATTTCACAACAATGCAATGATATAAGAAATATTATGCCAACAGAAAACCACCACATTGCTGTTTCAGTGTATTGACCTTATTTTGCACTTTTGCAGACCACAGTCAACTATGCCAATGCCTTTGTACGTATACGCACATTACAGGTGTCCGCATAGCCCAATTAGCTGCAATGTTATACCATTCGAAATAAAATAAATTAATCAAGTAGGCGGCAGATAATTCCATGAAAACTTTTTTGGTGAATTTGTTTTATGCGAAATTATAGTTTATGTTTTATATTCGGTTCGGAGTGTTAGTGAAATTGAGTGTTAGTGATAAAGCCATTTTAGCTTTAGTGCCTAATGAGAGGTGATGGAGCACTGGAAGGACGGGTATAGGTATTCACATTCAGGTATGTACTTCCTTTACATTTCGTTGCTGTTTATTACAAATAATTTCAATTGATGATTAATGTTATGTTTTATATATAGAACTATCAAACTCAACACGAGTTATTCGTATATTAAGTACCTACCTATGTAAAACTTTTATAACACTTTAAAACTAACGTGTTTTGGTAGTTTAATTTATGGCCGTATAGTATTTCACTTTTCTTAGTATACTGGACAAACTTGAAATAATTGTTAAATTTCTGTTAATAAAGCTCTAAGAGTTGTAACACCTCTCCTCTTCAAGTACATTACCTTAATTAAAGGGCCTCTCATCCAGGAGATGTGACGTAATGAATTTTTTCTTTGTTGCCTATCGGCTGCTCAGTTAAATACAGAGGTCGTGGATAAGTGGATTAGAGGCTGGCACTTAGATACCTTTAGATATATCACCAGAAAAATCACAGCTTGACAATGACCGGCTTGATCTACTTCTACTTAAAATTTTGTATAAAAATACTTTTTATACAAAATTTGCCTGGTCAAGAGTACTTTAATAGTACAGAAGACCGCAGAAATGATCAGCCAATAATTATCAGCTCTGACCACTTGTGACTCAGACTTTTCCCAGAGAAATAAAAGAATAAGATTTTTTTAAAACAATATATTACAAAAATATTTTTAGTACCAGTAGATGGTTCACAGTGATCTTAATTTAAAATTAAAATTTACAATTGATTTCCTGAGGGGCGTTAAAAAGACACTACTTGATTAGGTAGCCTGAAGGGCTTAAGGTTAAAACAATAAAAAATGTTCACTCTTGACACCAGGTCAAGTCGAGCAATTTATCATTTACAGCAAAAGTGAATTGTAAACCTTGGTAAAGTAAAGTGGAAATATTCTTTAAGACCTGGTAATTCCTAGGGGCAATTAATTACACAAAAATACCTTTTCTCTTTTCTGGAGATCCCCTCGTGAATGAGCTTGGCCTCCTAGGATCCTAGGCTGAAGCTTCGGCTTGGTGGTCCAGCTGAGCTGAGACGTTGCCTCTAAGGGTGATGTATACCTCAATGGGTGGAATGTGCCGGCTGCAGGAGGAGGTATCTTCCAGTCTAACGTTCAGGAATAGGTAATAATGGTCTTTGCTCACCACAGGAATTTATTCTCGGTCATGAGATGTGGAAGAAAAATTTACCAGTATCAGGTTTTACAAATTTGGACAAAAAAATATATGTATAAATTCCCGCTTGAACCGAATATCAAGAGTGAAAATTATACTAAAATGAATTTAAATAAAATAACTAGATTAATAGTTCAAAAATATGAGTATTAATTATAATAAAAATATTGTAAAGTTAAATGTTGCAATTAAATTTTGATTAAATTCCCAAAACTTGAGATTAAACCTTGTCAAAGTAAAAAGAATAAAATTATCAACACAGGAATGTAGTATGCAAATTGTCACGATGATTAAATAAAAAAATGAAATAAATTGAAACAAATGCCGCTCCTTGCCGATGCCAAATATAAGCAAATACCCACGGCTTACGCCGTCGAAGTAATATCTTTAAAAAAAACTTAAAGTATGCTACCATTCGGTAAAACAGTAGCAGTAACTCAAAATCACCAGGTAGGTAGTCCAAAATCAAATCAAAATCAAATTTAAATAATATATATATATATATATATATATATATATATATATATATATATATATATATATATATATATATATATATATATATATATATATATATATATATATATATATATATTAATGATAATAAAATATAAAAGACTATACCTGGTAACTTTGAATCACTGCACTGTTACAACCAAGATATATCTTCGAGAGCGTAAGGTCGACAGACTAAAGACAAGCCGGCAGAAAAGGAAAGGAAAGAATTTTTGGCGATCCCGCGTATAAATGTGCGTACTTGTAGCGGGGGAAAAGTAGGGGCAACCGTAGATGGTGAATCGCGGTAAATTTCTACCAGGTCGCGCGGTTTTATTTCAAATATTTGATATAAGAATTCAAACATTTGCCACAAAACGGAACGGAATTTATTTACGTTACAGAGTCGAAACTATTATCGCTAGGTGGGTATAAGATATAAGATAACAAAGTATAACGATATTAGGGCAGCTTCCAGCGAAGAATAGTATAAAAGTTTGACTTTTCATGTTCATGAGAGATTTTCAAACTTAATGAATGTTTCTATTTTATTTTCATGTTATAAATTCTATAAATAGCACGTTGATCTCGTGTTTGGATATTACATGTATGCTGTATGGTTTCTTGGTTCTGACATATAGCCGTATATAAGAAATATACGGCGGATTACACAAATCGAATTGTCAGCTGCCATTAAAAAACCTAATAGCCTACCTATGTAGTCCAGTGGTCTGGCAGTAAACCAGACCCGTTTCGGATAACCGAAATTTCGGTTAACCGGAGTAGCAATAAAAATAGTAAACATCGTTTATTAATGCAAAAAAATGGTTTCTAATATATGATGAATTTATAGATACATTTTCGGACAATGTGTGCAGGGTGAAGTTTTTCAACCTACCCCCTAGGCATATCTCCTGACTGAATTGCAAAATCGCTTTGAAATTTGGATTAAGTGGGTTTCCGGAAAAGATCTACCATTCTAAAGTATTTTAGAATGTGTCGCCTCCGGTTATACCGGAAATCGGAGTCTTCTTTGTTAATTTAAGTAAAACTACCTATTTTGTTAGGTTTTTGGATTCTTCATCAATATTAAGGGTAAGTTTGATGATATAACCCTATCTTGATTCTCAATTGTTTTTGAGTTATTATGATTTCTTTTTAATTTCCTTCATTTACAGCGTATCCCTTTATTGTGGTTATCTTCAAAAGTAATAGATATAAATTAATGATTTTTTTACATCTTCTTAACATTTTAAACGGTTAACAACCAGTCAGACGAGTTTATTAAAATTATGTCAAAAGCATCTCTTCATTATCACAAATGTAAAAGCAAAAAAAAAATGTTTTTTTTTAAATGGCACCCCCTTTTTTATATTTATATTTATAGTTCAGTCCTTAGTAAAGAAAGTATAAGGTACTGTGCTTCTAAAATCAATATCTTCTGAGAAAATTGAAAGAAACTGATTTAAAACATTTATTTTTTATATTGCAAATATGCTTTTATTTAATTATTTAACACAAGAAACAAAACTCTAAACCATAACAAAAAAATAACAAAACATGTTCGAATTGTTGTCCATTTACTTCGAGACATTTTAAAATTCTTTCCCCAACGGACAAAACAGCTTCGAGGATTTGTGCAGGACGAATCTCTCCTATTGCTGTAGATATTCCTGTAAATCTTCAATACTTTGCACTGGTGTTTTATAAACACGGGATTTTAAAGTTCCCCAAAGAAGGCAATAGCTGCATCATCTAGTTGCATAAAAAATAGCTAAATAACAGTGCAAGAATGGTTTTAATATATTTAAAAACAACAGATATATTCAAACTTTTACGAAAATGATTGTAAAATATTTCTGCAGGACGAGGAAGAACAATTGAAAGATATACAGGGCGGATTTAATGGATATACAGATATATATCCATTAAAAAAGTAAATTGTTTAAAATCTTGACGCTTCGGATAGTCGTTTATTTTGTCTGAATAATTTTGACGGTTGACAGAAAGTCCTAATACTTTGGCACTTGCCATTTTTTTCTATCTCTTACAATAAACCCTGTATATGTGTCAAAATATTAGGGAAACACCCGACAGAAATCCATGAACTTTATAGATGATTTAAACATACTAGCGGATATAATATATAGTTTTTAGTTCTTTACTGCGAATGTTATATGAGTTCATCGATGGGTAGATTACAATCATTTAAAGTGCCCAACTTTTTAAATGGGAACGGCGCGCCATTACTGCACTCATTATCAAAATAATCCGTTGAACTGTAAAACTTTTTAGCCGTTCCGTATTCTTTTACTTTGGAATCTAATACCCTCTTAATATTATTTGACATTTGGCGACATCTTCATCTGCCGGATTATTTAAGACATTTGTTTTTAGAGAAAGTTGAGAGGTTTGTTTACGAAAAATATAAGCTAAATTATTAATCCGTCTTTATACCAGTTTTGATGACTGCGCTGGTGAGATTGCGAATATGCCTTTAGATAATTAATGACGAATTTGGAGGAATAATAAGAATCGTTGCTTTATACAGCTATAATAATAGGAGAAATATGCGGGCAAATATGTGATTGTCTCTTGCACTATTTCAATATTGGTCATCTACGCTTTAAAATTGTTGCATGTTGCATTAAATAATTTGAAATTAAAAATTGTCGAAGTGTCATTGGGAGTTCCTCTGGGATCCCACTTGGGACCTCTGTTATTTAGTATATTTGTGAACGACATTTATAAATATTTTTCATCTAAAATTTCTATGTATGCTGATAATTTAAAAATATGTAAAGTGATAAATAATTCTAGCTGATTATGCTGATTTGCAAAAAGGCGTAGATAAATTGTCGTCCTTTTGTAATAATTATTTCTAAATATAAATAAATGTCATCAAATTGTATTTTCTCGCTTGAATAACTCTGCCATTGCAAGTCTTTATCCGAACGGCTTTGAAATCGACATTGTGTCAGGGATTTGATTGGGTGATTTTAGATAAAAATATAGCTTTGAAAGTCATGTAGAAAATTCAGTTCAAAAGTCCCTCCGAAACCTTGATTTTATATTAGGAACCACTAAAGATTTCCACTCATATTTATGTTCAATTTTGTAGTTAAATCTATCTTAGAATATTGTTCTACGATATGGAACCTTATGTATGATATATTTATTAAAATACTTGAATTTTTCCTGGAAAAAATTAGTAATACCATTAATTATAGATACCATAGATACCGGAATTATTTCTTTTACGACAGTAATTTATCTTTTTACAAAATGAATTTCTACGATGTCTATTTTGTCTATAAAATTTTTAATAATTAATCTTCTCGATTCCATTTGTTGTACAAACTTTATTCATATAAATTGTAGGCCTTATTATATTAGAAACACACATTATTTAGATTCCAAATTTCTCAAGAGATTATTACAGCAATTCTAATTTAATAAGATGCATGCGAATACTCATCGAATACTCTTCATGGTCATATTGCAATCTAACTCCCTTAGCCTTTGAACAAATATTTAATACTTTTATGTAGTGTGTCGTGACGCTCACCCGTAAGACGTCCCTGAAAAAAAATTGTCTGACAATTCGAGAGCCAACAATACTTGTCCAAACATTTACGCCAAATCTACCATTTTTCCTGTTGAATATACCATTGTTGCTAAACCTGGATTCATCTGAATTCCCTGTTGAAAATGCCAGATCGTTGTTGTTAATATTGATGCGCATAAACCAATTATAGTCTTCGGTCCAAATATTGGTGTTTTTAGTTTTTGAACGAGCGAAACACATGTTTTTTCAATATGTGCCTAGCAGATTCGAGGCTAATTCCAGTTCTTGGCCGATTTCCCCTGTGGATGCTGTAGGATTCAGATTCACGAATGTAAAACGTTAACGTCCACCGCATAATTGACAATAAACTTGTCTTGTTGCACATGCACCACGCATCCTTCTAATAAGGAACATTATGTATTGCCTCGATTGATGGTAACGTCGTCGATTAGGATATTCTTCTTGATAGACACGGTCAACTTCTGCATCGTTTTTGCCACATTGTCCATAAATTATTAAAATATTGACTTGCTCATTTCTTGAAACCAATTACCGATTAGAGATGTCACCTATTATAGATTAGAGACTATAAAATTAAATAATATTCAATAAATCAAACTCAAATACCACAAAAAAGTACCTAGCTAGTATTCTTGTTTAACTACTCTCTTAAAATTCATATATATTTTGTGTACATGTATGTTATACCTGAGTATATTTTTTGTCACCTTTATATTTATTGATATGGAGCTGAATATTTATTATGAATTGAGAAATATATAATCCTAACTTCTTTCTATTAACCAGTATCACCCCAGAGGTAATCACGTACATTCCACTGCCCTCACTCTTTTATTGTCTAAGGCCACTTAAATGAAATCCGAAGAGAATCCTTATCATTATATTCTTGCATACCTGCTATGTGTAGACTACCTCCTCGCCTAACCATAGCAGGAAGCATCATCAAGGCTGCGACCGTTGGTGCCATAAATTCAGGTAAAGCCATATATTATGTAACCTAACTCCAAAAAAACAGCACGTCTCATATACCTATTAAGAACCAACACAATCTCAATTAAAACCATAAAAACAATCCTTGGTCAATCCTGCTAATTTAATCCTGCTATAGCAGGAGCCGGCGAGCGCGTCCGAGAACTCGCGAGTGCAAGTCGCTGGAGTATTATTGTTGATATCAAGCGGTTCTAGTCAGTCTTCGAATCGTCCTTGCATTAGACGCTCGAGACGTCTTGTGAGCCAGCAGCGCCGCGACGCGTGCATTTCGCAAATTGCATTTATCGTAAGAAACTATACCTAGATATTCGTACTCCGATATCCGCTCTAGGATAGGTTTGATAAGGGTTTTTATGAACAATTCGTAGGCTTTTACACCTGTGTCTAGTGGATATTCTATTACATTCAGCAGTTTGGAATTGAAGGTAAGCAACACTTACTTATTATTGGGCGTGTTTGAATAAATCTCCTATTATAACGTAAGTAACGAGGGAATAACTAACCTTTTTTATATAATAAAACATTCGTAAACAAATATTTAGATTTCTAACGGAAAATGTTATGTCACAAATTATACTCGTATTTCTAATTTATTTTATTCGTGTGCTAGATATTTTATTGGCAATATAAATATTATTGATCAAACACAGGCAATTTTGAAAAATATTTTTCCGGGAACCAAAACAAATTCTTGTTGTAAAATCTCAATACTAAATTTACACTTAATATTCCACCCTATTCTAATATAAGTAGGTAGGCATAAAACGTATTGTCATTTGCATAGTTATGTAAAGTTTATGACGATATAAAGGGTTGTTTTATTTAAGAAGCTAAATATTAAAGAGTTTATATAGCTTAGACAAATTTTCATAAAAGAAAGGATTTCCTTCATAATTGAGTAGGCAAGTCGTATTGTATGTAATTACATTTTATGAGATTTTTTATATCTCTGAAAAAGATGAGACTTTGAAAACAATCGTTATATAATATAATCGTTTTTTAGGATATATATAGAACTGCATATATCTAGTAAAATCTAAAATACTACATATTTAAATTAATATTCAGATACATTATCTACTCATATAATAGATATTTATCTTTATTTTACTATTTTGTTGATTACCTATTGGAATTCGTTTACAGAAGTATTGTATTAAACAAACATGATTTAAGCTGCCAACTGCCAAGATAATTACTATATACTATGCAAATCCTGATCTCAAGGAAATCTCTCAAGAAATCATTATATAGTAGTAAGAACTACACAATAATGCGAAAACATTAATTAGCGACTTTTTCAAATATCTTCATTTAAAGGGAATATTCAATTGAATGAAAAGCTGTGAATTATAGATACAATATCCTGAGGCAACACCAGACAAGAGGGTTGTTTAATTCATTATCTTGAAAGTTATCTAAGCTACGAGCAAATCCTTAACAAAGTTATTTTAATATGTTGGCTAATGGGTTGAGTTATGAACCCTAATATTAACTTTTGTATTTATATGATTATAATAAATTACCAAATGGGCTGATATTATATGTAGCATTGGATAATATCTTGCAATGGATGTAATAATGTTATAATACAGTGAATAGTTAGATGAGGGATGTTATTCGAAACTAGCGTTTTTAATAGGTTTAAATATAATTAAGCCGAAATATGTCCAGGATACGTAAGACACATTGTATTCTTCCATCTGATAAAATATGAAAAATAAGGGTTGTTACCCGAAAAATAAGGGTTGTTACCGCGAATTATTTATATTAATCGATCTGCGCATGTAAAATAGCCAACGAATGGCTATTTTCGAAAAAAGTATTTTGCTGGCAAAAAAAGTGTTATACTTTTTGTGGCAAATTTAACGCCAATCAATTTTTGTAAGAACAGTTTTTGTGATAAAGTTGACTTCTAATAAAATATTTATGACTGATGAGTCCTGGTTCACTGTTAATTTTCCCGAACTCTTAATACTAAGCCCAAGTGAACATCCTCATTAAAATAAAAAAATTTAAGATTTATTCTTTTTTATTTAACTATGTTTATTAACGTTTTTACCAAGTCATACATTTACATCGATGAAATAACATCAATTTTTGATATACCACTAGAAAGAACTGTCTCATTTGAAAATATTTTGTAATATAATTAGTAAAATAATATAATTAATAATAAATAATTAGTATAATTTAATTAATAATTAGTATAATTAGTAGAATATTAACCTTCGGTAAATCATTCATAAATATTCGGTCAACAAAGAAATGATTTAGGACGTAGCAGACCAGTATGTTTATTATCTTTACACCAGCGCGCAGCCGTAGATCGGGCTGATATTAAGTTCCAGTAGAAAAACTTGTTTTCCATGCACGTTTTCAACTACTCTTCGAATCTCAATACTAGCTAAATACGTAGGACGAAATTTCAAGATAAATGCGGAAAGTGTAAATGGTTTAAATATTACTATTTTTGGCACAACCCCAACGTTGAATACCGTATAACCAAACTGATTTTAAGATCATGTGCCAGGTATTTGGCGTTATTGGGGAAAGTGTCCAATCCTCTATAAGTCCAAATCTTTTCTCTTTCCTTTCTCAGCGATTTTAGTCGCTGACACATTCAACTCGGTCTTGCCTATCCGAACATCAATGGTGGTTGGTCCATGAGTCGTAATTTCATCTCCGTTTACTGTCTCTATTGTCAAGGGCATTTTCAGTTTTACTATGGACGTCTTCGATATCATACCAGGACGTATTACTGGCCTGGACGTTCCTATGTCGACGGTAAAACTACATTTTCTGCCATTTAACAATCCAGGGATTACAAGGCTTTTCTGGTTTTACTTCATCAAGGGACCTTTATTTTAGTGGCTGGAAGATTACTTGTCATTGTCCGCTCTGTCACAGTGTTTCTCTGGTATGGATTACCCCTTTCTTGCCGCAGTCTTTCTTCATATCGCGTGCAGTAGCAATTTCTGTTTATATGTCTTGCCTTGCCACAATGGTAGCATCTTATGGGTCGGCCTCTCCAAGTACGTATTTCTATCGTTATTCGGGGTATCTCTTTTCATTTCATTGTTGGCCTTTAAATACTTTTCGAGTAATTCCAGCACTTTCTTGCCTAAATCTTCGTCGTACCCGACGTTCTCTGTCACTTTTACCTCTCGTAGTCTGTTTCTTCGATGGCTAGAAGCATTTTTCGCAGCCTCAAATTCAAGCCCATAAATTATAACTTCGCCAATAGTCTTAAATCTTCCTAGTCGTAGGGCTTGTTGTAGTTCATCATCTCTTACCACATCGTTGGAGCTTTGTACGGAAATCTGGTTGATGAAATCTTCTGGAGCTTGCCGTTAAGCAAATCTGACAATTCGTTCGACCTCCGCTCCAAATTCTTGTAATGTCTCCGCTGACCCTTGAAATCTGCTTTTAAATTGGCTTTGGTATACCTGGTTAAGATATTTGTTGCTTAATTCGAGGGGACCCGTCACAGAGTTGTAATCGCCTTGTTTGTCCTCCGGAATATTCTGAAAAATTTCCAGAGCCTTTCCCCTCAAGGCTAGTACCAAAGTAGTGGTTTTTGTTGGTCATTCCATGCGTTTTAGAGTGCTGCTGCCTCAAATTGTCGTACATACCCCAGGAAGTCTCACTTTCAAATACTGGTGGTTTCAAGTATCCTTTGCCAGAGGATGTTCGACATATTTTCGCTTTCTTGTGTTCCGTCAAGTTGGTTGGTTGCCGGTCTTCATTCATACTTTGTTGTTGCAGTTTTCTGATTCGTTCATCTAATTCATCCTTCTCTGACTATATTAATTTCTGTTTGAATTCCTTCCTTCCTCTCTTTATTTTGCCAGCATGTTAATTAATCCCTTCCTTTCCTGGTTTCGTCTCTATTCCTGTCGTCGTTTTTCTTTATCTTCTTTTTCTGTTTGTCGACGTCTTTCTTCCTATTCTTTTCTGATTGTCGACGTCTTTCTTCCTTTCATTGGGCACAATAGGACCATTAATATATTGAACATATGAAGCAATACCATTGAATTGAATATGTGAGAAAATAAAATACCTTACACCAATTAGGTCCTTTGACCCCTGTCTTTTTGACTTAATGAATAGTCAATATAGACTATTTACGCAGGTTATCATTTCCGTTCTTTAGACTTTTTGTAGCTTTATATATTTATGTAGACTATAACTGCATTAAAACTTATTAAACCATTAAATCATTAATATGGTATACAAATTCAGCCCATTGGCATCGGTGTACATTTAAAATTGCAAGTAAAAGCTATTTATAGACCTGTATAAATAAACCTATAGGTATATAAAAGTTAAATATACACCTAAGCATATACATTAACGAGATACTCTTTCAAGGTACAAATGACGGAAGTATTGATTACTGCAGGGCGACGTTCGACCAAGCAAATTCCGTTTCTCAATCTCAATCATACTCTTTGAAATTAGTCCACCTTTTTACAATCTACGCTGATTCTAATCTGCCGGCAGCGTGTTATTTTAGAGCTCGCCATATTTTACATGATAGATGCCGCGATGGGATTTTAAAATTGAAATTCCTGCTTCATATTTATATTAACGGCAACAACCACCCTATATTTATTCGTGCAATTTAATCTTCGTTCGATTAGGATAGTGATATGCACTTTATTTCTATGGGGTGTGGTCCTTCGGCAAATATGTCAACGGGGGATGTGTCCTTTTCAACGCACTGACACATCCCCCATGATTTGACTCCGTTAATGACAGGCGGCAAAAAGGTATCCGTCATCAATTTCATATTACATGAGATACGGAGCAAAGAATATATCTGAAATATAGACTAAACGCTGAAATTATTCTGGTATTTATGTATCTTCTGGTATCTGGTATTTAAGTTGCTGAAGGCTCTACGTTAAAGCAAAGATTTCTTTGTTGATGTATTCTCGTGCGTTTTTGCAGATTTGAAATTTTTTTACCCAGCCCCAGGTTATCATTTACTTTCTTAAGAAATCTCTCTTTATAGTTTTATATATATTCATGTAGTTTTTCAACATTCAATTAGTTTCTGGCAATCCTTTGAAACCATTATTTGGTGATGAAGTACGATCGTAACTGGCGTCTATTCAGCATAAATGAACTGGAGTGCTATCATCAATTTCGTTTATTAGCTTCTATCCGGTAAATTGATTTGAAAAGTCGTATCCAAACATTTAGTTTTTCGGACGTGCATATTGCTATAGTGCTGGTAGCCTAGTGGTAATAAATAATTCAAAATTAACGTTTAGTTTAAACAACAATATAGTCACGACAGCCGATCTGTAGGGCGATGTGGAGAGATTCAGCAACACGATTAAGATAGCGAAGAGATGCGATGAGTTGCCAAAACGATTCTTATAAACCCGTATCATGACCGTATCATGAGGCGGTCAAGCGGGATATACGGAAAACGAATCTATTGCGGCGTCGCCGTCGCTGGAATAAAGGGACATACACACTGCCATAAGCATCACTAAATACCAATATTGTTAGGCCAAATTAGCGGCGTAAACCCGCAGGATATTTCACTTTGAAAGATTACTAGGACACTAAAAAGCACCTGTGATGCCATGCCTGACCTCTTAGTCCAACAAGGACTGGCACTTGACAAAGAGAAAGAAATCAAATCGATTATCTAATATGAACATGTGCACATTCAGAATGGACAAAACAAGGACGAACATGACCGTATTGAAAACGAAATAAATCAAATTATTAGTCAGAATTTCCAAATTAATAGACAAGAATGCCAAAAATTAAAAACAAACCCTCGGAGACTCAGTCTTTGATTAAAACATTACCTAACAACAGCGCCCCAGGTAGAGACGTCGTTGAATGCTGTGTGCTCAAGTACCTACCAAGGAAGAGCATTGTACAGCTCGTTTACATTGTTAACGTAATTCTGCGATTGTGGCACTAGCCACAGGAATGGTAGAGACACTACTCAACAAATCGCACGAATATTGATTGAAAGCTGATTGAATATCGATTAGCGATTGAATGGTGCAGTACAACTATAACAAGAGTACTACCTTGGTACTTCTTGATATCAAGAAGTCATTGGGCCATATTTATAAGCTTCAACAATTTAACTATCCGACGTACATTATTAAACTTATTCACTCGTACCTGAGCGGAAGAACGCTACAAGTACGAATGAGAAATAAACTGTCCACAATGAGGGATATGCATCGGTCGGTGCGAGGGTCGTGCTTCGCACAGACTCTGTCTCCGACTTTCCAAGTTTCCCGAATACGCACCGTATTTCCAGAATTTCCCCGAGTTTCAGCATAAACATTTGTTATTATCATGCGTTTACACAGATTTTTACATTGCATGGCTACCACCAGCCAGTTTTTGTTCATATTTTCAAATGGTTATTTGTATATGTGACCTATTAAGTAATACAGACTGAATAAATCCCAGAGACGGACGCTTAAGGAGAGAGCCTTAATCTCATAATTGTTTTAAGTAGGTATGGTCGTTCACAATAAATAGATGCTTGTCATATTAACAAAAATAAATATTAAATAATAAATTATTAATATGTACATTTGCATTACATATTTATTTTTCTACTTCCAACCTAAACACTCACTGTTAAAACTCCAAACTTATTTTTAAAACATGTTTTGAAACCTGTCTCTTTTTAAATTTGCCGCTTTGCAACTACCGCTACGGCAGAAGTATTTTTGGGAATGCTGTATGATGGATGTTACCAAAGTGGTACCTTGGATTCCAGTCAGACAGGAATCTCGGACGATCAGTGGTGAAATACATTTAATTTGGCCTCACTGCCATGCACCAACAAGAGACGCCACGCAACAACATTGCCTATGGACTTACCACACAGTCCAGTCCTGGCGCGGGGTTGAAAAAATGCAGTGGAGTATGGTTGGCGGAAAACCTACACAGGACTGAATGCTGTGCGAAACACTAAGCAATCTGCTCAAGATTCCCTGCTGAGAAGTATTTCGTGCAAGTGCAAAATCGACTGTGGGAAAGCACGTGGCTGCCACAAAACCGGCCTAACATGTTCCACACTTTGCTATCATTGCATTAGCTCGTCCTGCGAAAACAGTCCCGAAGTGCTTGGGGAAGATGAGATAAATATAGAGATAGAGGAAATCGATGATACGACCGACATATCTCTTAGAAATATCGAATAAAAATGCCATGGAAACCAGTCCTTCCACAATCATAACATCGGTAATTAAAATAACGATTTTGTGGATTAAGCCTACTAAGGATAACACGTTAAAAGAAAATTAACTGATGGACTCTACCTTGTGGGTGGCGTGGAAACGAGTTACAAATTGATAAATATCATACCCATTAAGGAAACAGACATGTCCGTACAAAATATAATCATTTATCATTAAACAGAGCGAAATCGATGCTTTTGTACTTTGTTCGATAATTTTTGATAATAATATATATTTATGCCGAAATTAATTTGCACATATGATTTAGCCCACATTTAGGGAAACATGTGCAAAAAATACTCTCCACCCCATTATTTAATTACCATTACCATTATTTAATTGCGTTTGGCGCGCTATATCTTGAAAACTATTTATAGTCTGACAAAAAAAAGGAATAGAATATATTTCATATAAAATTTGCTCTTTAATTTATTTGATTTTTTTCATTGGATCAATAGGAAAGGAGATATTTACCAAAAACTGCATTTGGCAGCCATCTTACCAAGATGGCGGCGCGAGCGCCCCCCCCCCAAGGTCGCAAACCCAGGGTTATGATCAGGACATTAAATTTTACAATTCCATTAAATTTGAAATACATTAAATTTTGTTAGGACCTTTTGCGTGGTAGACCCCGTTTTCACCCCGTTGCTTAGGTAATGTTTTAATCAAAGACTCAGTCTCCGAGGGTTTGTTTTTAATGTTTGGCATTCTTGTCTATTAATTTGGAAATTCTGACTAAGCGGCTTAAACCCGCAGGATATTTCACTTTGAAAGATTACTAGGACACTAAAAAGCACCTGTGATGCCATGCCTGACCTCTTAGACCAACAAGGACTGGCACTTGACAAAGAGAAAGAAATCAAATCGATTAGCTAATATGAACATGTGCACATTCAGAATGGACAAAACAAGGACGAACATGACCGTATTGAAAACGAAATAAATCAAATTATTAGTCAGAATTTCCAAATTAATAGACAAGAATGCCAAAAACTAAAAACAAACCCTCGGAGACTGAGTCTTTGATTAAAACATTACCTAACAACAGCGCCCCAGGTAGGGACGTCGTTGAATGCTGTGTGCTCAAGTACCTACCAAGGAAGAGCATTGTGCAGCTCGTTTACATTGTTAACGTAATTCTGCGATTGTGGCACTAGCCACAGGAATGGTAGAGACACTACTCAACAAATCGCACGAATATTGATTGAAAGCTGATTGATCGCTAATCGATATTAGCGATTGAATGGTGCAGTACAACTATAACAAGAGTACTACCTTGGTACTTCTTGATATCAAGAAGTCATTGGGCCATATTTATAAGCTTCAACAATTTAACTATCCGACGTACATTATTAAACTTATTCACTCGTACCTGAGCGGAAGAACGCTACAAGTACGAATGAGAAATAAACTGGTAGACGCGTGGTACGTGGTAGACCCCGTTTTCACCCCGTTGCTTGGGTTAAGTCCCCAATATTTTTGTTGGCATTCTATTTTAATAATATGTCACCTAATTCTGACCTAAATAATTGTAAACTATCTACTTTACTAAAAAGTGCTCGTGAATACTATCACGCAACTGAGATTTAGCTTATTTATTGCTGTTAATTGCTATTGGGTTGTCTAATGTTGTCATTGGTTTCTGTTGTCTACTCGTATATTATTATCATTATTTTTTAATAAAATTTCAAACCAACGAACGTATAGTATTTCCTTATCATTTTATAATCAATTTACCACCAAGAATATCGCAAAATAAAACATACATTTTATCTGAAACCAACCTTTCAACCAAAACAAAATTGCGGAACTAATGTAGTAAAAATATGTTCAATGCGTTTTAAAATGTCATAAAACATGCATAAGGCATTGATAGAATTGCAAGATATTTTTGGCGCGCGCGCCATATATGGAGCCTAAATAAATCGACTTCCGGCAGTTAGACCAGAGGCAGACTGAGTTTATCGGAGAATGTAAACCTATTTGGTAAAAGGTAAAATCTATTTGCATGCAAAATGTTGTGCTGTTATTCCGATGACGACAGATATTCAAAAATTTTGGGAATGTTGGGTAAATCAGGTCCTCCACCTGCTCCGGCAGGAAAAATCCAGGCAGATCTAGTCATTCTTGCATGCGGCATCAGCACCTGCTCTGCCTCGCAATTTGTTTCATGCTGTTATTATGCCATGTTAGGTACCCATGAAAAATACGACTGGAAGTAGCTATTTTTAATAACATCACGGTAGGAATGATTCCGAGAGTTCCTGCGCTCCAACGCTCCTACTAATATATTTTTCATTTGTTTATTACGATAAACCGTGAAAAATATGTTTGAAGCTTAAAATCATAGGACTTTGACGTCATAATCCTATGGCTGCAAAAACTAATCAGCGCGCAAGGGCAAAGCTACGTTGCTAAATCAAGTTTTCATGATTTAAGGTTATGTTTATATTGTAGCTTCAGACATTGTAGTTTAATTTGCAAATATAATTGTGCCGTCTATCTCCTCAGATAGACGACAGTACAACAATTACCTTTGTCACAGGGCCGGGACTGATCAGATAATATAGATACGTATATATGGCATAAGGGCATCTCAGGAGGACCAGTTGATACCCAAGATTATTTTTAAATTGTTACGGTAGAGGAATATTGTCACCGGGTCGGCTGACTGATCAAATACTAAAAATACGCGTACACGGCATAAGGTGTCCCATGGAAGACCAGTTGGTTTCACATGAATATTTTTAAATATGAGTTATCAGTGAGAGACCGCAATTTGAATTTACCGCGTAGGCGATAGTACTCGGGATCATTTGTTGGGATACTCAATAGATACAAGTTCCTTCGTATAGTAGAAATAACTTAACTCGCTCGCTCGCTCATTTGCCCGTCACAGCACGACCCGTCCCGTCCCGTCAAAATACGGATGGGATTAAAACAATGCAAATGAATGGACAACCGCTCATTAGTCCGGCACGGCACGACTCGGAGAGAACGTCGACGGAAGGAATTGCCGGTCTCCGATTCTCCCCGGCAAACAACGGTACGTGCCGTGATGGACTGGCCAAGTGAGCGCGTCGTCGGACGGCGGTGACCAGCATGAAATCTTGTCGAAACCTGTCGGGCGCATATCTGTCAATATTTCGGCAACAGTTGTACAGAAGTCAGCTCAGAGAAAGTTTACATTAACAATGGACGAGGAACAATTAATTTGCTTGGTCCAAAAATATAAGGAAATTTACGACTTTAGTGACAATGCATACCATAATCAACAGCAGAAGGACAACATATGGGAGGAATAAAATAATTAATAATAAAATAATATAATAATAATTAATAATATAATAATAATAATAATTAATAATAATTAATAATAAAATAATTTATATATAATACATTTAAAAAAGCCATGATTTTTTTCACCGCCCTGTATATATTGCAGTTAGCTAATTTTTGATACGATTTTTAAAAAATTCGGAAAATTTCGTTTAAGCTACCAATTTTCAAATTACGAATATCTTTACCAATAATGAGATAGTGGGGGGGTCAATTTTAAAGTTTACACCCGGTACATTCTATTAAATTTCATTAATGTTGCAATAATTATTATCAATGTAAATATTAACTTAAACTTAAATATTCCTTTTGCCTTTCCTAACTATTAAACTAAGTTAAAATAATTTTTAAATTTATTTCTAATCTCCATTGCAAGTGTAGTTGAAGATCCGCCTATTCGTGTTATATCTCTAAATCCTTGTGGGGGTTGATTATCTTCGTCAGCTTCGGTCCAATGGCTTGTATCATTTCGAAGAAAATTATGTAAACAACATGTAGCAAGTACAACTTTATCCATGTGCTCAGGGATAATTTGTAGGCGTCTCTGGTAAATACGAAATCTCTTTGTCAAAATTCCGAAGGCATTTTCAGAAACTCTCCTAGGTCTACTCAGTCTATAACTCACTTCTCTCAGTCAAGCGACTCAGTCCGATTGCCGAATTTGCAAATATTCCCCCATCGCTGTTTCTTCCATAGGCGCCGACATCAATGGCGGTAAATTTACAATGAGCATCCACAAATGCAAGTAAAACAATACTAAATGTTTTCTTATAGTTAAAAAATAGCGAACCACTATTGGGAGGTTTGTCGGTAACTACATGCTTCTCATCGATGGCAGCCACGCAGTTTGGAAAATTCCATATTCTGTTAAAATCCCGTTCATTTTTTATCCAAGTTTCTTTTGAAGGAGGAGGCATTATCAATGGTCCCAAATTTTTCCATATGGCCTCACAAGTTTCATAAACGATATTACGAACTGTTGTTTCTCCAAGTCGGTAGCTGTAAACTAAACTAAAATGATATTTCACAGCACACGACGGCTTGCTGTTTCGTTTCCGCCGGAAAAGTGAGCGACGAACCTATCCGTCGCCGTCAAGCGAGGGACAGCATCGGGTCGTGCTGTGACGGGCAAATGAGCGACAACCTTTAGTGTAAACGAGATACAAAGTTGTTCTTCAGTAACCCACATACTAAAAATAATTGTGTAACCCATCGCACTTGCAATATTTTTTAAATTATTGAGATACCCATTTTGAAATCTAAAAAAATAATATCTCTACAATACAACATAACTTACACACAGCCAGAAATATCTTTCAATGTTTAACGAGAAAAAACAGTGTGCTCACGAAATCACCTTATGAAACACGAAGTATAATAATTGTTTAATGTCATAACAATTTTAGCCGCAATAATAATAGCAGAGAGAGTTACAAGCAAATAGTCCGTGGCATTGAAAGTAAAATGTACCAGATATCTTAGCACTTGATTAAAATCATGTGAGTCAGATAATAGTAATCGTAGACGTTAAAGGTAAAGCAACTGACAAAGAAAATCGTATTGTGGTCTGCGTAATTTTTTAAAGGTAGTGGTAACAAGGTGACATATTTATTAGATTGAGTTTTGTTTAGCCGGGTTTTTCGCATGATGACCGATTACTGTCTAGTACCCACAAGAGAAATATTTGGTTAGGTATGTTCTAAAAAGAGCAATTCACAAAAATATAGTTTTCACTAAACACGGAAATTGTTCTGACGCACTCGACGTACGTATAGAAATGAAATACTAGTGATTTCTTGGTTTTGCGTTGAACAATAACAACGCTGTTTATTATCGTAAATAATGTTCTCGAGATAAAAATATATTTTTGCACCACTTATAATTGGTATGGTAATATTGGGATATTTCTCGAAAACCAAACACAAATAGTCACAGCAAATTAGGTTTTTTGGAAGAAATAATTTATAAATCTTAAAAATTTGGGTGCTTCAGTTCCCAAAGAGTTCCCACCTCTCAGGTGGGTGCTTCATCTCCTCATCCCCTTTTGCTTCAGAAACCACGCTCTAATGCGGTTTTTTCTCAAAAACTGTTACTCTGGCGAGAAAAATGAATAGGACCTAAAATATTCGGCTTAAACTTTTTCCTATCTTTAACTCACTGTCACAAATATGGTTTAAAGAATTAGAATATGTTGCTCAAGTTAGGCCAAAAGTAGTAAAGTGACAAATATCTGAAACAATATTGGCCATAGAAAAACGTTACGTGCAAAGCAGATTCTCCTGCACAAACCTGGCTAAAAGGACGAAAAAATATTACTACAGAAAATGTTTGTTATTACTACTATGTCTCTTATATTCAAGCCCGTTTCCACACCACCGAGGTAGAGATCCAGGCGCGTTTCACCTTGAGGTCTAATCCACTAAAAACCAACTACTGTTAATTCAATAAATGGATTATCTACAGGTAATTCTTCCTCTATCACTGAATTAAGACATCCTTGACCGTGACATTTTTAACACATTGTTGAACACTTTCTTTTTACAACCGCAATATATTAATTGAAGAATAAAAGTAGGAGCTGGTATCTAAGTTGTAGGAATTGGCACCAGAATTTGGCTGTTTGTTTCCCAAACCCATTCATTAGGCTTCAACTTTTCGCCATGCCATGCCATTTTCGCCATGCCACGAATGAATTTGTTGAAAAGCGCAATACGAATGTTCGCGCCTCTTCGTTGAAAATAATTTCAGCAGATAATAGTTTTAAAAGTATTTGTTGTCGTTCAATGCCTCTTGTACTCTTCTTATTTTCAGAATAACTACTACTCAAATACTACTATTACTCTCTGACCGTACTGTTTTCAATGAAATTAATGTAAGCGGTATATATGTCTGCAAATGTAACTTGTTTCGGCAAAAACACTTTCACACTATAAACACAACTTTCAGTGGTGGTGTGGAAAAGGGCTCAAATATAAGAGATATTGTAGTAATAAAAACATTTTCTGTAGTAATATTTTTTTGTCCTTTTTGCCTATATGTAGGAAAATTTCATTCTCATTACATATTTTCACTATTCATTTTCCTCGTCAGAGTAACAGTTTTTGAGCAAAATTTAAAAAACGCGCGAGGTTACATTAGAGGGTGGCTTCTGAAACACTCTCCTTAGAGGTGGGAACTCTTTTGATCTGTATTTATACAGTGAGCTCGTAAAGTTTGGAATAAATTCAATTAATCGTTATTGAAGGATTTTCACAGGAAATCCTCGGACACGTCAACCTTATTTTATAAAATGTCACTTTTTTCAGCCATCGATTTTTTTTTGTTTTGTTCGTTTTTGAGCTATGACGTCATCGACAATTTTTTTAAATGACAACCCATATTTTTTTTCACGGATTTCGATAGAGCACATTTTTCTGAGTGCGAATATGTCAAAAACATAGTACCTTTAACATTAAAGTTTTCGAGATATTCGGTTGCAAAGTTTATAAAATGTACCATGGCACCATGCATAAGCTATCGGGCGGGTCAAGATTTTTAATAGCTTATTGATTCTAATAGCTTATAGCTTATTACATTTTAAAAGATTGAGGAGTAATATTATTTATTTTGGTAGCTTATCGAACATTTTGAAAGATTTGGGAGTAATCTGTTTAATTTTTTAACAACAATTTAAATTGTTGTTAAAAATTTAAATTTAATTAATTTGTATTTGGTCTATTGAAATAGACTTTGCTCTTTAAATAGCCCCATAAAAAGTAGTCTAGGGGAGTGAGATCTGGAGATCTAGGGGGCCATTCGATAGTTCCCCTGCGACCAATCCAATGGTTAGGAAATACATGGTTTAAATAATCGCGAACGATCACTGCAAAATGGGGTGGTGCACCGTCTTGTTGGTACCATATCGTG
This sequence comes from Tetropium fuscum, assembly GCA_964058915.1. Lineage (NCBI taxonomy): Eukaryota > Metazoa > Arthropoda > Insecta > Coleoptera > Cerambycidae > Tetropium > Tetropium fuscum. The sequence goes on along the minus strand of CAXKVY010000467.1, from coordinate 125,832 downwards.
TGATGGGGCAGATCTGGATCTACGTCATTTGGGTAAAGTACCGCAAGTGCAGGGACTAAGTCGTCTCTTAAAAATTCTAAATATATTTCACCTGTTAATACGCCTTCAAAGAAAAATGGGCCCAAAATACGATTACCTACAATACCAGCCCAAACGTTAACTTTTTGTGGAAACTGACTACGAGTTTCCATTTTCCAGTGTGGATTTTCAGGAGACCAATATCTACAGTTTTGCCGGTTAACTGTGCCGTCGAGATAAAAGGTAGCCTCATCAGAAAAAACAATATTGCGTAAAAATCCGTCGTCATCAATCAGGCGTTGCAACATGGTTTGGCAAAACTGTAACCTACGGTCAGGATCATCTTCGTTTAACTCTTGGACCAAAACCACTTTATACGGATGCCATTTGTTCAATTTCAAATATTTCAAGACGGAGCTTTGAACTATTCCGTTGTTTGCCGCCACTTGGCGGGTGGGTAAATGGGGATTTTCTTGAAGCTCTAGTAGAACATTCAATTTAACATCTTGTTGCACTGGTGGACGACCCGTTCTAGGGCGATCTCTCGTATGACCCACTTCTAAAAACTTTTGTTCTATTTTGCTAACGGTGGACTGTGTAATTGGTTCTCTGTTTGGATATTTGTTGTTAAATAAACGGCAAACTTCTACTTGTGTGCGAGCTCTGTCCCCGTAACCGATCATCATCAAAATTTCGATTCTTTCCCTTTCACTCAAACGACGGACCATTTTTAAATAAAATGAATTATGATGGAATAATGATTAATCAACTTACTTAATGATATTATTCAACTGATTAAAACACAAACTTGCGAGGAAAAACTTCAAAATTGTGACAACTGTCAAAACTGTTGTTTTTCCTGCGCTTTCTTGATAAATGATTAGCATTTGGTCATCGCTTGTATAATTCATTCTTAAAACTTTGCAACCGAATATCTCAAACACTTTAATGTTAAAGGTACTATGTTTTTGACATATTCGCACTCAGAAAAATGTGCTCTATCGAAATCCGTGAAAAAAAATATGGGTTGTCATTTAAAAAAATTGTCGATGACGTCATAGCTCAAAAACGAACAAAATAAAAAAAAAATCGATGGCTGAAAAAAGTGACATTTTATAAAATAAAGTTGACGTGTCCGAGGATTTCCTGTGAAAATCCTTCAATAACGATTAATTGAATTTATTCCAAACTTTACGAGCTCACTGTATGTATGTAAGGAGTTCGCACCCAAATTTTTAAATCTTTTTAAAAAATTTCTCCTAAAATACCTAATTTGCTGTGACTACTATTAAATAAAGCAAATTACTGTTGCCATTAATAGCTACTTATGTAACCGGTTGGGGAAAGTACTACTTTGTGTAACGAGCAGATTTATGCGAAACGAGCGACAGCGAGTTCCGCAAAAGATTGCGAGTTACACAAAATAGTGTTTCCCAACGTGTTTCATACAAGATTTTTTCAAATTTTCACCAATTTTGTATTTTATGAGAACAAAACTGTGAATTTTATAGTTTTAAAAACAATCCAGTAGACTGTAACGATGTGACAGCTCGTCACTTTCATAGCTTGTCAGGTCTAAATTACCTACTATGAAATGCACTTTACACAACCAGTTGCATAATATTTTAGTTTTCGTAACTGGTTTTGAAAATTAAAACGTTTCCTAACATCAAAGGGTTTTGGAAAGTCTCACTTTACATGTCAAAATTAGAAAACATTAATTTATTTAATCGTTAGCCTATCTATGTGCATAATTACGAATTTTATATCTACCGGATATTTTAGGTCCTATTAATTTTTCACGTCAGAGAACAGTTTTTGAGAAAAATTTAAAAAAAACTAGCACGAGATCACATTAGAGGGTGGTTTCTGAAGCCAAAGGGGTCCCTTTTCCTGAGAAGTAGGAACTCTTTTAATCTACATTTAGGTGTCTATTAAGAGTCTGCACCCAAATGTTTAAAACTATAAATCATTTCTCCTATTTGCCATTTTAATTGCTAATTTTCAGTGACCAAAAATCCGAGGACGACTATTGAGTAATCCATAACTAATTTTATATTTCAAATGATGATCGACGAAATCTGGAATATGTGAATCGAAAAGACGCCTATTAATAATATAACATGCCTAGCAATCAGTGCAATTGGATCAGCAGGTGTGACTTCCAGTCCACTCTAAATAAAGTATAAAACTAGTTCTAAAAATAGGAAATTATTTCTTCGCTTTATACCATTCACAGGTGAAACAAAGCAGTTGCATGCCAAGGTCAAATTTAATTGGAAGCTGACGTCAAATTAATAATCATCTATAAATTGCTATAATGAACACTTTTTAATATATGCAGCTATTACGTTGTCAATAAAATGCTTAAAATACATTTTAAAAAATTGTGTTTATTTTCATCAGCTGATTTTTCTGTTGTCTGACGACTGGCCGGTGTCTACTTTATATGCAATATTAAAATGTGAGAAGATATCAAGAATATTTAATAATTTATTGTTGTGTCTCCATATTAACAGAGGCCAGCTCTAAGCGTTGACCTGTTGAACATGACCAGTATAATTTATTTTTGTTAGCCCTAATTGGGTTAATTTATTAGATAAATTAGGTACGATTTAATTTTTTATTATACGTTTATTATCGGAAATGTCAGTCCACTATAATATAGAAACGAAAATGACTATATACTATATACATATGTACGTATACCGGGTGGGCCGAAAAACTGTAATTTTTATATTTATTTACCAAATTTTTAGTTCTCGGTCAACTTGCAGAACATAGACGTTACATCAAGAAGCAAGACAGTGGGCGGCGGACATGAAATGTGACCTTTATGGTCTTTGATTTATATTTTAACACTACTTCGAGTTAAATAGGTTTATCCGTTTTGTATGTCGCCGATTTGGACCGAAGACTGGAGTACTGTAATTGGTTTATACGAAACAATAATAACAACAACGATTTGGCATTTTCTATCATGTATTCAGATAAATCCAGGTTGACTAATAATGGTATGTTTAACAGGCAAATACTAGGTACTGGTCATCTGAAAACAAACATTTTACACAGGAGATTTTACGTAAATGTTTGGGTTGGGATAGTTCTTTCTGGAATTTCCGGATGAATTTTATTCTAGGGGCGTCTAATGGGTGAATACACTTCTTTGATTTTTTTTATAAATATTACAATAATTATAGAATAGGTCCGTCACGGCTAGTGATGAGCAAAATTGGTCTCTCTTGCAGTCTTGGTCTTGGCCTTGCGAAAAAGCAAGACCAAGACCAAGACTATCATTACACTAGCAAGACAATATCAAGACCGTATGAGCAAAACTAAGATCAACTATGCAAGACCAAGACTAAATACGCAACACTAAACTAAAAATGATAACTTCAGTATATGTTTCAGTATATGCTTTTCCCAGAACAAAATATGTTTTGTATTTGGAATGACCAGTTTGCTTCACTAGATTTTAACACTAAGTATAAAAAATGAAAACCTACCTAGTTATCTACCTACCTAGGTGTTCCATTTTTGAAGGGTCCAATTGCAATAAAATAAAGTGTTTTACTATTAATAATTGATTGTCAATTATTTATAATTTATACCTTTAATGACTTCCATATATGATAGTGTTAAGAAAAAGTAATAAAACGTAAGTAACAGGTCACATGAGCAAGATCAAGATTTAAAACGCAAGACCAAGACAAAAACCAAGGCGTATTTGAGTAAGACCAAGACCAAGACTAAGACCGAATAAGCAATACCAAGAGCAATACCAATACTGTCCCAGCCTTGGTTGTGGTCTTACTTTGCTCATCACTGGTCATTTCACACTACATAAAAATTAAAACAGACGAGAAATATGATACAGTTATATGAAGAATGACATCTACAAAAATTCAAAAATATACAGGGCATCTAATTTAAAAATCAATAGTTGGGGCCACTTCCGGGGAAACCGGAAATGGCACAAACTTGAAGAGTAGATAACAAATCGGTATCTTGATAACATGTGATGCATACCAAGTTGCATACCAAGTTGTATAACATGTGATGCATACCTGGTAATCAAAAGGTCCTCAAAACACTCCTTAGAAGCAATTCGTTGCTTCTTATAATTCAGCCATTCCTTACGCTTATATATGTTAGTTTTTCTTTCTTCCCTCGACATACCGTCAAATTTTCTTTTTCTGCCCTTTTTTGGTCTTCCTCTATATTTTTTTTGTTTAACATTACTTGAATCGTATCCTATAGAAGTTTCCAAGGGTACTGGTATTAGTCCTGCATATGCTTTTTGTTCAGCATCATCGTACAAAATTTCGTCATTTGAATCATCCTAGAAAAAATATAGGAAAAAAATTAGAGAAAAACAGGTGCGAGCAAATATATCAAGACATACCTTTCGCCTTATAGGAGAAGAAACATCTCTATCTATAATAAAATCCGAATCTTTGACCGAATCATCCGATAGATTCTCTAGCAACTTCGCAATCTCAGGATTCAAGGTTGGTGGTTCTGAAGGGATATTTGAAATATCTCCTGTTGTTTCTCTCAGATTTTCTAAAAAATAGATATTAAATTATTCATGTTTAATAGTCAAATTTAGTTTCATACCTTTGTTTTCTGTAATAACTGTAGTATTACACATATTCACTAGTTATTTATTACGCCATGAAATCATTTTACATCACTTTTATAAACGAAAACAAGAAGTTCACACTCTCATCCCGTAGAAGGCACTGATATACTGAGATTGTAAGCGTCTATGCACTTGGTTCCCTTTTGAAAAATAGTTTAAGATGCTTTCGAGTATACAAATGGTTCTTTTGGCCTATTTCCTAAGGTTATACTGTAATTTTCACATGGATCTTTTCTGCAAAATATAGTGTACCTACTTCTGCAACTTTCAATGCCTTAATATTAATTTCGTACTTTTGTCGCATGGTTCCTTTTTGCATAACGGCGTCCAATTATGCTTAGGTTTCAATATTTGCACGACAAATAAGTTAGGATATGCTTAATTTATTGTTGATATGATACAATGAAAATAATATTTGCGCTCATGAAGTATGCCTGAATCTACCCACAAAGCAAGCAGTTGACATAAACGCATAATAATGGGCTGAATTGGTGTCTTATATGTTATTTACATATGAGAACAATGATTTAAATATGACGTGTTATGCTCCATATGACACTTTATTTGGTAACGCAGAACAACAAAGCAAAGGAATGCAGCTATTGTTTTGGTCAAAAGTATTCCTTTTGTAAATTCAGCAACACTTGAGTTGATGATGCTATGGATGAGAAAATGGCATACTTTCAAAGTAACTCACGTAATGTGCGAATTAAAATGAGTTTATTTTCAAATAGTCGGATGGATGCTCAACTGCTCATGCACACAAGAAAAATAGGTGCTAATATTGAACCTACAAAAATAAATTCCTCATAAATAATTGACATGTTCGAGTTTGTCCACTAACTTAAAGCTGTTTTCTGTCCAGAAAAGAGCAGTGAAAAAGTGCTATTTAAAAAAAGTAGCTTTGATTTTGCATTTTTGAAATCTTTTGATTCTTTTTTGCTGCTTGATAACATTAAAATTTTAAGAAGATTACAAAAAACAGTTAATGCTTTCAATTATATTTGAAGATAAACGAAATAAAGGAAGACGTAATGCCAAAGTTTAAAAAGAAATCGTGCGCAAAATTACGCAAAACAGTTGAGAATCAAGGTATGGTTATTTTGATAAAAAAATCTGGTTCCATTTAAAATAATGAAGTTGATGTCTACGTCTGGTATAAACAAAAGTGGAACACATTTGAAAATGTATTAGAATGGAGGTCGTTTCCAACAACATTTTCAATGGGCAAATTGAAAAACGGAAATCGGATTGTTCATTATAATGAGTTATTATAAGTTTCTAGCATATTAAATGCTAAAATTGCTGTAAAATGATATTAATAAAATCAGTCTTATTTCAGATGGTGTATTTCATAATCAGATCTAACTTCAATACAACATGACTCATCACATACATATTGAATTCAAAGCAATTTAATTCCACTGCTATTATCCTTTCATTGTTGCCTCTGCCTGGAACCTTGATATTACTTTTAACACGACTGTCTTTGTGATCATACTGTACACTGACATGTCATGTGATGGGGCACAGCTGAATATTTAAGCAGTTGAAACAATTTTCCCCCTGTTTTGGTAGCCTAAGCTCTATTTATAAAGTGTAATTGACATCAGTCATCAAAAACGTTTTAATCCGAAGCAAGGACTCAGTTTAGTATTCTACTTCTATATATAATTATAATGATGGTTTGTTAATGAAGAAAATATAAGGTTAACTCTTCATATTATTACACCAATGATATACGCTGATAATAACATTTAATAATTGTCTGTAATCCGTAACTAATTGATCCAAATAATTGTATATTATTAACGCTTAGAATGATAATGGATATTTTAAGAGAAATTAACAGCGATAATTTCGTATTGCTAAACAATTTTATATATATATCCTAGTTTCATTTGTTATAGGTAAATGACCGTGTGAAGGCGTGTAATAAATTTTGATTAATTAGGTTTAGCACAAAAACAAAATTGTAGTCGTATGTAAAGAGCCATCAATTATATCTTGACATACTTATATTTTTCTTTGTAATATGTGGACTTTTTGAGAAAACCTTATCTAAGTGCAAACCTAAATATTTATTTTATATGACAATGAGAGCGTTGTATTCAAATCCTGTACGCTGAACCCAAATACCTGTACATAATACACCCGCTCCTAGACTTATCAGTGGATATATGGAATGGGAAATATTCCAGACTGAATTAGACCGACTAATTAGGGGTAAAGAGCGATGGTACCGCAAGAATATTGGCGCGACCGACTAGTGAAAATACCTATCCTAAATACCTGCGAAGACATAGACGTTGCTGTGGCATAATTTACGAAAAATATCCACACCTATCAATAGTTAATGCTTATAATACAGCCAGGCATAACAATCAACTACACCCATCAGAAAGAATACTACAATTATACGACAAAAATATCACATTAGAAGAATTTGGCGGAAAACTAGATTTGAAATTAATATAACCGAACTTAATGCTCTTACACATCGAATTAAGTGGGAGCTGGAAAATTACAGGTTTAATTCAAAAATCAAAATGTCAATAATAAAAAATATCTAGCAGACATAGAACCAGAAGATCCCTCAATGTAGAAATCCATAAGAATATTATTAAGGCAGCCAACAACTATCCCTCCGTTACAAATAAATAATGATAAAATATGTAGTGATAAAGAAAAAATGTGAAGCATTTGCCTCACACCTAGAAAATGCATTCTCTATGAATGACAATGATAATGAGTTGCTCTCATAGCAATGATAGACTTAGTAAACAATTCCATATCATTAAATTTCTACCAAAACGATTTACCATTCACAAATCTTGAAGAAATCAAAAGCTATATAAAATTACTACCACTAAAATAATCCCCTATAAAATGATAGAATACTCAACGTCGCGTCGTCCTAAAGAAATTGATAATAAAGTCATTGTCATTCCTCTTCACCCTATTTAATCGATGCCTAATATTACGATACTTTCCTAAGAAAAGAAAACATAACTTTTAACAAACAAACTTTTAACAAAAAAAATTAACAAACCCGGAAAAGATAAAACTAAACCTGAAAATTACAGACCAATTAGCTTATTGACCACTTTATCGAAACCTTTTGAGAAAATAATACCCTCCAGACTACGTGATTGCTTACAAGAAAATTACATCTTACCCGACTGTTTGGATTCAGACCCAGTCACTCAACAACACACCAAATTCTTCATATTTACAAAATGATTGCTTCAAGTTTTGGGAAAAAGTGCCACACAACAATAGCCTCGTGATGTATCCCAAGAATTAGATAAAGTATGGTTAAAAGGGTTACTACACAAGCTAACAAAATTCGAGACAAAAATATTTACTCAATGAAGACCACAAAATCCCAACAATATCCTTATCAACAATGAAGAAATAAAACGGAATCCTCACAAACAACAAAGTGCAAACGTTCCAGAATAAAGTGCTAAGAATTGCAGTAAATGCGCAATGGTTCATACCAGAGACATTTTAATACGAGAGACAGAATTGTTTAATTCTAATATGGAAATAACATAATCTCAAGAGTTCGCTTAATCTACGGGGCCTTCATTCCCCCACTGCCCTGGCCTCGAAGCTTTTATCCGGCTCTCTGATCAATTGAGAGGGTAGCTCTAAATATTCACGAAATCAATAAGTCACGAAATCATTTGAACTACGAATTTGACTTTTTCACGAGCTTAAATTAATATCTTGCGCTGTTAGGCGCAAAAGTATAGCATCTAGGTAATCGGTCATATTAAATAAACCCATAAAAATTTACCTACATTAAAATATGATAATACTGTTTTGAAGAATTTCTTGCACGTGTCGACAAATAGTACGATTTGATGAAATATTGATGGCGAAATCCTTGAGGGCATTTTTAGTACTTGAATAAAATTTTTAAACAATCCATCCAACACGGTTATTAAAAAAATGCTTAATTTAAAATGCACAGGTGGATGGGTTTCGAAAAGCAGAGATTAAACAGGAGGAGGATTTTTATATTTTACGACAGACAACTTCGTGATTAGAATAACCTTGAAAGGTCGCCTTAGGTACTAGGGAGAAAAGTCAGGAAGGAAATTAAATGGAAAATTTATCTGGAAAGATTAACCTGATGAGATATATTCTAAAGACGGCAAATATATTTTATATTTGCTGTTAAAGTAATTGGAGAGATATATACCAAGATCGTCATAATGCTTTAAAAGCGGATATAATCAAAAATTGTTTATAAAATTATTTAAATGTGACCACGTTTTTTATGTAAATACAGTGAATGAAAACAGTTAACATTTGTATACATACACTTAGATACACACAGAATATATATATATATATATATATATATATATATATATATATATATATATATATATATATATATATATATATATATATATATATATATATATATATATATATATATAACGATAACGATATATGATATATATGATATGCTGTGCGGCTATTAAATTAATTAAAGTCTCCTGCCATTCTAGCTTTAGACGTTTTGGATTTGGTGAATCCATATTTTGCTCACCATCAACATCACATTCTTCACTGTCGCAACGTAGACGATTTTGTTCCACCATTATAACTAGCACTATAAACTAAATAACTGTTTTTATTGTCTCTTGGTACTGTACAGTGGACATAGAGCACATCCCACTTCTGATGATAACTAATAGGGTATTTTCTCCAATAAAAGTCAGGATAACACAAAATCAATCTATTAATTACTGAGTACAATGATTAACGATTCGAATCTACTCGACTGTCGACTTAGACGCGACGGTACTGTACTGCGCCCCGTCTTCATGCCTCGAATCTGGGCTGGCCCGTCCTGACGGGGCTTAATCACCATCACATGACGACTATACCGGGGATCCAAGGGGATACCGATAACGTACATATATAGAAAGGATGTTTTAAACGGACAATAATCAGCCCGTTTAAAACATCCTTTCATTTATTCGCTAATTCCTTGACCATTGGACAGACAGTAGTTGTTGGACTTCACATTCCTGAGCGAGTGTCCCGATGCTTCAATCCCGAAGCGACGGATACGAACCTACAAATAAGAAATAGGGTATTATACTTGTTGACAGTTTAAAAAACTGTCATTGAAATTAGAAGATCGTACATAACATAAAATGTATTGCATACATTCCACCAAGATATTAATAAATTAATAATATCCTCTTCAATTAATTATACTAATGATGAAACGAGTTTTACGAAAGTCACTTATCAGTTTGTACATACATTCGGATATAATTCATAGTAACGTATGTATCGACCCTACATTTGCCTTTCATAGTACTCTTAATATGATGGCGCTCGTGTAACTATTACAACAAAGTGATTTTTAATTATGAATAGGATCTATGTAAAGGTGAACAAAGGTTAAAATAATTTACTAGAAATGTCATTAAATTCCACTAATGCATCGACAGAAGAACAAATATTTACATAACAAATAACAAGTTGCAATTAAATGCATATGCGCAGCAGTTCTTGCCATAGAAATACGAATAATATAAGAATAAATTATATTAATAAATATAGTTTATTTGTTATATTCTTTAAGTTGAGATATTTTATTAGGTATATATTTTAAAGATATGTTTAAACCAAAATGCTGTTGTTAATATGATGTGGAGGCTATTGCAATTTTGTTAAAAAATTTAAAATATTCACGCCACTAATCGTCCTAAGTTGTTGGTGCAATTTCATGTTTACTTTTACTATCGCGCTGAAAAGGTTACGGTGAATTATCGCCATTATAATGAAACCAATGACACCAACAACAATAGCACCAGCTGAAAGGATTCAATCTTGCGCAAGTCTAGTCAAACAAGGCAAAAGCCACTCATTCATGGGACAATGTGTTTTGTTATAATAATAGCACAATTTGGATTCATGATTTAAACCCGACCAACCTATTAAATAAATTTGGAACAATTTCAGTGTGTCGCATTGTCTCTACGTGTGGGCCATAATAATTAGCGCGAAATTACGGTATTATAATTACGCTACGGTACTGGAATGAGGATTTTTTTCTTGGATTCGTGAGGCACATTTAAAGTCACTTATGCTGTGCAAAAATACGTGGCGTTTTAACTGTAATTGTAACAGTGCCGCAAAAATGCATTTTACGGGAATATTATTGGGTGATTAACTGGGCTTATTATAAAGCGTTTAGTGGTAAACTTTTTCAAAAAAGTGAATTCTAATTAGTATAGACGCCTTCCCTAAATTATTCCTTCTACGCAAGTTATATTAATTTTGAGGAAATACGAAAATAGTAAAACGTAGTACGATATATCAAAATTTTCGGATTTATAACGATCTTTCCTAGCATTGGCTACTAAGGAAAATTTGGCTACTAAAAGACGCAGATTGGGGTTTGAAAGCTATTTATTTGATTTGATTTGCAGAGGTAACTTTAATACCTTTACCTTTAGTTAAAGTTAAAGTTAAAAGTTAATTTATTTACTTTTATTTTTTTATTATTATTTGCTATATAAATTTTATTAATTTCCGAATATAGACGACCCACCTCGCATGTTGTTATTGAGGGAGCTGCGCCAACACCTTCAGATCCCAATAACTTCAGATATGATTATTTTTTTAAATGGGTTATATCGCAAAACGGGAACTGGCCTCACTCCCATCCAGCGAGGGGACAACGAAAAAGTATAAATAGTATGTATTCTCACTAAAACTATAAGGTATTAAGTTTTTTTGAAATTGATTTTACCTTATATTCACATATTTTCTTATAAATATCTTCACCTTTTCCCAATACTTTAAATAAAGGAAATAATAAATAAATATTTTAATAACAATTAACCAGAAATCATATCATATTGCATCTCTGTTTTAACCTCTTTATAGTAAAGAATGTATTTGAGAAATGAATTTGAAAATTGGACTTTTGCCTAATCTCTTTACACTTTATCAAAAATAGCCGAAATATAAATATTAAATATGAAATAAATCTAAGCGTTCTAGTATTTTCCAACCCTACTTAATAATGTTATATCGAAAACGTGATTATTGAAGGCAGTTTCCCGCAGTTCGATAGCTTCTATATATAAGGGGTTTAAATAACCCTTATTCATCATATCTCATACGAGGGCAAGCGTGAGGAGACGCAAGAAATGAAAAAGAAAATGATATGCACACAGATAGGCCATCGATGAAACAAATTAATTTTAATAGCAACAGTAATGGGAATAGAAATTGGAGACGAAAAGCTGTTTACGTTACACTTTGCTGACGACCAATTGATTAGAGAAGAAGATGAAGATGACATATATTACATGCTTAGAAAACTAGACGAGGATTATCAAAAATGGAGTTTAACGATGAAACAGATAAGACTCAATATATTGTTGTCGGAGGTGTAAGCAGAGATTTAATACTAGAGCAAGGAGTGGTGAAAAGGGTTGATACAAATATCTTGGTATTACGATTACGAAGGAGGGCACGAGTGGAAGAGAAATTCAAAATCGGATTAGACAAAGAAAGCAGGTGACGAGACAATCAAATTCTACGTTATGGAGTACGCAAATAAAACCAGAAACAAAAATTAGAATGTATAACACAATAGTAGAAAGTATTGCTACTTTTGGAGCTAAAATATGGAAAACCACGGAACAAATGAGGAAAAAGTTACGAGCGTTGGAAATGGGATACTGGAGACGACGTTGTGGGCTTACGTTACAGGATAGAGTTCGAATGAGGAAATACGTGAAAGAATTAATATATGAATCAGTATAACAGACACAATTGATGCGAAAAGGCTAAGATGGTACGGACACTTGGACACGTATGTAGAATGGATGATAAAAGATGGCCGAGGCTTTTATAAGGAGAGTGTATTTTTATTAATTAACAAACGTAGAACACAAAAGTATATTAAATTATCTGTGGATATAATGAGTACGCAACTAGTCTGTATTAACTCTAATATCTTAATGCCCATGAATCCGCCGTATTAGCTAATAGTTCCAACTTAGCGCCGATAGACAGTCAATACGTTTCCATAACCCAAACATCATGAACGCTTTCTTTATAGATGGTCACGTACTGATCCCTCTGTTCTCGATACCGCTAACACTTTATTTAATAGTGTAGCTGAATATCATTAACGTAGTTGATATATATTAATAGATATATTCAATTATTATTTTTGTTGTAACCCAAAATGAACTTTTACCTACTTAGCTACTGAATTGTTAATTATATATCTGATATATTGACTTGATTTCCTGCCAATTTTATATTTCTTGTGACTTTATCCTTAGAGAAATACCTATATATCTGGTTTCGTCATCGGAAACACGTTTTGTTGATTCTACAAAATATTCTTATCATAAGAAATTTCATGTTCGAGATCTCGTCACGTATGCAAATACTAATATACCGTCATATTTTAAAATGTTCTCTGTATTTTCATCTCATTCCAGTCGATTTCAAGGGGTGTACTGTCAGGTCACAATAGTGCTCTTATTATACGAGAGATATGCTCTCGTCTTTGTTCATATAAAATACCCAAGCAGCACAAACCACACTAAATATAACTAACGAAGAATTTTATAATAAAATTATACATATTATTAGAAGAAAATTGGTATGACCCTGGTATAGTGTTTTGTTATGGTCGAAATTGGAGGGATCTTGGTAGTTTCCACTAACTTCGCCTTTGCCGACGTCGGAACGACGTTCTATATGCGTGATGTTCTATACTAACGATGGTAACACTAATAAATGATATATGAAATAGGTCGGATAGGCCGACGTTAATTTTTCTATTTTTGTCCTAACCAATTATATAGGTCGATTGAGGTCGTCCAGACCGACGTCGGATGAGGTTGGTACAGCCGACGTTAGTGTGTCTATCCTATTTTGATCTATATATCAACCAAGTGCCTGAAAATTTGATACATGTCTTCCTCCATGTTGACACTTGACCGCGCACATATCGTGTTATGTTGTGTGAATAAGTAATTAACACAGAAGCCAGCCCTCAATTGAGTCAATTGCAACGATGCCTGCCGCGAGTGGATGTTTGGCTGGACCCAAGCATGGGGATAATCCGGGTTGTCATATTGTATTAATAATTGTTAACAAAATATTTGATTGAATGATCGTCTAGAGCGACCAAGTGGACGATTGTAAAAACAATAATTTTATCATTATTAACAAATGCACAATTTTAGATTTTCACTTTAGTACAACTCCGAAAGTACGTACACCTCTGCAAACTATCGAAATAGAGGTTAGTCGTAATATGTATGTACATTTATACCGGAGAAAATATTTTAATTTCTCATTTTTATTATTTTCACCACAATTGTGAAATTTTAAGATAACATTTGTGTAATAATCTTAGTTTTTGAACTTACCCGTTCTTATTTCTTCTCAACTACTAAAAAAGAATTTTTCGAAAAGTACGGTAAAAAAAAGTTTATAAAATATTTAAAAATAAATAGATTTTTAACGGCGCTATAATACTAATTGTTTATTTTCTCAAACTTAGCCAGTAAAGCTGCAGGTGTTTGTCATTTTAGTTTCAAGGTACCGAAAATTATATTTTTTACAAGTACATAATAAATCTACATTGTATAGACCATATTGAAACAATAACTTGCACTATAACACACTAATTATTATTATCTACAAAATTGGTATAAACGTAGTAAAAAGATTGTGGTTGTCTATTTTATATCTAAAACTTTACACATAGATTAGAGGAAATGTAGTAAACATTTGCAGCATAAAAAATGTCGTCGAGGTAGGTATAATTTGCCGTACCTAAAATGCCGTCGTGATAAATATAATAATTTCTATCTAAACTTACGACTTATTGGTCGGATATACGACGTCGGGACGACCAGAGTTTATGTGACCATTTTGGTATAAATCTTGGTCGGTACGACGCGACGTCGCGCGGACCTCGGCTACCGACGTCGCCCCGACCAATCTGTGCTTCATGGGTAAGGACAGTGGTCAAATAGTATATATGTGATAATACGAAATAAACTAGTGTGATATTCAATGCTTGATGATTACATTTACTTAGTCTGACCTGATGTTAGATTAACAACTTCCATTCAATACATATACCGTATTTTGTGTCAATCTCGTGCCTTCTACATCATTGCAGTCGCCTCATTAGAGCCCATACGTTACGTCGCCGAGGTTAATAATGTGCTGTTGAAATGAACTTCTTAAAAAACAACCTACATATAAAACCCGATAGAATCCCACCAACGAACGCGTGGAAATGACAGGGTTTGTGAATAATCCTTTTGTATTAGTCGACGACCTATATTACTATTCAATATGGGATAGGAAATAATTAAGAGGCATCTCTCATATTGTTCAATTATAATCTCCGGCGCTGGTGTGTATCGTGTCGTTATGTTATCTTCGTGGAAATCGATTGATGAGATTAACAATCCATTATCGGATAAAACACTCATGTAAGGTTGTTTTCGTGGCTACCGAAGGTTCCGGTTTATCGTCTAAGACGGTTTATCGTCTAAGATCGAGCTTCTGTGGAATTCGTTTGTCTATTCGAGAGTGATACTCTCCTGTGTAGGATATAACGCAGTTCGCGATGAAGGATCTGGATTAGTGTTTGTCTCATGATATTTGTAGTTTAATTGGTAGTCGAATTCTACAAATTACGTGTAAGGTAATGAGGGGAATTTGATGATATTAATGTCGTAGATGCTGGGGCTTAAGTAAATCAATGGCCCCAACATATATTTGGACCAGTCAACGGTGGTATCCACGCCAGTTTTCCCGGATCGGCCCCTTTTTACAGCAATCACTTTTACTTTTTGCCAGTATGTTGCTATACTGGATTGATTAGATTTTGGTACCTACAGCCATTTTGGTACCAACAGTACCGAAAACATCATTAGTCTACCAACAGTTTTTAAAAGTTAAGTTATTATTCACTCAACTCTCATCGATGGAAATACTAATTCAATCATCTTGGCTGGCGCACCTAGTATCTAAATTTCGTAAACAAAAACATTATTTTGTCCAATACATACCAGGATATCTATATCTTCAGCCACTATAATGACCGTTCAAATGACCGGGCAAATTTTCGAAAGGATGTAACGCAGCTTGTGGTTGCAGGAAACCCCTTTTCCTCCGATGCTCCAGAATCTGCGTGAATTGTATGAGACGGGCATGTACAAATGCTGCCGAGGAAGATGATATGAATGACGATGATGGAGATATCGATGTTAATCTTGAGTGCCTTGTAACGTTGGACAAATATACCGATGCAGACGATGAAAGCGATGACGGAGAAATTGAGGCAGACGATCAAGACTGCCAGCCTTCATCAAAACGGTTGAAAATCGACTAACTTCGACATTTGAACAGTGGATTAGGCCTCCTGGGGACACCACTTTAAAAAAAGGCGCCATTTAGTCTACCGCCAGGTGGTGTGGAAAAGAGTGATTTTATGTCAATACTACTCAATAATAATACTAATCGTAGGTACTTTGCCACAGCTGATTACATTGAAAAGCTGCTATACTTGTAAC
The DNA here is from genome assembly GCA_964058915.1 of Tetropium fuscum. Classification (NCBI taxonomy): domain Eukaryota; kingdom Metazoa; phylum Arthropoda; class Insecta; order Coleoptera; family Cerambycidae; genus Tetropium; species Tetropium fuscum. Next base: position 109,557 of record CAXKVY010000467.1, on the reverse strand, counting down.
TAGTTAACAGCTTGTGCACCTGGAATGCTGACAAATATTTACATGTAGAAATTTTGATATGGCATATGATTTCCATACCTTTTCCGCAAGAATCAAAAAGGACTCCATGGTCATAGCATCGTAACGGTTCACATTAGAGACAAACGGTACAGAACTTTTTTGTAGCAAATTTATTCTACATTATTTTTCATAATTGGTATTTTGTTGCTGACGTTGATGGTTTGAGAGATATTTGCAAAAAATCGAAAAATGGTACCTACTTAGGGCCAGAAGGGCCAACGCCGATTTCGCTCGATGAGGAAAACTTGGGAGAGTAATATCTGGGTCCAAATAAAGCGATTGAACCAATTTCCAGCTTTCCACTAAACATTTCCTTATTGAACTACCTATCGCCTGGCCTATACCTAGACGAGTTTACATTTAAAAATACTATTTTGTTGAACCATTTGTTGAGTGTGCGTAAACAAAACTAACACACACCTGATAATGGTCCAAGTAAATTTCAAACAGTGATCTATGTTCCAATACTATCAAGTAATTTGGAATATATGATAGACTTTCCAATAATTTTTTTAGCGAAACCAGAAAATTGACTAGTAGTGTCACACCCTGCGTGCGTGAAACGCTGGTAAATTTTTCAATAACGCAGTCTATTTTAAATTATGTAATGGTATAAATCGTCCTTGCCCTCAATTTCCGGTGTTCCCTAAAGTGAGACGGAAGTACCAAAATATCTGTATCTTTGGAATCAATAATACATTTATTGTGCCCAGCTTTTTTGCCGATAAAATATAAAGGACATAATAAAAAGGACACATATAGTGCGTCCATCCGTTGATCCTTTCCGTATCAGGAGTAAGTAAGGAGAGCAAGAACGTTATAATTTTAAAATGTCGGCCATAGATATAGGGTCTGAGAATCTGTAGGCCCAGACAGTAGCTAAAATCTCGTTCTCGAAAATGGGTCTAAATATCCTATAAGGTCCTGTGAAAAAATGGCATCTTATTATTGTTTTTATTGTTGTTGGATGGCTTGAAAAAAATATGATTTTATGTTCACTGATAGTGACAGGGATAGAATATTTTATTTGTGTAGAAAAGCAATATTATACTACACATATTAATTGAACATACGAAACACCATTTCTCAGGGAAACTATTTTGAATCTGCCTGTATTTCTGTTAATGCTCAGATCTGGGACACTCATCCCAAGTTATTGTGTAATAAATGGTCGAATATCTGGCCCATTACTTTACGAGTTCCACAAGGATTTATGTCATGGCCATTTTTCTATAAAAACAAAATTATATTGTTTAAAGACGTTTGGTCTCAGGCCTGAGGCTTTTTAAATTTATTTATTATGATAACGACACTGTAATATATATTTAGTATAAAAAAGTATACAATATTAAGATTATAATATGTTCTTAAAAGTCACATCACTTACCGAGGGAATCCCTAAACAGTACACATCTTTCACTGGCCTATGTCAAGGTACCACAACAAACCCACGATTTTTACATTTCTAACAACTAAATACCTGCTTTAACGTCTAGATCTGCGACAATTATATCTTTACTAGCCACCAACGAGAGAAATTGTGATCAAGTTATTCATTAGAGTCACCCTCTGGCAAGTGACTGATCTGGCAGCGAACCGGAAACTTGTAGAGTCAGAATTTAGCACCAATGTAGGGCGGCCTTTTTGCCATCGATATTCTCATGATAATTTTTCGTGATAAATAGCGTTTATTATATTTTTGTATCATTTCCAAAATTTGTTAAAACGACAAGTAATGGAAACAGTTTTTGTGTTAATGTAAAAAAAATATTTCTAAATATGCCCCACTACTGTCTAAATCTACCCCACCACTGTCCGAAGCTACCCCACCGGTGGGAAAGATTTGGACATTTAATTTTTTTGAATTATGAAAAGGTGTCACTTAAATCCCAATTTCCCAAAACAATAACAATCCTCTGACTTATATGCCCCATTAAAAATAAAATTTTTGATGACAAAAAAGACAATTATTGAAAATAAGCGTCCAAACGTGCCCCACTCTCCCCTACACATCTTGAAAAAGGTAAAACTTTTACAGGCGTTTATTTTTAAAAACCTGCTGTTGATATAAAATGAAATATATTTACAACACAAAATTTGTAGTAAAGTAACGGCAAAGAAAAATGAGAAAAATAAGATATTCAATTAAAAGTCATATGGAAACATCTTCGCTCTATTTAATTTAAGAACATGTATATATTTGACAAAATTATATCGAAAACAGGTGCGTACCTAGACGAGTTTACATTTAAGAATATTGTTTTGTTGAATCATTTGTTGAATGTGCATAAACAAAAACATCACATACCTAATAATTGTCGAAGAAAATTTAAAACAGTGATGTCGATATCACAGTGCAGATTAATCCTAAATAAATGCGGTACAGTTGTATTCTTTACCAGTAATGGCACACATTTATAACTTTACTATAAATTTAAAATTAAAATCTGATAAACAATTTGCCTCGCATTATACATGAGATAACAAAATCTGAAAATATTATTCATTGCCTCTTTATGGCTTAAGGAGCACTGCTTTCTTGTTGGTTACCTTATCCACAAAGCGCGTAAATTGAATTTACATTTGAATGCACAGTCGACTCTGTCGTCAACGACAAAAAAGACTTGCCCATGGTACCTATTTAGCGTAGGAGTTTGTTATATCAATATTAATTATTGATTGTGAAGGTTTTTTTGATATCAAGTTTCATAAGTTGAATACACCATAACCTCGTGATGTAATGGGGAAGTGTGCTCCGACCTTGATATTACAAGGAAGAATTTTAAATTAGATTTATACGTTACAGTTATCCAATCCGAGAAATAATATTGGATTTTTATCATTATATTATACAATTGGGCAATTTAGATGACATTCAGCAGGAAAATATACTTAGAAGTAAAAATTCTTACAAAGATATTTATGGCCTTGACAATTATTATTGTAAATATTTAATTAGTGCTAATTCGTTAGTATTTAGATATATGGTATTGGTAGATACTCTCAGAAGCAGTTGAAAGTAAACGATTCTTATATATATTTTTATTATTTTGGCATCATGTAATTGTGGCTTTTACTAGAGAATTTCTTGTCAATATGATAACGTATTAATGTCTAATTAAATATTCGAAAGAAGCCATAACAGGGTGTAATTCTTATTTTTAAAATATAGCTGAAACAAAATAAACAAACAAATGAAATCAATTAACGCTTAATCTGCATCCACATTTTCATAAGCGTTATCAACGGTTAACAACAGTTCTTCCCTGTTTCGTAGGCGAAAATTTCTGACCTGAATTTCCTTGACAATCGTCCTCGAACGTTTTCAATTGGATTGAGATCGGGACTTCTAGATGGTCAAGTCAAAACTTGAATGTTGTCCAAGAACCAGTCCCGAACTGATCCGCTGGTCTATACACAAGTAGTGACCCATCGTGGCATGCCTTCACCATTTTTTCGTCGGAGAAAATTACATTACATCAGAAATCTTCATCTCTCGCAATATAAGTTGGTCAAGCAGCCTTGTTCTTTGTTGCGGTCAGATAACCAAGGATTTTTAGCAGCTGCATAATTACCTTTCTCTAATTTTGATATGTAAAGTGACACATTTCAAATTCGGTGAGGGTTTTGTAAGGCAATTACTTTGTAAGCCATACCTTTAATACAGGAAGGGCGGTCACAATACTATGCGGCACAAGTTCTAGGTGTTTCGAGATGTAGTATTCATAGAGCCATGGAATGGTTTCGAGAAACTGGAGAATACACCAGAAGAATGGGATCAGGAAGAAAAAGATATACAACTGAGCAGGACGACCGTTTTTTAGCCCTAAAAATACTACGAGACAGGGACTCTACTTCAGTTAGTGAGCGGAATGCTTTACATGTACGTGGTGTAGATATTAGTGTACGAACTGTGAGAAGATGGCTAAATGAAGTTGACTTAAAGGCAAGAAGACCTGCCAATGGCCCATTGATGACTAGAGAACATCGTAGACAGCGCCTTCTTTTCGCCCGTGAACACAAAAATTGGGGAATTGAGGAATGGGGTAAAATCCTGTTTACTGATAAATCGAGATTTTGTATGTTATCTCCAGATGGCCGTCACAGAGTATGGCGAAATGTTTGCAGAGTGCAATATTGTGCCAAGGCTCAGTTTTGGTGGTGGCTCATTTATGGTGTCGGGAGGAATTAGTCTTGAAGCTCGTACAGAGTTAGTGGTATTTTGAAACCACATGTTGTGCCTTTTGTCCCATTTATTGGAAACAAGTCCATGCTAATGCATGATAATGCCCGTCCACATGTGGCAAGAATCGCTTCCGAGTATTTGGATCAGGTTGATGTTACCGTATGGTGTGGCCTGCAAGAAGCCTATCGAACATGTTTGGCACATGGTAGGAAGACGTGTTCGAGCCCAAGTTCCTGCTCCTGTGAACCTGAGGGAGCTTAGTGCAGCTGTCGTACAAGCATGGGATGAATGTGACCAAGGTGCCATTCGTCATTTATTTGAGGGGATGCCAAGACGCATGGAAGCTGTAATTCTGTATCTACGGGGTCCGTCAACTACACATATATATTAGAAAGAGTAGATCTCTTAAACCTTTCAAAACAGTATTTTTCGAGTTATGACAGTCTTCTTCTTAACCAGTCATATTCCGATGGAAATAGTACAGTGGAAAATTAAAAGAGATGTATAAGGAATATGTAAATCGATATTTATTTGTCCAAAATATCTTAGGGATGATCTCTGCCATAGAAACTGATACAAATCTGAGGTTAACTAACAAATATAGAAAAAGTTATACATACCAACAAATTTTCTGAGTCAATCAGTATTGCACATTCATTTTTGATAACAAAAGTAATATTCTTAGTGAAAAGATATATCTATACTTGATTCACAGAGTACCATTTCTATTACCATGCCAATATTCATACTAGGATAATGTTTTATCATATTTGACTTTAAATCAAACTCAGTAAACTCATTTGAGAGAATATTTTCCGCATGCTGCCTCTTCTTTTGTATGCTCATATGTTGCATTCCAGCCTATTTAAATTTCAAGGTATCATCGCCATCAAAATGATAACTTATATTATGCAGATGCATACATAAACACGTGCAGGATGCAGTTTATGTATGCGTCAACTATAACTCGCGTGTCAACTTTAGCTCGCGCGGAGACTAAATAATATCGTACCAAGAGTCGCAAATTGTGTATTTTAATATACTTAAAATTACATAATGCATATAATTAAATGGTAAGTAGATTTCGCCCGACCTTGGCATAGACTATGTGTGTAATTACTTGTTTTACGCGATGGTTCAGTTGAAAAAGAGTTAGTTATCTGGTGATAATTATTCCGGGCTTTTCAAAACAAGAGCTGAGTAGGCAGAACAAAACTCATCTAAATTTGTGGCTAATAAAACGAACAATACAATTTAATCATGAAGTAACGTCTCCAAATATTTCTTACATCCAGAATTATATAACTGTCGACACTTTCTTCTGTCATCGTCCACATGCCATTGAAATATGATATGTTGTTTACGAAGCAGGAGACTCCTCTGGCACAGTAATTATTTGCTCGTTGAATAAAATGCTATTTTTTCATAGCTTTCCGCATCTCAGTGTAGTACAAATAGACCGCCAACAGTTTGTATAACAATAATAAAAAAATTGACGGTGCAAATTACTCGTATATCCATCAAAGCAGTATAGAAATCCGACGGGACGGTTCCGGAAAATTACCCAAATAACTATCAAACCGCAGAAAAAAATTACATAACGTTTGACGTAACCTTGAATATTGTTTGCAGTGTTAAAACTACCTGCAATAATCTGGTATTATTAAGTAGGTATGTTTGCCACATAACTGACTGGTATTTTTGTAATATTAAGAAAAACTTGTCTATTTATATTACTTACATTGCTTTTTACCCAATAATCGGAGGCGTGTTACATTTGATTATTAGGACGGCAAATTTGCATGTAATTGATTATGCTTACATATTACCAATTTCTGTTCCGAAGTTTTGTGGAAAAACTACCTACCTAACAGATTTCTGTTTTATGCCGAGAGATTTGTAATCCTATTAAAATATCCATTCAAATTTTAAAATCATTAGCCGAAATGATTTAATGTTTGATTCGCAAATTAAGTCTGGACTTGACAACTTTCACTTTTTCAAATGACAATCCATGCGTGAAATGGTTTGCTGTTTGCTATAAATGTTTACTTAATCATGGTAATTCGATATTCTCATTTCAGACTCGTATATAAATTGGTAAATAGTCGATACATTTAGAACCTCATACACTAATTATTCATCAAGTGATGCAGGTTTTTAATTAGAAAAGTGCAAACTTCTTCATTTTGGAAATAGTGAAAATCTTAATAAAAATATTATGCAGGGTATTATCTAAATATTACAATTACCAAACTATAAAACTTTTGGTAATATAGGTTGTTGTTGACAACCTTTCTGTTACCAGAGCTTATGACAATCTTTCTGTTAAAGATTATTCGGCGCACTCTGTAATCTATAAGGGTTACCGCCACCACAGTTTTTGAAAATATTGAGCAAAAATAAATCATCCTAATGACAGAGCAAAAACCACTATATCATCCATAGTAAAATAAAAGGAAAACGATGCATTTCATATCAGGTATCTGATGAGAAATTGTCTTTTTGGATATTGCATCTTTCAGTAACTTACTATTAGTTGTTTCATAATATTGTCAGTCAAATATAGTCAACCAACCCTATAATATATATTATTTATACGCAACAAAACGTCAAATTTGTAGGGTTAAAATTTTGTTGAGAACTAAGACCGGTTATGTACAAATTACTGGCTTAAACTGAAGTGGCTTTATTTTAAGTGGATTTTCAAATATGACGTAAACGTCATTATCGCAAAAGTGTCTATTATCTCTCATTCCGAGGTGACACTTCTTATCTGACGGCTAATGAACTAGCAGTTATCTGAAGTGATGAGAATTGTTCATTAGGTAGTGTATATGATATTGTTATGCTTTGCGACATTCGACGCAGGCAAAAAATATTCTATATACTTCCCGTATTATTCTTCGATAGAGGACGCGGCGACGCGATGTTCCATCTGGTATACTAAGATAGCAAAGTAATGATTTTTTGAAATTCCTGTAGCTTAGTGCGCGGATTCCATTCTCTAATACAGTGAAGCTCATTAGGTATCATTAGTACAATATATCATTAACACATCTCTCTCACAACGCGGACCCTTCCTCTAATGAGGACTAACTCATCGCTAAATAGTGAGACGAGTTGTATTCATTCTAACTTATTAGTATTATCCGCTCCTTCTTTAGACAACCCTCGTCAGCCCAAGTGCTCTTGACAACAATCAGGGCAAGATGCAATTATGATGGTGGTTGCTGTCTATCATAGGGGCGAAACACTGATAAATTGCAGTAAGAATATATATGGTAGACGTTCTCCTGTCATTCTGATGTGTCTGTATAGGTGGTCGATTACCCACAGGCGGGTCGTATCGGATTATGGGAGTCTGGTCGCGTAGGACTTTGTGTGCGTTGTCAATTTATTATCGAGTTCCATATTTAATGAAGATGCTGCGACATATTTTCTTTAATTATTTCTATTGGCAGAATCTCGATATTTGGATACGATATTAGACACGAGTAGTCACGATATTATGAGATTACCTTTATTATGTAAAATTAATTAATGATACACATGTTTACTATCATCTATAAAAAAAATTTGGGTGTGTGCTTATGACCACACGATAGAAGTGAAAACTTCGAATTTTAAAATATATACTGTAACCGTCCTGTCCTGGCTAATGATTTTGTTATTTATATGGCGCTCCCATCGGACGGCAATGTACTCGATAATCTTCACTGTTTTTTGTAGATGTTTTAGTATTACAGTATTCGGTTACTACCATATAACTGTTGTATCTTCAACTGGTAGCCTTGTTCCAATTCGGTTTTAATATTCAGTACTTATATCGTCTTGATGGAGTCCTCGCAGGACGAATACGTGGGAATTCTTTTGGCGGTGAATGTATGATATGCTAGATTGCCTTGCTTAAAAGTTTCCATGCCAGTCTTCTAACGTTTCAGTATATAAAATGGTCGTATTGATTCCTTGTTTCCAGTAGAATTTGCATCTCAGGTAGATTTTTAAGTATTCGGTCATCCGCTTATGGTTGTCGAAGGCCCCATGAAATATGATTGGAGGCGGTTTGCCTTCTTTTGGATCGAGTTCTCTTTCCTCAGGATCCGTATCTTGGCTAGTTTGGCCGTTGGGGTCTCAGGTATTTGGTTATCGTTGGTATTGCCTGCCGTGTTCAGGCTTTGGAACTTGTTTTGCGTTTTTATTTCCGCAACGGAAATAAATATAACAGCTACAAAATGCTGTTATGTTTAGTTTCTTGGTTGTTGAAGGGTGTGTGAAGGACGTACCTTGCTCAGTGATACGTCCCTTCTTTGCAAGTTTGCACACATCTTCAATTTTGGTGCTGTTTTCAGGGACTGTGTCCATTTTTGTAGGTCCCGCGTCAGGAACTGACATATACGTCAAAATTTTTTGAGTTTGCTTTTTTGTTAACGGATTTACCGGGGTTTTGGGCGTGTACTCGATGCCACACTGGTGAAGGAGGTTGTATACACTGTTTCTACCACAATAAGGGTCTTTGAAATGCTTTAAAAGCGCGCTTTTTCTATCTCTTAGCAGAAGCTTCGATTAAGGGGTACAGGTAACTTACCTCGTTGCTAGTCGATACTCAGCTGAACCTTCCTTCTCATTCAATACCCACAAAAATTAAAGTGCAGAGCGCGCCTAAAGAATTTGTCACGTCATAAACAAAATTAGCTGTATTACATTTGGAAAAAAATATGTCTTATAATTTATGCATATTCGTGAACTTGCCCCACCTATGGGGTAATAAATGAGCATATTGGGTTGCCCCAATATGCTCGTTATGATTATGTACAAATGCCACAATTAAAATGTCCTTTTCTTTCATACCATGTGCAGTCTTCATGCCACCAAGATCGTACTGGTAACTCTTTATTCGATCCTCTAACGGAGGTTCAAAATATAGTTAGTCGCAAATTAGACACATAATATATCTCTTTTCTGATGGATTGGCAGAAGCAGTTTATTCGGAAACTATTCTCTTTGCTGCCTGTTTCTTTTTATATTCTCATTTTTATAATTTCCTTTCGTTCTTTCTTTTCAAGCTCTTCCTTGTTAGGAATGATTTCCTAATATTCCTAATTTCCTAATATTCGTTAATCTTACAAATTCCCGTATGTCTATCTAATGTTATTACGTTATCATTGAAATAAAGTGCCATTAAGACTGATAACTGTCACTCAAAGGTAACTATAATACATTTCTATTAAAAAGTCCCATAGACATTTAAACGTGACAAAATAAAATAAAAATTCCACGTACTTTGAAAATATCGGCATTTTAAAATAAAATCTACGTCGCAGGGTCAATTATTTTGAGCTTATTAGCATTGAGCATGCGAGCTCTTTATTTCTCAATAAATCTCAAAGTTATTAAGTAAAGAGTTGGAAGAAATATGACATGTAAAGTGCTTTTTCTTGTTTAATATAATCTCAGAGTATGATATAAATATAAAATATACCAATAAAGTGGATACGAGGAACTATATGCCAGTGGCCTACAGCTATATAAATTTTCCTAGATAATATATGTAAAGTTCTTATAGATTTATTTGGAGCAAGTCGCAACTTTGTTCCCATCCTAATCTAAATCGCGGTCCCCAGAACTCTTTAACTTCGCTGATAACGTAGTTTAATTCTAGTTCACATTATTACCGTTAAAATTCATCTCCGGTTACACAATATTGTTTATGAGCTAGCTACGCTTCTTGCTTTATTATGACAAAGTTGTACACATTCGCGGATACACGGCGCGGCATATAAATATGTAAAGACTGACCTTACCTAAACAATCCCGAGGCATTTTAAAATCCTCCCACTTGAATATCTAACATCGGGCTTGAAAGTTCAGGATGGGATGGTGGATCTAAAATGAAACTAAAACAAACTGAAATATTGATGATCTAAGTTTACGTTGTGCTGTTATGACCTCGAGTTACAGGGTGAATGACGCTCTTGCAGATGAATGAGGTCTCAAATTAGAAAATAGGGACTGCGTAACTCCCATATCAGGCAATTAACAATAGTTGTTACCAAAATCGACTGGCGACACTATTTTCTGGTGCCAAAGAGTTGTACTGGTGAGTTATACAAAGTGAAAATACACTTTTGTTGAAATTTTGAATTAAAGATATTATTCTTTTTCCTTCATCATAATACATAATGTATTCTGTTTATCGATGAAAGAACCATAGTTCCAAAAAAGAGAAAATGTACGAGTTTTTGATATAAATAAATCGTATATGATTCTGAAGAGCTCAATAAAGGGAATGAATAAGAAAAGATAAAGAAAAGTAAATCAAATAGCATGAGCCAGACAGAGAACACGCTGAGGCACACAAGTGCAAACTGCACGACAGAGACAGAGTGAATGGCACAGTTTTGACCTACTGCGTCCGCGTAGTAAGGATGTTAACTCGTTACAATTGATAAATATTAAGCGAAAAATTCAAGTAATGGCACTAATAAGTATGAAATAATTCATTATAACAGATTATCTATTGACAAATACTAAACTAAACCTACTTTCAATTGTATATGTTAAGTACTTGGATCGAGATTATAAGAACTCGTACAAGTTGAACATGCTAGCAAGTTGCTACTAAGCCAAAAGCATGCGTGAAAAGTGCATAATAGTTCCAAAATAAGTACTTATAAAATGTGATAAACCTAGTTCGACATGATATAGATAAATATAGAAAAGTGTCACAAAAAATAGAATTTGATTGGTTGTCATATGATAAGATCAAGAAAAAATCTATCCAATGCAGGAAATACATTTGTGTTCCGGTATACTTTCCACTAGTAACGGAAAACAGAGCTTAGAAGAGGCACAAAAGGTAGCCCAACGTAATAACACGCGTCATCGCGTGTCCTTATGTAATATAAGTGATAGCATGTAGTTAAAAGTTAAAACCAACCTTTTGTGAACATTCCCTTGTGCACATAACCCCATAGACATTTTAAATAATGATAAAAACAGTTAGCTTATGATATCAAACACGGTCGCCAGGCGGATAATTTTTCTAAGAAAATTTTCAAAATAAGTCCAGAATAATCGACAAATGTACATCAAACCACATTGGATGTGTTTTCAAATTATTTTTGTGTAATTTAATTTGTTATTTGATGTAATATTTAAAGGTAGTTTAATTTGCAAATAGTGCATCGAGGAATAATCCTTAAGAAGTTGCCTAGAACTACATTCTTATTAATTTTCGTTTTAAAGTGTTTAAAAATAAGTGGAATAAAAATAAAAAAAGTGTGATAAAGCATCGAACACATGATAGTTAGCAACTTCCATGTCGAATATGTATGTAAATGTTGGGTATACAGTCGGGTGTAAGAAAAGAAATAAAGAAAATAAGTTTTTTTTCTTTTCATGCTATAGAATCTATTTTGATTTTTCTCTTCAGGAATACTATAAAACAGTAGACTTATATATGTAATATGTATATCTATAAAGAGAAGAGCTACTTGCGAAAGATGAGGTTAAAAATGAAAAAAAAATGCAAATTTGTTATAAAGAAGTCATCACAATTTTTGACATAATTAAAAATGATAACGCTATGATGCCTTTTGAATAAAACACTCCTCATTTTAGGCAAATGCACAACGGGGCCACTGAGTAGGTGGTAGAGGATATAAATAATAGCCATGTGGTTGTAATAATATAATATGAATAAGAATGATTAATAATAATTAAACATTCGTACATTTTTTGGTTTGCTATTTCATTTTATTTGGTCCATCCAGTATTGTACTGTTTCTGCCACTAACTTAACAAACAATGACTTCAGTTGCGGTGTAAACTCCGGTTAAATATAAAATGACATTTTTATTTAGACACTCCACAAATCTAATACGAGAATGCTACTCGTATAAGGATGATAATATGACAATGTATTTTACAGGGCATATAAGTGAGCTATAAATAATAATAATACTGAAAAGCAGGTGTAATATTTCTTCAACTTTGTGGCACTTGTGGACATAGAGGGAATATAACTTTATGTTTATAATACTCCATAGTATTTACGCTCACATCCATGTTAATATTATATTTAATAACAAGTGGCACATTCCACATTCTAGTTAACTCAATAATGTACTGCGTGTCCTATTTTAATTTATCAGGATGAATAAGAATCGCCAATGGCATTTCCGAGAATAAAATTTCAGACAAAAGATTTTAACACATGTAGATCATTTGAGAGTAGACATTTTCATGGTTAAAATGAACGTAGATGGAATATTTAGGAATCTACTTGTTTTCCAGATTCCAAAAAAAATCATACTTATTCAATAGTTAATCAAGCTTATAGTTTAATACAGTTTCATGTAAATTTAATTTTTAAGAGAAGAAATCCCAAAAAATCGGATTTCCGCCATTTCCTCTTAAAATTTGAGGTTTTGTAAAAAATGATTCATATGAAAATTTTAGATTTTTCATTATATACAACTTTTGTTCATGTTCAAGACATTTTCCGCTAGGAGGTCACATTTCGCTGAAAGCGTTTCCTGTTAATTCCTTTTTTTTACAAAAAGGTATTGGCACTCGTCTCATGTAGTACTTTATATTGTTTAAGTAATTATCTTAGGTAAATGTCAGTAGAAAAGTCACTCAATCGGCAACCAGACAAATCCCCTTACTTTAAGTGATCACGTGGCTCCTGATAATTTATGAACGCTCTGTACACAAATATCTAAAAAAAAGTTTGAATAAAACCATTAACATTGGTTAATTTATCCATATTAGTGCATCTACCATTAAAGTGTACTATTTTTCTTTCACTTGACAGCGACCCTAGCCCTAAGAGCACTTGCGACGGTGGGATAGACCTAAATAATCCTTTTACTGAACATACATTAAGCCACTGTAGCTTGATGATGATTCTAGTGTATATGTTTTACTGAAACGAAAAGTAATTAATTGAATATTTCAAACTACGAGCTAAAAAAGTTGAAGTACATTTAAGTAGTACACGAGTATATTTAAAATTAAATCTAAACATACATTAAAGCTTTTAAATAAAATTGTTTCAAATTCGGAATGACCTTTCGCTGACTTTACGCTATGTGATTTTTCTACTCTATATGTAACCAGTCTAGCCTATTGAAACTCTTATAGCATCACTAATTGGTTTGGAATCCTATAATTTTTCGCCTGGTGAAATTAAGTACGTCCCTTGCTACTGGCTGTCTTTTGGTAGCAGTATTGGTAGCATATATGGTGGAACAGATTGCTATAGATAGGTAATTCAAGCATAAAATTGAAAGAAGCTACGATATCCACAATAATTGCTGATAAATCAATTTTATAATAGTATATTATTCAACGAGCAATTAAGTAATGATATTTATTATTAAGGCAGGGTGACGTCCGAGTTAATAATGGCCATTAATTGCAAGTTGCAGACTATGATTTGTCCACGACCATTTTAAGTTTTTTATCACCAACGAATGTATTTTCAGTGCTTCAAGCATTTTTGTAAAAATGCCGCAAGAAATATTTTCAATTCTGTTAAATTACAAAAAAGTTGTGCAACTTCAGATATGTCACGATATCCAAAATATCTTCGTTTTTGAAATATCCCTGTTGTTGATTGAGATTTGTTATAATAATTATAATAATTAATTACAACTTAATGGTTCAATTTTATTAGCCGAAGGACCAGTCAACTAACGTTGACAAAAACATAGGGGGGAAGTAAATATAAGGGGGAAATTGAAAGTGCTAAATACCTTTCTGTGTTGTCTTCTATACGCTGGAGGCCTCCGTGTATCTTCAGGTGGAACCAGGTGAATCGTTGTACAATAGGGTAAAAGCACTGGTGTTATATGGATGGGTTAAAGGGTAGTTGAGGTGGAGTAATAATGTTTCAATAACAATTATTATTTTCACGTGCAATACGACGAGGAGTTGAAAGTAGGTGTGTATAGGATGAGTGTCAATGGGCAACTATGGTTTTAAAACAAAAGAGAGGGGATGGAGTGTTGCATTATCTGTCTATGAACTAAGATTAAGGGATAGTCCCTGAATAACTAAGATTATTGTGTGTTGTCTAATGTCAAGAAGTTATTTCCTGAACAATCCCAAAAAACTGAATATTGCCGATTTAAAAAAATTTAAATAACCATAGAGAGATAACAATTTGAAAAATTCACTCCTTGACATTCTTGAAGGTCCTTAATGGGCTACTTTATATATGATGGATTATTTCTCATGGCGCCCACTAGGTTTTGAGATATGATAGATATGATATTTTTTCTGACACCATATCATTCATTTTCCCCAAAATACATTTTTTCTCTCTTTATAATGATATAAAACACTTCAACCGAAATGATAATTTGACTTTTTTTCCTCAGTTTATGATTCAGGATATTTTAACAAAAATGTTGCAAGTGTTTCATATATTTATAAAGATAAAATAAATGTTTTTTTTGTTAAATAAATGATAAGAAAGAAAAAATGATAAGAAAGAAAGATAATAAAAAAGTGATTTTTTTAAATTGATTATAAAAAGTCCAACACGTTTAATATTAGTAAATATTCAAGTGATGTAAACTAACAACTACTGAATAAAGCACTAGATGTTTTTTCATGTAAAATGGGGATTGTTAATTTGTATTATTTTAAATGTTGTACTAATTACATGGCATGATTGAGTAAAAATAATAAAAAAATTTCATATTTGTATAAGAGAAAATATTTGTTCTAATTATGTAATCAATTTCTCTTAACAGTTTGCATTAATTTCTTATCCTGTATTCATATAATTTCGCAAATATGTAGATACTGCGGTTTCTTCACATATTCGCATCATTATCAGTGCCAGTAGAGCGATCGATTTATAATTATGAAGGTACACCTATTGCATTTGTTTAGTATGCTATTATTTTCAAAATAGCCTATAGCCAAGACTATACAAATGTAATAAACTGATCGAATGTTACTTATGTTACTTCTACAACCATCTGCATATGCACCTAACTAGGTACCTAAGGTACCTAATAGGTATTCAGGTATTCATGATTCAGAAAATGTTTTATTATGAGTATAAGGTATATTTAAACAGTTTAAAAGCCAAGCGCAGCGAGGCGAAATAAATGCATGCGAGTCACATAAAGTAACTTATACTCCGATTGAAATGGAATATTATATTTTCAATCGATTTATATAAACATATAATATGTTTATATATAAATATATAAATATGTACTCAATCGAACTGAATTTCGAACGAATCGTTATCTCCGAACTATAGTTCAAAGTCCCAAAGTCAAAAATTGTGTTCCCTCTACAGTATTTCGTTGACTGGACTACGAGTATATTATATTCTGTAGAAGTAGATGAAATATGTAATTTCGTTTATGACTGGGAAGGAAACTAACCACGATTTAGCCAATTGGCACGTTGGTTGCCAGGCACTTTGGCAAAAACGCATGTCGTTACCCCACAAGTTTGTTAATTACGATGCATATTATGTTACAGATTATTATTGAAGTGCATTAAATTGTAATTAAAAGTTTGCTCCGTAACTCCACCATTGTATAGTCAATTTCGAATCGTCCCATTGTACCAGGTACTTGCTAGTCCTCATATTACACTCGCATTAGAAAGTTAGAATTCTCCCCACGGCATGCATGGACGAGCCATCATAATATCCTGTTGTACATGTTCCTGCTCTACTTGGTCGGAATCATCCCTGCAGATAACAATAACTAACATAACGTTTACCGAATTTTTACATTTCATATGTTAAGCGGGCAATATTGTAATAATATTAATAATAATAGTATTATAATAATACTCGTATCACCCCCATTCTAACTGCAATGGTTGTTAGCCCAAAAGTCAGAGACTTGTGCGGGAGAGTTGGAGGCATATTATTATTTGTCGGGCCGCATGTGCGTATAGAAACAACTTAGGTTGGTAAATTCGAACTACCATTCAGTGCAGGAATGAGGGAAACCTGGAAAACCTCATTAGTAAGACCTTGGTGATAAATAATTGAAAAGTTATTTCGCACCAGTGGGGAATGCTAGGTGATCGAGGCTAGCGCAATAAACAGCTCGAACACCGCCACTGTTTGAAAAAATTGGGACGATAATGTGTGCAAAATCTTGGACACTTTAAAATTGTCAAATGTTTATGAGTCATAAACACTTCGTTTTACAGCGTCAGACGGTGTACGACGTTAATTAAATACACCATGTATTTTAGAGTTTTAAAATATTTGTTTTGTCTTATGTGTCTGCTTTGAAACCAATTTGAACTTTGCTCATTTTTTCGCATATATTTTAGTAAAAGTAACATTTTCACAATAACGTAACGAAAAATCGCAATATTATAAAATCATAAGGAATCGCTTCAAAATTAATATATTTTATTCAATAATATTAAACATATGAACACACTCATAAAATAATAATTGCGCGGTAGTTGGACGAAAATGCACAGCAATGCCGTTAAAACACAATGACCCGAGTGTAGCGTATCCTGCGTTTGGTAATTAATAAATCAATAAATGAACATAATGCCCCCTATATTCATGTCTATCTGTTGGATCTACACGCAACAAATGACTTCCTTTGGTAATGCATCTCCCTCAACTGTCATGCGGTTATATCTACATAGAATCTAGAAACATTAAAAATTATTTCTGAAATGTTAGCCTAAAGTATACTTCACTCAAACAAACTTCTGTTTATAATTTCAGTAGGTTGAAAATATCTAAAACAATGTGGCAACTATGTCATTAAATAGCGTCACGCGTTGTGGTTACGCAACTCTCTTGTGTCCTGTGATAAACTCTAGATATTCGAGACAGGAAAGTTGCGAACAAAGTTAATCCAATCTGATGTTCCACTTATGAAAGAAAAAGTGCACATACCAGTGGAGTGAAGCGAAATCAGTATTAGAATCCCAAATTCATTGAAAGTCACTTTCCTTTGACATGCCATTACTGCAGTGAATTAGGCACTGCGGTGATTGGGTAGGTAGGATAGGTGAAGTTCTTATGCACGTAATTTACAGCACTCAACTAAATAATGATTTTCCCTATAGTTTAAATATCAGTTTGTCTGATTTTTCTTATTCTAGACACTTTTCTGGGTTATTTTAATTAGGTAGAACTTTTGGAACATACCCATATAAATTAATAAGTTTAATAATATCACAATGCTAGACTACAGAAGTTCTCTAGCAATGGTACATATAAAAATATGAATAGTCTGTCGTAGATTAGAAATTACAGTTTCCACCTACGTCTAAGTTAACAATGAATTAATAGTAAAAAACATTTTTAAAAACAGACTTCTGTTAAAATGCTCTAAAATGAAAATAAAATTTAAATGAAATTTAACCCATTAATTTATTACATTACACAATTTAGTGATATAAAAGCTTGTCGCGAGATTTCAAGTCATAGGATGTCATAGTATGAAGCCAACCAAGGCGTACTTTTGAAATTTAATTGCAAGATTTGTCCCGAACAATTCGGTCCCAAAATCGTAATCTGGGACTCTAAAAAACAACCAGGTGTAACAAAATTTCAGACGGATTGGAGCAACTAAGGTTTTGATCGCCATCTTAGATCCGCCATCTAGAATATTATTTATCGCCAGCAGTTTACCCTTGTCGGTTCCTACATTTGTTCGAGCAAACTTCGAGCATTTGTTCGATTTGTTTCTCAGCAAACTCTTTCCTTTGATACTCATACCATGAAAATGCATAAAAAATAACTAGGCTGCCATCTGGGGCAGTCCGCCATATCAGATTTAGAATGACGCCACTTAACCAGCTGTGCATAGCCATCCAAACTAAACGTGTATGCAAAATTTCAGCTCAATCGGTTTGGAATAACTGCTTTAAAATTCAGTTGCAAGATTTCACCCGAACAAACATACATACGAATATTGCAAGTTAAATAAAAGCTTCTAATGGGAATATTAAAAATAACAGGCATGCAGTAACATTTGTAATGAAAAGTACACAATTTCTACAATATAAATATATGCCTACAATAAAATATTATGTCAACTAAATGAAAATTATATACTAAAAAATAGAATAGAATAGAAAGAATACAATAGAATGTATTGGAAGCATTCTTTATACCTTATTTTATTACACTTACGTTAAACAAGATTATATTTACAGGTAACATTATTATTGAATTTACATGTTGATAATGTGTAAAAGCCAAGGCGACTGAAATCTCATTGTGGGAAATATCAGTACACCCTTAGTTACTAAGATTAAAAAAAAAATTGGGTGTGTGTTTATGACCACACGATAGAAGTGAAAACTAATTTTCGAATTTTAAAATAGATACTGTAACCGTCCTGTCCTGGAAAATGATTTTGTTATATATATGGCGCTCCCATCGGACGGCATTGTACTCGATGATCTTGACTGTTTTTTGTAGATGTTTCCGATAGTATTGTCGGTTACTACCATATTATAACTTTTGTATTTTGTACCGCTCATCTTGTATATTGCTGTTATCTTGAACTGGCAGCCTTGGTTCCAATTCGGTTTTAATATCTTCAGTACTTATACCGTTTTTATGGAGTCCTCGCAGGACGAATGCGTGGGTCTTACTTCTTTTGGGGGTGAATGTATGATATGCTAGATTGCCCTGCTTAAAAGTTTCCATGCATGTGTGCCAGTCTTCCAACGCTTCAGTATATAAAATGGTCGTATTGATTTCTGGTTTCCAGTGGAATATGCATTTCAGGTTGCTTTTTAAGTATCCGGTCAATTTAAGTATTCGCTCATACGCTTGTGGTTGTCGAAGGCCCCGTGAACAATGATTGGGTGCGGTTTGACTTCTTTTGGCTCGATTTCTACTTCCTCGGGCTCCGTGTCTTTGCTAGTTTGGCCGGTGGGAGTCTCAGGTATTTGGTTATCGTTGGTATTGCCTGCCGTGTTCAGGCTTTGGAACTTGTTTTGCGTTTTTATTTCCGCAGCGGATTTTGTAGATGTGATGTTTGGTTTCCTGGTTATTGAAGGGTGGGTGTAGGACTTACCTTGCTCAGTGATACGTCTCTTCTTTGCAAGTTGGCACACATCTTCAATTTTGGTGCTGTTTTCAGGGCCTTGTGTCCATTTTTGTAGGACTTTCCGGGGTTTTGGGCGTATACTCGATGCCGCACTGGCGAAGGAGGTTGTATATACTGTTTCTACCACAATACGGATCTTTGAAATGCTTTAAAAGCGCGCTTTTTATATCTCTTAGCAGGAGCTTCGATTAAGGGGTACAGGTAACCTAGCTCGTTGCTAGTCGATACTCGACTGAACGTGCAGTCTCATTCAGTGTACTGTGTTCAGTGTGATACACACTCACAAAAATAAAAGTGCAGACCGCGCCTAAAGAAGTTTTCACTTCAAAAATTTATTAAAAATGGTAAAAAATGTGCAGAATAAATTTAAAAATTAGTTGCGTTTCCAATTTTATGACCATGAGTAAAGTTTGGCAAGATAAAGGAACTATTCGTGAAACAAGATGTCAATTAAAAATTGTTATTTTAGAATTAATAACAATAGGCATTGAAAATTGTCTGAAAGCAATTAATTGTTTAAAATATCAAAATATCAGTTACTCTCGAGAAAAAAGTTTTAATTAAAAATCCTTTGTCGTATATAATTAATTAATTATAACTAAAAATTTGGAAATAAAAATTTGCAGCTCCACACTGTTTAGGAATCTCTGCTATTTTATAGAAGACGGTCAAGTGAAGAGACATTTACATCACGTTTTTTACGTAGAAAGGATGGATAAAGCGATATTCTATTAAAAATGCATATATTACTAGAACACAAAAATATAGGTTTTAAACGTACGAAAAGTGCCGTAGCTTGGCCCTTCTATAATGCGCATCAGAATTGTGAATGTATTTAAATTTCTCGCCTCAAAAAATTTCGCATCACCGAATTTTGGGCAAAAATATTGGATTTTTAAAAAAAGTACTTGTAAACTTTGAAAAAAACAATTATGACACTCTGTGTCTCAGTTATTATCAACATTTTATTAAGATAATATTTAGCAAATCATTATATTGTTGTATAGGGTGTGAAGGTGTGTGTGTGTGTGTGTGTGTGTGTGTATTTCATAATTATCGCATTTTATGTCCCCCATTCGTCGACCGACGCTCGACGCGACGCACGGTCTAATCAAACGCCTGTGCCACAGAGACCCGAGTTTTCAAGTCATATTTTTCGGCAACCTCTGTTACACAAACTTTTCTTGTTTGGTTTTTTATTTAATAACGAAAACAAACTTACTTTGATGTTCAAGTTGTGACATAAATATTAACCCGAGAGCAGTATCACATGGCAATAATATGGAGGTAATGTATAAAACTAGGGACACTAGGAAAAAAGATCCGTTAGTGGATGAAAAAATAATGACATGAACATATTAAATAGGTACATTCGAGTTGTACATAATAACTATAATAGGTATAAGACAGAGGCAGAGGTATAATACCGTAAAACGGGCTGCTTCGAAACCCTATTCAGCTGTTTTTGATAGTTTTGATACACTTAGTTATACTTAATTCTAATTTATTTCTGTTTTTTTCTTATTCTCTCACCAGTCAATTGTTTTGTTAAGTTCAGATTAGGGTAAAGAGCAACCATTCAGACAATTAATTCTATTATATAACTGTATGTCATTTAAAAGACAGTAGATATTAAGATCAACAACAGTATCATTAATGAAAATGTTAAAAAATAATGGACACAAAAGGGGTCCCTGCGACAATGATTTCTCCGACAACGGTTGTATTGACTGTGGTATGAGTTACATAACAACACTAGTCACTTAAGTGTTTTAAATTATGCAAAATTGATATTTCCAAATGTTCATTAAGTTTGAGTTTCAATTAACTTTGAACGAATAGTCTCATTTCCATAATTTTTTTTTCAATTATAGACATTTATCGAGAATATTATGATAATTGCAAATTTAAAAAAATTGTTGTTGGCCTGTTTGTAATATACATGGAAGAAACAATGTTGTTTTTATTTACAAGACCCTGTGGGGGTAAATACGCTTATTAAAATATACTTAAATTTCTACTACAAAGTATACTTATAACAATATATACTTAAATTTCTACTTCTACTTGAATTACATATACAATAGAGTTCTGAAGCATTCAAAGATTCAATATTCTCCAGCATATAGTTGGGGGAAGTAGTTGTTTTTCAATAGGTTCAACAAGATTTTATGCATTTTAAAGTTTAACATCTTCTGGATAACTGTATGCCTAATGCTTTTATATATAATATATTCAAATAGAACAAATATAAATAGTAGGTTTGTGTATACTAAGAACTTGAGGTCCGTCAAAAACTAATGTCATAAAACGTCACTGCAAGTGTTGGAGTATTAATATTTTAAATTCAAGTATAAATGATCAATGGAACAAATCGTACACTGCTCTGAAGATCCTCAATAAAGGTGAAAGAACTTGTACAACTTCTAAGTGGTTCGTTTCCGTGTGTATAGTGGTTCGTTTCCGTATGTATGTCCAGATATAGCACTGGTAAATGTATCTTTCCTCTTATTCGTCTATTTGCTTATTTCTCTATGTAATGAAATGCTACAAACCCAAGATTACTTTTCACAAAACAAATATGAATAGCAAAGAATTTCAAAGCTAATATATATATATATATATATATATATATATATATATATATATATATATATATATATATATATATATATATATATATATATATATATATATATATATATATATATATATATATATATATATATATATATATATATATATATATATATATATATATATATATATATATATATATATATATATATATATATATATATATATATGTATATAAATATGTATCAATAATTACAGAATATATATATTTTCACACAAGATTTAAAATTTACATCTGTATTGGTTAGTAAAATGTTTCCATATAATTAAGGAAAAATCTACAGACGTCAATAGCTACCGATGCGAGTTAATGGCTACTTCGAAATGATCAGCTTATTGAAAATTATTTACCCGCGATCCGAAACCCAAACCCGCATTAAACCCCACCTCAAAGGAATGCATTCGGTGAAATAAATTTTTCACTGATGTTTACGGTCGGCGATAAAAACGAAACTGAATTAATATGGCCCGGTAACATTTTTGTAATGCTCGGTCGTTAAAGATTAATATGTTTTTAAAATGTACAAACCGTCTGTTTTACCGCTAATGGTCGAACCATTAGTTGGAAAATCGTTTGAGTAATGAAAATATGTAAACTAGGGCGAATTGAGCAGAAAAGCCAGAGCGAAATACAAAAATATGTCAATTTTACGTAATTCCGAGCTCGTCATTGTAAAGGGGCATAATAGTTTGAAACAAAGAGCAATGATAAATATTACAGTTAACCTATTACCATTTTACATAACCTGATTGGGGTATATTTTTAATTTACAGTTACTAAGCGCAGTGAAATTTCTACTACTCGCTCGTAGAAATTTCACGGTAAACATATTGGGATGATAGTCAGATTACCGAACTTTCAAAATATATTTATCACGTTTTTGATACAGTCAGTCTTTGGCATTTTCTTATGTGACCACTGGAGTCTTATCAGATTGGACGATGCCGATGCGCAGATACTTTAAAATTATATGTTGAAATTCTCTTACCTTAAGTCCCATTTCGTCCGGACCAGGTAGTCGATGTTAATCCTTTGTTTGACACTTTATTTAACCAAAACTTCTCGAGCTAATTATGATGTATTGCAGGGCTTCGTTGCTCGAGAGATTAATTCAAATAACTTCGGAACAGAATATATACTTAAAGTTTAACAGAATTATTTATGAAACAATAAAACATGTATACCAGAA
Source organism: Tetropium fuscum (assembly GCA_964058915.1). NCBI lineage: Eukaryota > Metazoa > Arthropoda > Insecta > Coleoptera > Cerambycidae > Tetropium > Tetropium fuscum. The sequence goes on along the minus strand of CAXKVY010000467.1, from coordinate 86,392 downwards.
AACTTATAATTTTGGACACTTGACTGACTGAACCACGGAGGGCACTTCATCCCCTTTAAGTAATAAGACTTAATGGGGGTCGGCCAATCACACCGGATTTACTTTACTTTATATATGATTTAAGAAAAATTTTGCTGTTTGACGTGAGATTTGTGCAGATTATGATTTAGTCCTAGTTAATAGAAGAACTTCTTTATGTCACAATAAGGACAATAGGATTATGATATTTTACTTGTTACGGCGATACACACGGTTTCCATTTACGTTTTAAATTTCAGCTGCAATAACGTACTTTATGTTTGCTCCTCGATAACAACACAAAAATGATAAATTACCAGTATGTGATGTAGACCATCTAAGAATTTCTCTGGTTAAGTAATAAAAAAGAATAAATGTTTTTTGGGTCTATGTTATACTTCCCGACATAATTACATGCTTGGACTTTACCATTTTGTTACACTTAACTATGCTGCTTAATAATGACCATAAATGATCTCACTTATAATCGAGGCATTACTACTATACCACAATCTTAAATTAAATTGAACCACTGGTACACCACTGGTAGATATGTGAAACCATATGGTTGCACTACAGATTTGCTATTTGTCAATATAGTAAAGTGGCTATGTAAATATAGTGGAGTGGATCTGGGTTTCAAAAACGGACAACTTAAATGCCCAAAATGCCCAATTTATCAAGTCGTGTCCCTTATCATTTTGACAAGTTTTCTCCAGACGGGGTCAAGGAGGGGGGAACGATCAATTAAAAACATGGGAAAATTTGTTTACTGCCTGCCTAGGCTTTTAACTTAACAAAAAAAAGTTGATATAAAAATGTAGTGCGATAAAACACATACGCTCATATAAAGCTGAGCAAAATCGGATAATTAATTCGCGAGATATCGCGAATCGTGTTTGCGAAAATAAGAAAAATCAAATTGATTTTTCATCGAGGGGGAGTGGAGTTGGAGGCTCAATTTCTTTTGGGGGAACAGCTATTATGAAGGAATTATGAGGCCGCAGGCTGGTAGTGATGGGATAATTAGGATAATTGGGATAATTAGGGGGAAAACGACAATTTTTCAAATGCCCATATCTTAATATTGACCGATTGAAAAAAGTTAAACGGCTATTTATTTATACGCTATATGAAGGCATTAGCGAATATTTTTTTGTTGTAAACAAACGCCTATCGCACAAAAAAAAACGTTTTGCCTGTTTTTTAAACGGTGTTTCCGGTATGAGGGAAGGAAGAGTAAGAAATAATGTTTTTAACAGTCGACAGCTTTTTTTCGACCTTTAATTTTAGCCCAACTAGATCAAAATCGGGTAAAAATAAAGAGGAGAGCTAGGGGACTTCAAAGTTTTATGATGCAGCAGGAGAACGGAGAGGAGTGGGGGCTCTGGCCGGACTCAAAATCAAGGCTGAATATTAACGAATCTTAAAAATCAAACGGCGTTGTGTTAGCTTTATTTGTTTTTAAACGACTTCAAAAAAAGAGATTTTGAATTCGATTGGTGTTTTTTTATGTATGTTTATCCATTACTATGGAGCGGCTTAAGCAAATTGGGTGATATTTACTGGATACTATACGGTATCATCGGGGGTGGACCCATTGAAATTTTAACCATTTGGTACTTCCGGTTGTAACGGAAGTCGATGCCAACTTTGTTATTTTAAATGAAATGTTATATATTATTGAATTTTCAAAAAATTATTTCAGTATCTCCCTCACTAGTAGATTTTTTTCGACCACATTTATTTCTTCCTTTGAATACACCAAACAGACGATCCCGTTTGACAGCTCTTTGAACTTCTTGAAACTTCCAACGTTCTGTCCACATAATATTATGACCTACCATCCTGCACTAAAGCAACTGCTCTCGCAGTGTCGGTTGCAGACAGATCCATATTTTTTAAACTAATCGTATTTTTTAAACTAATGATAAACGCGCTTAAATATGACAAATTGTAAACTAAAGGTTGTCAGTTTAGTTCTGACAGAAACAATTGTCTGTCATATAGCCAGCTGTGCAAAAAATCATTCCGTGTTCAACTTTGTTATTACCATAGAAATAAATGTAAATAAAATGTAACGTTTTTCTAAAACTCTTGTACTATCTAACAAAAAAAAAGTACGAACTTTTTTTTACAACAACAAATAAAAAAAGAAAATGTAAGGAATAGATGTAGCTTGATAACAAAATTATAAGCTTGATAAGAAATTATAAGGTGTAACAGGTGGCCACTTCATATATTGTTGAAACTTTTTTCACCATCAAAAAAGTGATCGAATCCCCCTGGATTTCACTGAGAGCTATTTCCCCATGTGTTTGTTGCCGTGTCCTTTATCGATAAGAGACAAGGTCGAGTCTTTTTTGGCAAGATGCATGAACGACAGAATATGTGAACGTGTACTACAACAATAATTATCATTATTTATACAATTATTAGAAGGAACAGTTATTAAAACACAGGTTCAGGGTCAATTTGGAGGTAGGGTTGAATTAATGATGATGATGTCCGGTTATCTTTCCTCTTTCCTGCGGTTACCTAAGTTGTTGGTCACTTACCCCTGTTTTGGATAAATGCTAAATGGGAAACTGAACTGGCACGGTTTTAATTATTGGTAATTTTAATATTTGTGATGTCCAGTTCAATTTTAGCTGCAGAATTTTTTGTCCAAGTAGATATCATATTAATTCCCAGTGGAACATTTTGATACCAACCTTTAGAGTTTGTGTCTTTCCAAAAGGGATTTGGAGTTTAAAAAAGTCGTTCGGATGTTATATATTTTTTTTCTTTTTCTTAAGAGTAATATTAACTATGTAACGGCAATTACTTTTAATCGTGTCATTTTTTGTCATCCATTCTGTCTGCTAATTTTTTAGGCCGTTTTTGAAAAAGTTTAATTGTATTCAATTCTCCCTGTTGGAGTTCCATCTTGATTTTTGCCATTAAAATGATAAAATACAGTTTACTGCGTCTCCTCTCCAAGCTAATTCATAAGAAGGTATATGAAAGAATCTCTTTTGTAATCCCTCTGATTCGTCTATCCTCCACAATTTCGCCACGTTAAGTATATATTTAAGACCAAACCAAAAATTTTTAAACCAAAAATATGTAGCGTATCCTACACCAAAAGCAAAAGGGTTTCTGAGATATCGTATTATAAAAAATTTCACAGATGCATGAGTTTGTAAAAATATTTATAACTTATCTTCAATATGAGTTCCACACTTGTTTTTTGACACGTAGAAAGAGCAGGATCTGAAGTACCATTTACAATTAAAATAATTTAAAGAATAAAATGTTTCATGTTTCCACGTCTTTAGTGTCTACTGTAGAAAGCCGATATTTCTTACGTCAAATTACGTATAATTAAATTCCCTTTTGTTTGTTACTAGGGTTTTATGAGTTGAGGTTATAACTTTTTGAGACATTTGCAATATCGCTAGATTTTTAAAAATCTCCAGTAAAAATGCTGTGCAAACTTTATTTTACTTCTATCTCTCTATATCTCGTCGGCTGTGGCGACGGTCAAAGTTGTCAAATTTCTTCAAATCAAGTCAGTCTAATGTCATAACTTTGGTTTACCACCACGCCAATAAATGTCACTTGCAGTGGATGCCTTATTGTGTGTGGTGTTGTAATATCAGAATTTTTGACCATTTATTTGACGCTACTTGCTTGATGCTATGAATCATGATTTGGGTAATGGACGTCACTTTATCTTTACCTGTCTTAAATACATATTTAAAATATTGTAGTCCATTTATAGAAAAGTATGTAACACATATCATTAATTGTTGTATCGAACGTGGATATTTTCCCAACATATGGAAGGAGGGTATAGTTGTACCTTTACCAAAAATTATTAATCCACTTACAATTTCTGATTTGAGACCAGTTAGTATCTTGCCTTCAATATCTAAAATTTTAGAAAAAATAATGTATGAACAAATTCTCACATTTTTAAATGAATATAATGTTTTATCTATTTTTCAATCTGGCTTCAGACAAGGTCATAGTACAGGATCGGCATTGGCACATATTACTGATGATATCATCACTGCGTGTGACAATCAAAAGGTAACAGCTATGGTACTACTAGACTACTCAAAAGCTTTTGACACAATAAATCATCTTTTATTATGTGCCAAATTAAAATATTACGGATTCAATGAAATTGGTGTAAATCTGGTGGAGTCTTATCTGACTGGTCGTACGCAGCGAGTCAAAATACACGATAAACTTTCCCAACCTTGCCATTTAGCTACTGGAGTCCCTCAGGGATCTATTTTGGGTCCTCTATTCTTTATTCTATATACAACTGATATTTTAAATTCAATTAACGTTGAAAAGCACGCGTATGCTGATGATACCCAGATTTATGAAAGTTTTTTAGTTGATGATGCTGTCACTGCTCAAAATGTAATTAATGAAAACCTGGAACGTGTGTTACAAATGTCCCTCAGTCACAACATGACGTTAAATCCGAATAAATGTTGCGTTTTAATTTTTGGAAATAAAAGGAAAGTAGATTACGTAAAAAATAAATTAGAGGTAAAAATTAATAACGAAATTTTGACAATTCAATCTTCTGCAAAAAACTTACTCACAGTTACAATTTTCATCGCATGTAAATAAACTCATTCAGAGATCTTATTACACATTAAAATTGTTATATAGTAATAGGCATATTTTAAATTTTAAGCTTAAAAAAATATTAGTTGATTCTCTTGTGTTATCGGTTTTTGAACTATTGCGATTTTGTGTACGCTCCATGTTTATATTCTGCTGATAGAAGTAGACTTCAAAAAATACAAAATGCATGCTGTAGATTTTTATATAACTTGCGAAAATATGACCATGTTTCCCAAAAATTAAGAGAAACTAAATGGCTTTCTATGGAGAATCGCAGGAAATTACATTTATTACGCTTCACACATTCTATATTAAAATCAGGTAGTCCTAGTTACCTTAAAGTTAAATTAATTTTTAGGAGGACACTGCACTCAGTTAACGTAGGATTTAAAGATTTATTAAATACTCCTAAATATAAAACAACCACATTTCGTAAAAGCTTTACCTATAACACCGTTAATACATACAATAGTTTACCATCGCATTTCAAATCTTTAAATGCATCCAATTTTAAATTTCACGTTAAAAAATATCTGCTTAATCTGCAGTGAGAAGTGAGCGTTTGTATAGTGGCGGGTCTTCCGCTGCTGGGTTGTTTTTTGTGAAGGTCAATCTTGCGCTTTTATTATTGTATTGAAAATTTTGTATACACATTTTATTCATATATATGTATAGATTACTTATATGCCCAGAAACTTTACTTTAAATAATTTAATTTTGTGAAAATATATAGGGTTAGGTGTAAGAGTAGCTATGCTAAACTTCGCCCTTATATTTTCTTCTCTAAATAAAGACGTTTATTATTATTATTATTATTATTATTATTATTATAAGTCGAAGGCCACCGAGATGTGCATTAAAAATGATTTTCCTATGCTGTTAATTTTTAAAGAGAGAGCCAAAATAAAGCAAAAGTTTCCAAACGAGATTACAAATTTGTTAAATATTATTCTAAGCTGTACTTTAAATTTGCAACCTCAGGTGCACCCCTGCAAACACCGCCAAATTTGTATGTTGTTATGGCAAAATTTACTTAATTTTATAAAATTAATATGGATCCGGGTGCAAACTTGAGATATTGTTTACAATGAGGCACTCGGCATGTCATTCAGTTTGCTATTTTTTTGAGGGAGATAGCGATTTTTTTTTCATATTTTTATTATGATCTGGATCTCAAATGGGTTGCAAAATTAGATTTAGTTTTAGTAATGTATCTCCAGCCTTCTGTCAAAATGTACTCGAACAATTGACTTTGAATGTCTTTAGTGACTGACCTAAATTCGTATCTGATTTACCTTTGGATACACCAAACAATCAGCTCATTTAGGCATATCCTGCATGACTGTACTAATGGCAAAAAACTATAATTAATGCTAGAAAATCATATGGAACGCAAGCTCAAGGTGATCGTATTTGTACACCCACTTTACGAAAGCTATGTATATATGCATTAGGTGACATAACACACCTGCTCAAGTTTTTTCATCCATTCGAGAATCGTAGGTCAACTTTGAAATGCATATACTAGAACGTGCCCATTACCTATCAGTAAACAAACCACGTGTTGATGACAATCGAAATAAATTGCCGTAGTAGTTTAATTGGTGCCAATAGTATATTTTTGCAATGTAAATACATTTTCTCGCCGGGCAGATGCATCATGGATCCGCGAGGATTTACCTAATATGACGTGGATCATGAATATGAATGTTAAGAATCTAGGAGATAATCATCTTAATTGAATATGTTTATGTATGAGACATTCGTTTTTCTGTGTCAGGGTTGGACGAGCGTCACGGAATCAGTGGTGTACGTCTGTATTCGCGATTTTTTATCGTACGCGTTCTTCATAAATTGGAATTGCAGTTTAGATGAATCGTGGCAGTGTGGAGCCACGGAAAAATACAACCGGGCTTATATGACTGCTGCGCGATATATGGGTTCATATATTTCGCAAAACTAGGGGCACACCTATCTAGCCTATTATAAAAGATAGAAACAAAAGGAAATATATTACTCTATATGTTTTGCAAGCCAGCGTGATAACAAAAGAGAAACGAAACATTTTATTTTATATAATAAAATAACATATTTTATATAACTACGCTACCATGTCAGATAATTCCTAAATATACTGAGTATCTAAATTACCCTCAGAATCACACTGTACTTGGTGGAAAAAAAAGAACACAGAATACAAATATCTACTTTTATTTCAAAAATTGCATAGCGTAAATAAATAAATGCGGTGTAAGTTGTATTGAATATCTCCAAAACATAATATTCTCAAATATGGTGTATGAACACATAACCTTTGTAAAGCAATAATACCTTACCTAGTGAAGGTTCAGACTTGATCACGTGCGATGTCACACAAAACAATGTTAAGATATTATAGCTCTGCGACCTTACTTAAATGAAAGCAACTGTAAATGTATGATTAAAGTAAAGTAAAGTAACGAATGTATTCAGGTACACATTATTGGCATATAAGATGAAAATTAAGGGTAGCCAAGGGCCCAGAATGATTAAATGTGGGGCCCACACCAACAACATAAAAATACTATATTAAAAAAGATGTGGCTACTAGTTTAATTAAACTACGATTATCTGTAAATTAGGGAAAGTAGGTATCCTGGTAAGGTGAGCCTCTCCAGCATCCAGCATGTATCTGTAATGTTGCATATACATTTAAATGCACACCTTACTATATAACTGGCGAAAAATTATAAAATGTGAAACTCTCTATAAGATGGTCTTCGTGGATTCTAGTATTCAATACAATACAGTATTCAATACAATAAAATTAGTCCCGTCAATAAAAGAGATGTAGGAGCAGGAACCTACGCGAATCCCTCAGAAACGTGTTCAGGGTGCTTAGAAAGTGAACTTTCTACTAAAAGCTCTGACGTCTAGGAGGTGAGACGCAGGGGGGGGGGCGGCACAAAGAGGGTTCACTTTTGGGGTTTTCGCTTATCTGTCGAAAACGGTGCGTCGCACAGTGGGTCAATTCGCTAATCTACATGGAAAAAAGTAAAATATTATTATCCACTAATTCAAATTTTGGGTATTCCATTTCATACAACATAATACTCCCTTTTGTTGTTGAAAGTAAAACATGTTTTACCTATGTATTTATTAAGGGTGCTCATGCTAAACAAATGGCTTGTTGCGACAACAGTTTTGACAAACGTTTCTGACACATGACAGACATTATATAATATACTCGTAGTAATTATAGTTAACTATATGCGGTTTTAGTAGTTTGGATAATTTATCTAAAGGTACGTTATAATTTTATCCACTATTATATCTATCTACATATCCCAAATAGTTCGAATTTATTTAATATAACCATTACGAGCAGCGATTCTTTACAATTGAAAAGGTTAGTTAAATTGTTTGTGTGCATATTCGCATGTATTCGCTTTAATGTTATGCTTAAATGATAGAAACATATCTCTTCTCGTTGATACTGGTAATATTATTTGCCAAGAAGTGCCAAGAATTAATAAATTTAACCTTTTAGGTTAAATTTGTTTGTTTGGGTGGAAAACTGTACCACTAAAAATAAAAATGCTGCTGTTTTGGAATATGTTTTCAAGAAATTCGAACTCTATCTTGATTCCGGAACTGAAATCACACAATTACTTGAGAAACAAGTGGAAAATTTTAATAGTAGAATCAGTCAAAAATGGGAAGAGGCTCATAGCACCCTAAATGTATTTCAAGCACGTAACCAAAACTGGTTGAACGGTGATATTAGAGTTCCTCTTTTTAATAACAAGAATGATCAGCCAGGGCAATCCGAAATAAAGATTGGTCGACCTTTGAAATATTTTATTGAAACTGGGGATCGATGCAAAAAGCAAAAAAAATTCACTATTGTTAGAGTACCTACTCTACAGACAAATTAACTTTTGCAGCACGGAAAAGCCTACAATAATCTGGTCAGCGGGATGCTGCAAAAATTATAGAGGAAATAGAACAGTCAGTCCCCTGCAAAAGCAAATAGATATAAAAAGGTCTTCATTCACTTCTTAAATTTTTTTATTGAAACTCATGTTGCGAATAATATACAAGATAATTTTTCTAAATACCTGTAATATCTAGTGTACCAGTATTTCTTGGTTTAATATGAACCTGTAAAATGTACATAAATGAATATTTTGAATGTAATATTTTAACCAAACACATTTTGTTTTATAACTTGTTGATACTATCATTAGCTAAAAGGAAAGTCCACATTCTAAAACACCCTGTATGTAACATACATACACTTAACCTACGTTATTATCCTACTTAACATTTATTTTGTCTACCTGTATTATTATTCAATTTTTTATTGTACCTACATATTTAATTGATGAGGCGAATCGTGTCTAAGCTTTTTAAATACATATCACCCTGTATATCTAGTGTAACGATTTTTATTGCTTACATATGAGTCTGTAAAACGTAAATTTATATTTTGAATGCTATATTTCCACCAAAAATCTATTTTGTTTTACCTATAACTTGTTAAAAACTTATATCTATACTTCTTCTTCTATCTTAAAACTTCTTCTATCTTAAGCTAAAAGGAAAGCACACCTTAGAAAACACTCTGTATGTAACCTGCATGCTCTTAGGCTACAGAACTTTTATTTTGACTAATTTTGTTCACTTTTTCTTGTAATTCATGTTGCAAATCGTTAACCTAAAAAGTTAACCTTTCAAATATGTATCACCCTGTATATCCAATGTAACCATTGTTTCAGTTTAATATGAGTATATATAACGCAAATGTATATTTTAACTGCAATATGTCAACCAAAAACGCATTTTGTTTTATAAATATTTTTTTTCCATCTGGATTAGCGATTTGACCCACTGTGCGTCGCAGGGAAAACTTTTCTGATTCGAAATGCAAGCCCTTGAACAAGCCCTTCATTCTCTACAACCTTCGTTTTAGATGCTTAATCGAATTGGTAACCGTTATCGAGCCACACGCACCGGAAAAGTAAAAATTTTCGAAAATAAGATTTTTACCTTACGTTCCTTCATATCGTCTAAACTATTCATCTGAGGAAGAAAATATATTATTCTCTTCAAGAGAATCCCTTATTCCCATGTTAGGCCCATTATTACACAAACGTGGAGGAGAAAGAGGTCCCACTTCTTTCTGCTACTTACTCAGTCCCAATAATTTGTTTTTGGGCTTATGGTTTTTCACCTCTTTGAGAAACTTTAAGAGGCCGTAATTTTTCTTCTAGTAAGGATTCGCACCAAAGTCACTTTTAGAACACACTGTTAAGATAAGAATAAAATAACATGTGGGATGAATTTCGCTATTTTCTCTAAAAATAGTATATTTTCGGTAATATTTTTGGTAATATATTCTCCGAAACCATATGGCCAAAAACTAATTATTGGGGCTGAGTAAGTAGCAGACAGTCCCACCTCTTTCTCATCCCCGTTTGTCCAACCAAGCGCCTAACTCCCTGTATATATACATATGTGATGTCACACTTGAAGAGGGGTTATTAAATGTTGGAGACGAAAATCATGTTACTTGAAAAATGGAAAATTGTATTATAAAGATGATAAAAAAGTCACATATAAAATGTAGGTACTTTTATTCGATTTCAATAATTCTCCTTATTGTGACTCTCAATATTAAACTCTCAACTTTCTGTAAATTCACGTTTTCATCCTCTTTGGCCGTGAGGGTCCTGGCAAAGGTTCTTCGTCAATCACATCCTCATTTGCAGTGGTGGGTAGTCCCTGAAGTGGTTCTGTGTCTTCATCGTCGTTCTCGTCGTAAATAGGAACGCCGTTGTGGCAATTCCCTTGTCAGGGGAGGCATGCCGCAGAACGGTTTAGCGGTGCTTTTCGGCATCCACATTTGCCACTACCACAATTTTTGGTGCAGCGGCAGAAATCCAAGAAACTGCCGCTCCCTTGATGATTTCTGCTTTCAAATACAATTTTGAGAAGCCTCTCCTAAAACTTGCAGATGTTGTGTCCATGCTACTGCATCTCTTGGGTGGACAGTGCCATTGTTTTGATTTTCCCTCGATCGGGTTTCAGCGGCAGGAAGCCTTGGGTGGGAGGAGTGTAAACTATCAAAAGGACAGTATGTCCACATCCTCACCAACGACAGCTACCTTACTGTGAGTAGTAGATTGTTCCACAGCAGTCTTCACGATAAGGATATCAGCATCATTGGTGGCCTGATTCCACTTTGGCTCCGTATTGCAAGTAACATGATGACGGGATGTTTTAGCCAAGATATTGTTTTAATTAAAAACCTACCTACCTAGGGATCTTCAAAATATATTGATATACTCGGTAAATTGATTATTTTTAGGACGTTCTTAAAACATTTTTGAACATAAATGTACTTAAAATATTTTGATCGAAAAACATCCCCTATGGATAAAAAAAATGTTCGAAAAACGTTATGTGCTATATGGGAAGGGATGTTTGATGAAAAATGTGAGGTAAAAATCTTATTTTCGAAAATTTTCACTTTTTCCCTGCGTGTACGTGTGCATCTTGAAAACGTTTGCCAGTTCAAAAAAGCTTATAGAACGAAGGTTGTAGAGGATTTCCATAACTTGAATTTCGTACAAGAATATTTTTCCCTATGCCGCACCGTTTTCGACATTTAAACCCAAAAGTGGACCCTCTTGTGCCCCCCTTCTCCGGCTCCTAGACGTTAGGACTTTTAGTATGTTCACTCCGTAAGCATCCTGAAAAAGTTTGGGTAGGAAGCGCTTAGGTCCCTGCTCAGTCTACACCCCTTTTTGCAGCAACAACAAAATAGCTTACGAATTGACGAATTAGGATTAGGTTGCGATAAGGATTATTAACGGTGGTTAGGATGAGGGTTACGAATATATTGTAGATTAGAAGAGTATTAGAGTATTAGAAAAAAAACTGGAAAAAAATTGGTGATCTGCGACTCCGAAAACGCCGATATGGAGTTTGAGTAGAAATAGACCATAAATAACGAATAGCATTCCTCTATCTGTCATATGAAGGCTCAAGCAAGAAGAGAGAGCAAACAGTCAATCCGTCCACTAGTTATAGTCTAGTAGAATATATGTAGTATGAATATAGTATAGTAGAACAATGTATGCTCTTATGTTATTATGCAAAAAAATCCATGTTATTATCTTAAACTTAAAGCATTATGCTTTCTTATATTTTAGTGACATCAACTTTTTGTTTTGCAGTTCTCCCATTTGATACAGTGCGCAGTGCTCGAAACGTAAGTAAAACTTTAATATTTGAAATTTTTTTAAAATTCAAAATTTTTAATGGAAATTTTATACCTACCTCAAAATTGTAAAACTAGTATATGAATCTATGATGACTTTTATTCTGCCCCAATTCTAAAATGTGAATATAGTTACTGCATCGCAAGATATTTTAAGGTTAGCAGAGACCGAAACGGTAGTGTAGTGTTCTGGGCTAACCCTTACGATTAAAGTGAGAAGTAGAGGTATTATTATTATAATAGCAACACTTCATATAACATAAGTCAATAGTATCAGCTGGATAATTAATAAACAAATCAATTAATATGGCCCTAGATTCGATCCCTGTGGCACTACCGAGGTGGCCATTGAAGACCATAAATCCAAAATGGTTTATATGCCAAAAACTTTTTATTAAAATAATCAAACACTCGATAAATGCTAAAAAGTAACTGAAATCAAATATATAGTAATTATAAACTCAAAGTAAAGCTGGCTGATGGAAAATATCCAATGCCATTTTTAAAGGAGAAAAAAGATGTGGCCAAAGGAAGACAATTTGTGAATACAAAATCAGGGGGTTTCGGCTAAATGTTGTTATCAATATCTTATGAACCATATTCGTCAATTATTATTTTAGTTTACTGGTTGATTTTGGTTTAGACGATTCTATATTCAGCGGCTATCGGAAGTGAATCAGAACTTCTGCGTAAACAAAATATAGTAAGAGTAGAAGAGGTAGAGGTACAATTTGCTCCACATACTATAATGGGTTAGATCCATTATGGGAAGCACCTTAAACACTTAAAAAATTAACTGTACGCAGCAGCATTATGATGTTAATCTGACACACTCTAAAGTAAATGAAACTGTGTACTTACTAAACTTCTGAATTAATTAAAACTAGTGCTTTATCTGGCTCACAATGAAAATGGGGTGTTATTATGGAGCACTTGGAGATGATTAAGTATAAGGAGACCTCCGGTTCTAGAACCACTTCGTATATTATTAATTATTCGGTTTCTATCTGCCAAAGGCAAGGGTAGTCGGTAATTACACCTATTTGTAGATTTATAGCTGATGTTCATTCGGTCATTAATACAGATTGTAAATTCCGCCTAATATCTCTATAAATTGGATTATTAAGTTGGCGGGAATAAGCCATTTACCAACCAAATTTAGGGAAATTTTATTAGTTTCGTAAGTTTAAACACCTGATTATCCCGTTGCTAAATCAAGGGGACTTAACTGATTCCAGTTTCAATTGGAAAGAGTTTATGGCAAAGTCCGACTGACCCTCACTTTGACTGGATTACTAAGGTTAGCTGGGTATAGTCTGTCCGTTTCTCTTGCTCTGTTTCTAATTTCGCGAAGGTAATTGGACCACACATCAATTTCAGTCCCCTGCGTAATTCTAATCAAATATCTTTCGTTAGGTAAATCAATGTAAACTATGTTACACGACAGCTAAAATGAAATAAATAATCCCTCTTAATTTGACTTATTCAGGTGGCATACTCTGGGCAGTTTCAGCATCAATTTTGGACATTAAGCAATTAGTAATTTTGAAAGAGCTCCTATAGTCCAGGCAACCGAGGAAAAATTGTAAAAATAAATAAAAAACTTGAAATTGGGCACATATATGTTTACTGTGGACTGTGTATACTATTGATTATATAAAAAGTTTAATATAATGCTATTAATAGTAGCGAGATACATATAAATATATGCATCTCCTTCTAGTGGCCATTTGTTACTACCTCTCAGATATCAGAGATGCCTTACAATAGGTAGCGTCCTGCCATGCAGGCACTAAGGCCGACCTCTAGCCCTAATAGGCCTGAACTGATATATTTGTTATATTATGAAGGCTATTGGCTCTACCTGCATTAAATAACATTTTACAAATCCTAATTGCTACATAAAAAATGTCAGGACGAAAAAGGCAATGATGATCATAAGCTTACAAAATGGCACTGGCGCTGGACAGTGTTAGTGTTCGATGTTAAAACATTACGAATTTTTCAATGCTGCTTTCATACTGTCTGGTGGCGTATAATTTTTCGGCAAGAAACACGCACTTTCACAGGAATTTTACCCTGTGACGTCACATGTTTATTATCTTTTATCTCAATACTTGTAATTTTTATTGTTACGATTTCTTTTTGTTTTAATTCCATGGTAATGACACGTATTGATTCTAGTAATAAAAGATTAAAAAAGTGCAACAATTTTTCAAGATGGCGGCTATTCCTCATGCTTAATTTTCAGGACTTTTTACAGAATGATTAAAAAGGTCTAATAAACATATCTACTAAATTTCAAAACTGCTATTTGTTCCTCTCAATTGTAAAAAATCGGACATTGTAGCCTGGACTAGTACCTAGTTGTAGTTATTCCTAATCTGTATCAATATCGTCGTATGATAGACTAAGGATAACGTCTAAATTATTTCTCGATAGGGCTGGAACCTTTGATGTAACTGTAGCACTGGAAGTGGTTTCCACAAACACCAAAACACTTTCACTTCGCTCGACGCGCGTTTCGCCAACCAAGTTGGCATCATCCGGAGACGATTAAAACTAATCTTAAACTACAAAATCTACCATATTTATACTATTTTCATGGTGACTTCACTAATGATATCACCGTGAAATTTACGCGTGACTAATCACGCTTCAATGATCGGTTGCTAAGCAACGCGTAAAGCGGGCTACGGTATGATATCACCGTGAAATTTACGCGTGACTAATCACGGTTCAATCATCGGTTGCTAAGCAACGCGTAAAGCGGGCTATACGGTATAGGTCACTTGTCGCTATTCATACTACTATTACATTTTACAATTTCTATGCTCTCAAATGCATCCAACTGTCTATTATTGGTCACATTTCTAACTAATCTTAAATTACTAATATCTATTCTATGATTGTTGTCAAAAGCATGTTGTGCAACACTAGACTTATCTGTTCTTCCATATTTTAGATGAGCCATATGCTCTTTAAATCTGGTGTTAATTGATCGTCTCGTTTTGCCAACATATTTTCGATCACAATCATTACAACTAATTTCGTAAATCCCAGACCTTTCATTTGGAACAATTTTATCCTTTGGATTGTCTAAAAGTTGTTGTAATTTGTTGCTCGACGAATGAATCGCTGTTATACCCACGTTTTTGAAAACCTTACTCAAACCACGAGTAAACCGGGGTTCGTACGGGATGGATACATATTTTGGAGCCTCTATATCCTTTTGAAAGGTCGTAGAATTACGAAGTGTGTCCTTAAATTTACGCTTCCTAATTAGTTTTTCAACTATATCTCTAGGATAACCATTACTCACAGCTATATCTTTAATTAATACTTTTTCTTTTTCAAACCTCTCATTACTGAGAGGGAAACTTAGTAAACGATGGACAAGAAAATTAAAACTTGCCATTTTATGTTGATAGCAGTGGTGAGAGTCATTAGGGATATATCTGATCGTACTGGTATCTTTTGTATATATATCAAATTCTAACCTATTGTCACTATTTTTTATTACTAATACATCTGAAAATGGAAGTTTTCCATTATTTCCTAGTTCATATGTAAACTTTACAGAAGTGAAATGTACGATATACGTACGTATATAAATAGGAAGTGAAAAGCGAGATCGAACTAATTTAATAT
This sequence comes from Tetropium fuscum, assembly GCA_964058915.1. Taxonomy (NCBI): domain Eukaryota; kingdom Metazoa; phylum Arthropoda; class Insecta; order Coleoptera; family Cerambycidae; genus Tetropium; species Tetropium fuscum. Next base: position 70,824 of record CAXKVY010000467.1, on the reverse strand, counting down.
GTCAACATATTTATCTATATCCTTGTACACCAATTGTTTGCCGAATTGTTTCTTCACGTCCATTAGCTGGGTTAAGTAAGAACAAATAAATGTTGTAATAGCACTTTTGATTCAGAAAATTACTTATTCGCAATTTCTAAACTTTTTACTTAGTATTTAAATGCGAGAGTACGCAATATGCTGCAGGTTGGTAAAAATTCTACCATATTAACATATTTACTGTAAGAAGGTAAATATGTTAATATTTTACTAGCTTTACTACTTTACTAAATATGGTATAAACTACTTTACTAAATATGGTAGAATTTTACTGACTTTAACTTTAAAATGCGTAAAATCTTGTAGAATCTATTAAAACTACTTTTCCTAGCTATATGCTAGAAAAATTTAATTACATATAAAATAGAATTCTGAAGCATTCAAAAAGGGAGTGATACAGAAATTACTTGCTGTGTCAAAACTAAAATTATTTGTTCGATCTTATGTATTAATTGTTTTTTTTTTCGAAAATTCAAAAAAAAATCCAATTTTCACCCAGGAATATATTTATTAGCTTTCAAGTTCTTTGCTATTCATATTTGTTTTGTGAAAATTTTATGCATTTCAAAGTTTAACATCTTCTGGATAACTGTATGCCTAATTATTTTATATATATATATATATATATATATATATATATATATATATATATATATATATATATATATATATATATATATATATATATATATATATATATATATATATATATATATATATATATATATATATATATATATATATATATAATATGTTCAAATAGAACAAATATGTAGACTAGGTTTGTGTTTTCTGGGAATCAGTTCCGTCAAAAACCAATGTCATAACATGTCACTGAAAGTGTTAGAGTATTAATATTTTAATAAGCTTTTAAGTTATTTGCTATTCATATTTATTATGTGAAAAAATATCTTTGGTTTGTAGCAATTCATGACATAGAGAAACAATCAAATACATAGATGAATAATCAAAGGAAGACATACTTACCAGTTGTATATCTGGACATATATACGGAAACGACTTGAAACGATGAAACGATCACTTACAAGTTGTACAAGTTCTTTCACCTTCATTGAGGATCTTCAGAGTGATGTGCTATTTGTTTTATGTATCATTTATACTAGATTCTAAAATATTAATACTTCATCATCTTCAGTGACACTTTATGTGACATTAGTTTTGACGGAACCTTAATTCATAGAAAACACAAACCTACTCTACTATTTATATTTGTTCTATTTGAACATATTATATATAAAAGCATTAGGCATACATTTGTCCAGAAGATGCTAAACTTTAAAATGCGTAAAATCTTGTAGACTCTATTAAATCAACTACTTTTCCTAGCTATATGCTAGAAAATATTGAGTTACATATACAATAGAATTATGAAGCATTTTAAGAGGGAGTGATACATAAATTGCTTGCTTAATTAAAGTTACAAAAATAAAAATACAAACAACTTAAAATTCCGTTAGACAACATTAAATGACAAAAATCCACATAAAAAGACTGCACATGGTATATATAAAATTATATGTAAATAATGTAATGAAGTCTACATTGGTGAAACAATGCAAGTTCTTGAAGAACGTTTAAAAGGACACATTATATTCAGCTAATATTATAGCTCTAAAAAACATTATAATTAAACAGGTTAACATTAAACATTAATTAAACATTAATTTATTTCTTAAATTAACAAATAACGTGTTTCAGTAGTATACTATTAAACAAATGATACAACACATATTACTAAACCTAAACATCTACATAAGTAGTTATTACACAGATACCCCGCATAATTATCAGTATCATGTCTTCTTTTCAAACTTGACCTGTTAGGAATGCAAAGTTGGCGAACAAGTATATGTTTTTCCTTATCTAAACACCGAGCCGATGCTGATACTTCCTTGTAAACTTTGTAAAAGCAACAGAATAACGTGAACTCAGATCAAAATGTCGTTTAATACAATCACTTGCCAGCCAAGCCCTGAGAACCAGCAGTCGTCTTCGGGAACAATAACTGGAATGGCTGAATTCCGAATTAGGGTGTGGAGGCATCTACATAATTTGGCGAACCATTTCACGAGGAACGTAACAAAATGTATATAATGAGATTGTATCGCAATATAGAAAGAAAATGTATTTGTTTGTTGCATTTGCCTATATATGGTGTACACTGTAGAAGCTTACAATATTTAGAAATAAGTTTACAATAAAAAATTATACCTCTGCATTGGCGAAGATGTCGGTAATTTTCACTTATTAAAAATTATTATCTGTTTTGATCTTATGATCTGTGTCTAATGCATTTCAAACTATCGGCAGAGATCTGTTTTCTGAATTTAATATCATAACTGGGTTTAGCGGTTCTTACGTAGTGAAATGAAATTATTATGGGATTATTTTGTAACTATTTATTTTATGGAAATGTGATTTAGATTGTAAACTATAAAAAATACGATGAATTGTTGCATAAATGTGTAAAATCAATTCAGTAAAATTAACCGTTCTCCTCTTCTGACGAACTATCTTCCGCTCCTATATTAATAATGATAAGTTCTATAGCTATGTCAATAAGTTCAACATAAACATATACTTTATTGGTGTTTAAAAACAAATAGTTTTACACAAGTCAAGACATGTAACACCACTAAACTATATCGTAAAATTTAATTATAAACAAATAATGATATGCTATAAGATCTGGGAAATCATTATTGTAGAATTCATCTAATGAATAGCATGATACTAAGACTACAAGATATGATCACTTGGGAAACGCGTTTTGAACAAACTTGCGCATGACGTCACAAAAATGTGACATAAATGTATGGCGATATATGGAGATGAAAGCTTTTAACATGGTTTTATTATAAAGTTTCGTTATGATTCGACTCTATATAAGTATTTTGGACATTGTTTAAGTATACAGGGTCTTTACGAACTTGAGAAACATTTATATTTTAATTTTTCTCGGTTATTAAAGCACTTTCATTAGGTTTTTTTGTAAAGCATTTACTTTTAGCATAATATATTATCATGAAATAAAAATAATCTAAATAAATAAGTTATTAAATGCCCTGTATAGGTAGGTACAAAAAAGAACAAGACAACCCAACCAACATGATATTCCCGCTCATTAAAGGACCTGTACCCCGAACACTGGCAAATAGCTGGTGTCGGAGAGCTGGGAGTGGTATCTTTGCCGTTAAAGGTGTACTACGGCACGAACTGGAATCAATGAGTATCCACGTCTATAATTCTTGAACTGGAATAGCAGTTAGTAGAAGGATTGCTTGTAAATAACTTGTACATTAATTAGTAATTACGGCATTAGACCTTTACTTTTCTATAACTGCACGGGGTCTTTACAGTTTAACGGGTACCGGGTAATACCTTATATATAAAAATTACTAAAATATAGATATAAATATATATTAGTTTATTTTATATAATTAATTATCAAAACCGCGCCAATTTAGCTTCGGTTATTTTTTATTTTCTTCCCGTGTCGTGTTGCTGTTCTGATTTTGCAGATCTCGGATGTTGTTTGTTTGGTTTTTGGATGTTTTAGTGTTAAATTTATATTGCTGATTAAATTCGTACAATAATTATTATTATTATTCGTACATAGAGCAGTTTTTTTTACTATTTAGAGCAGGCATCAATTTAGCATGTACACACAACCGCACGAAAGATAAGTTTTGACAACCATAACCTAAGTTTTATTTGGCATCTTTAGCCTTTAGCTAAGATTTTCGTTTATAACGTATATATTTCATACTCTTAATTATTTATTAATATAATTATGTCATCCATAATTAAAGAAAAAATTAAAAGGCTAGGACATGAAGGTACAGCATTATCTTTCAACTTCCACTTATTTTTGGGCAATTGCAATAATTAACATGAAACATGAAATAAATAACATGAAAATCATAATCAGAAAAATGATTCATATTCTAGCATTTATAATATTAAAATCATGCGTTTGGTAGCACTTTTGAACCCATAATTTGCAAATCTCTGCTGCAGTTTGAGAACTAAAGTATCGATATGTACTGGAAGAATTTTTACTTTTTTTATTATTGTTACTGGTACAACCCTTCATTGCACAGTAAACCATTGTTTATCACAATCACAAATGACCAAAATAATTAAAATAACGTATTTAAACTTATAAAATAATGTATTTAAACTTTAAAAGAATGTATTTTAAAGATGTGTCAAATTTGAATATTTGAAATTTGTCACGGAATGACGTCAGCAGAGGGAGAGAGATAGGGGATCGCATGCGCGTTAGCATATCTTGTAGTCTTAGTATCATGAATGAATAGGATGTTTTAATAAGTTTTATAAGTTTGTTTTAATGTTTTATTTCTTTACTGCAATTTTGAAGATTTTTAATTACAACATTTTCACGGGGGGTGGTAGCAGGTTAAACAACTTTGGCCAAAAACTTATATACCTGATCTAGTTTTATATATTCTATGGGTCAATACATATATTTGTTTTATGTCTGGTGTCATAGGGATGAATTTCTTCGTGAGTTACATAATTTGGTAGATTATCTTTAACAAATAACGTAGCGCTGTAGAATATATAAGGATTTTAAGATCAATAAAACTCTAACTACAATCTGCTCTGTATTCGAGATTTTTTATTATTAATTATTATTCTTACTACGTTCCTTTGTAACAAAAAAACACGTTTCATGTTTGGGGCATATGGCTCCAAGCATGAATAGCATATGAAATTTTTGATTGGAATATTGCACGAAAAGTTGTCCTACCTGGCTGTATACTATTGAGGACAGATTCCTAATTGCATAAATACTAGTTGATAACTTGTTGCACAGCTTATATATGTGGATATTCCATGACAGCGTAGAGTCAATCTGTATACTGAGAAAATTTACTGAATCGGAATTATTTTGTACTTCCGATTTACATAAACTGAAAAATATAGTTTCAGTTGTGTTAGCATTTAAACTTTGTCTATTTACTATAAACCAAGCATTGGCTGTCGTCTGTTTCCTCCAAACACAGTTTAAGTTCACTCAGATGTTTATATATATTTATTACAGTTGTATAATCTGCGAATAGAATAAAATCAGCTTACGGATCAGTATGCACCAGATCATTAATATAGATGAGAAATAATACTGGCCCCAAGTTCAGGCTTCTTTCAGAGAATTTATATTATTTACTTTTCTGTTTAACTATATTAGAGGAAACACAGTCGAAGGCCTTGCTTAGATCACAGAATAGAGACCCTGTTATATTGCCTGCGATATTGGTCGATAGTAGTTATTAAATAAATTAGTAGGACCTTTCTTATGAATAGGTACAACACGATATATTTTATAAACCATTGGGAAAATGGAATGTCTTATACTTAAATTAAATAGTGAGTGGGATAATAATGTAGTTGATTACGTTCTTAAGAATCTTTATATTAAAATTGTAATAATATTTACTATTTAATTTTTTTAATTTAATTATTATGTCTCTAGTTTCAATGAAAGTTAGTTCTTTGAAATCGAAATTCATTTGGGTATGCACTAATGATATGTTATTATTATACATTAATTCTTCTATGGAAGTATCAGGCAGCTCATCAATAATATTCTTCGCCATATCTACAAAACAATTATTAAAATCATCTGTACTTAAGCTTTCATTCACAATGAAGTTACTTGACGGTATGTTCGTGTTATCACGAACGACCTGTCATACTGCTTTATATTTATTAAGGTGATTATTAATGAGGGTGAAGGTGTCGTTGGCCTTGAGTTTGCCACGTGCAATTGCCTTGGGATACTGTTTTTGGTATTTTTTCGTGATATTTTCAAGTTCAGATGAGTTGGTGGCTTTTACCATATCTAGCATAGCATTTAATGATTCCCTCATATCACGAGGTTTCCTGTTAAACCAGGTCAGAGATTCGTTAATATTGTTATCAATGAACCATTCTGACGCAACTCTTGAGGTGTGAATTGAACAATTGTCCTGCTGGAATGTGAAATTCTGAGGATAGAGCATGATCACGGATGTCAGCATAACATCTTCCTCTGCGCTCTGTGAGTTTCACATGACGCGACGCTCCGAATATCTCGTATTTACCGATCGGTGGATATGGAAGGAACCATCGGAGCAAAACTGATAACTTTTCTCGTCCGAAAACATAACAAAATTCTCCCAGAAGTTGTCTGGTCTACAAATTGGAGAGTCAAGGAACTTTATTTGCGGCTACATAATTCTTCAGCTCCGAATATTTCACCAGCTTCCTTGCAATTCGCACTGATACAGGAAGAATCGTCTCAAATTAAGCCGTTATTGCCTTGTGAAAAGGATTTCTTCTTCGGTGGTCAAGGAATAGATTATCTTCTTCAATGGTGCTTACTTTTCGACGCCACCTCCGTGAACATAACGCACGTGACCCTCTGTATTCCATTTTTCTTTGAGTTTAAATATCCTGTTCTGCATACATGCAGATCATCTGCAACTGCTTGCAATGACTGACCAACCATTCTTAAGTAAAGCTATAGCACTCATTTTCTTTGGTTCCGTTAAACGTAGCATCTTGAATTACCAAGCAAAGTCACTAATGACACGATTTTTTTTCTATTGTGTTCTTATCCTTTCAAATGACGTCTTATGTTGACATGTGATATATCATTAATTTCTGTTGATTATTTGACGTGTTTCATATTACTGTTTTGTTATTATAAGTTCAAAAATTAGTGTGTGCTTTGTGGTGTTTATATGTATCGCGTAGAATAAAACATATCTGTAGCTGTGTTTCATTAGTCGTCAATGTGTTTGTCAGGTGGATACTACTCAAACTAAACATCAAATTTTCAAGTCAGTTTTACAAGGGGCAAATATAGCGAAATCTGGATTCAAACTCGTGCACTTTAAACTGCTCGCCAATATATATGGGGTTAGTATTTTCTGTTGAAACCCCATAATTAACCCATGCATAATTATTTTGCACTCGAAATGGCCTTTATGATTCTAATTTGATTACAACCTATGAAATCCTCTTTACTGATATTAATTGCCAACTTTGCCGTAAATACAGTGGGAAATTTGCATTCCCCCGATAGTTAAAACAAGTTTTAAGAAATTTGAACAGTAATTATATATTAATAAATACATAACGCAAGACTGGAGAAACACGAGGAAAATTTTCACGGACGAGTTTTCACAAAATTTTAACTCTTTAATTAATTTTAACACCGAGCTATTATCAAAGTTTGCGTCGGTTGATGTGAATAAGACGCGAGCAAATACAAAAGCTCCTTTTCTGGTGGTGTCAACATTTGCTGTCTTCATTTTGTTATTTCATGCCTCTGGCTAGCATTCATATTTGAACTGAAAGATGTCAATTTGCTATAGAATTTAATAAATAAGTTTTTACTCATCTCCCTTTTAATTAAAGAAATTGCTACTGGATTTACGAATGCGTCGTTTAAATTAAGCAAGCTTCTTGTTTTTGGTTGCTAAAGTAAGTATACGGCAATTACAGTATTATATTCTATAGTCCGGCAGTTCAAGCACACAATAAGGAATAATTTCTGCCATAGAGCGGAATCTTTTTTAATCGTGTTCGTTAATTATTGTTATTAAACAAATTGATAGTAAAATACAACGCATTTTTTTCTAATACGTACATATTAGTATACGTATACATATTAGTTCGTTAATATCTTCTTTGTAGTTGTCGGATTGCAAAAACAGTAAAATACAGTGTTTCCGTTTTCGGCACAATTGTATACTGGCGGCCATCGTACATGTATATGCTAATTTTAGCTTGGCATTTTGAAAGTGCACGACTCTTATATCAGATTTCGTTATATTTGATCCTTGTAAAACTGACTTTGAAATTTGAGATTCATGTGATGTGTCATTATGACATTCACAATTGTCTAATTATTTATCAAAATAAAAAAGTGTATCATTATTTTATCAAAAAAATTCCAAATTAACAAAGAACGTCCCAAAAATGTTCAAAATAAACTAAATTATAAACGTTAAGTAACTTAAAACTACAAAACTCCAACGCAAGTAGGTCTGTATAAAATTAATATATCGTCCAGGCGCTATTTGAGTCTATTACACCTTGAAATCGACGTCTCATTGATGAAACAAGTGTCCTCGTGTAATCTACGTTGATATTGTCTCAAGCATTTTCAATTGCTTTCCACAATTCTTCGGCATTTGCTGGGCGGAAATGTCTATTACCAGGTCTATTATAAATATTCTTATCAATCATCGACCATGCATTTTAAATTGGGTTTAGGTCGGGCGACTTTGAGGGCCAAGGTAGGACGTTTATGTTGTGTTCATTAATCCAGTTAGTTACAATTCTTCATGTATGAATTGAGCAATTATCTTGCTGGAAAATAAAATTCTGAGAATACAACATAGTGACGGACGGCAGCATAATATTGTCCAATATGCGTATGTAACTCTGTCCGGTAAGGCGCTCTTCTATCCTCCAGCAAACACCGGGACCTAGGGAACTTATCCATGCCCAAACATTGATGGAAAAGCGTCCACTCCGGTCGGTAGGTTTAATATACCTCTCTTCATACCTCGAATTCTGAGGTCGGTAGACGCGGATGGAACCATCATGACATGACTGAAAGAATTTTTCGTCGGAAAATATGACATTATTCCAAAAGTCGTCGGGCCTACCGACAAACTGGTTCGCAAAATTAAGACGTTGTTCTTTATGCCTTGGCTCCAAAAAATACGTTCTTTGCTGCCGCATAATTTTGTAACTCTGAACCCTTCACCCGCCGCCTTGCAGACCTCACAGATCCAGGAAACTCCGTTCCGAAACAGGCCGTCACTGCTGTTTCAAAGGGATTCGTTCTAAGATAGTCTAGGAAGAGGTTGTCTTGCTCCACAGTGATTATTTTACGACGCCCTCCGTCGTGGACGTAGCGAACGTTTCCTACTGCATTCCATTTTTGTTTGAATTTGAATATACAACTTACTCACATTTAGCTCATCTGCAACTGCCTGTAATGACCAATTATTTTCAAGCAATGTAACAGCTCGCATTTTTTCAGGTTCAGTTATCCGTGGCATTTTAAAACTTGAAAACTAATAAAGTGGTTTGTAAATTACGGAGTTAATTACTGAAATGTTTGAAGTTTCAAATAAGTGTCAAAATGAAATATAAAAAGATTACACATTACAATATCAAAAAAAATCGTGCACTTTCAAATGGCCGCCAGCGTACTAGATCTAGAATTATCGAACTATTTTTCGCCCTGCGGCACCCCTTTGTCGCATTTGGCACAATTTTTGGTTTTTAGAACAAGATACTAAAACATTTATTTATTACTTTTTTCTCTCTCTTTCTGTTGTTGACTTTTTCAATCATTGTATCAAGTGATTTGTGTATAAAATAAAATCACTATAATTTTCCGACGTACCAACCCGCCAACTCACTCACTTATCACTTACCACAATCACGTATGTCAAATCTCCAATCACTTATGTCAAATCTCACTTATCACAAAAACACACTTATCACTGTCACTTATCGCAAATGTCACACTATGTTGGAAATGGAAGTAATTTTAGATGCATTGGATCTAACTATATCATGATTTCTTTTATTTTTGTATTTTTGTCGATTTGTTCTAAGAGAAGTTGCCACAATTTTATCAAATCTAGTACAATTTCATCCTAAATCTAGTACAATTTGCTTTTGTTGGAACGGCAACACTGAATCAAAAATACTACCCAAATAGCACATATTCATCCAATGGATGTACTTATATTGGACTATGGACATTGGCTATGGATATTCTGGGTATCTTTAAAGTTATCGGTTTCGAAAACATAGATTCCGATGTATGCATCTCCTTGTTCTATTGAGATGTCCTTGATCCTACAGAGAAATATCACAACTTTCATCAATTTCTGCAAAAACATTTTTGCCGAAAAAATTTACTTTTAAGCTGAATCAAGGTTACTAGTCTCGTTTTCTGATTACGAATAATGAAAAACCATGAAAATTCCCGTAAAACATGGAAATAATTTTTTTCAATTATAACGAGGTGATCGTGTGATGGGTCGTTATAAGGGTTTATTGGATCGCTGATTACGTTTTATATATTTATAAGATTTAAAAATATAATTCCAGTTTTGTGTTGGTTTTTATTTAATTTTTCAATGTTCATTTAAAAATGTCAAAATTACAAGTAACGCCAGAAAAAACATTGTTTGAAAATTTCGAAAAATCAAAAGAAATGCCAATGAAGTGTCTTCATATGTGTTTTTTAAATCGCTGATAACGAATTTTATATTTAAAATGTTTCAAAATATCATGTTGTTTGAAAATTTCAGAGAAATGAAAGAAAATGCAAATGGAAAAAATTATGACGCCATTGAAATGACCTTGCAATGTGTCATCGTTTTGGTTTTTGGGTCGCTGATTACACCGGCGTCTATTTATTTCAAATAAAAAAACAGGTAACCATCAGAAAAATGTTGGGCACTCAAAATATCCGAGACTGGTAATCTTAACTACGTAGAAAACGCAAATCGCTTGAAAAATTAGTCAATTTCCCCGACAATGACCAAATTTTCCCGTTTTCCCGGTCGTGGCATGAATTTTTCGGGCAAATGACATCGGATAAGCGATCCAAATATCCTTCTGGAACAAACACATTCATTTTCGAGGCTTGCCGTTATCATTTTTTACAAAAATTAAATCAGAATGGGGGGTAACGGCTAATTTATAGTATGCACGTGATCTGTGAGGGGGGTGGGGTGTTGGCAGGTTGGCAGGTTAGAGAGTCATAAATGACCTTAAGGGTACATATAATATGATGCAAATGAAAAAAAAATAGTTGGTCTCCTAGCTCAGCGGCTGGATTACAAAGACCATACGGACTGACATATGACTACAGTATCAAAAATCAACACAATCCTTGCAATATTATAACGTACTCTAAATTTTAAAGCGAATTAAACCGATATTATATCATTATCAGATCTAGTATGTATGCTTTAATGCAGGAATCGCAATTTCGTATGAATTTTAAAAGATAATAAACACCTAGAGATCGCGCCTGCCGTGCCCCTAATTTTAATACATAAATTATACAAATGCGAAAAAAAGCTTTTATGTAATTCTAATCGAATTCGCGTACCGACATAATGGGATAAACATTTCAAAAAATGCAGCAAAAATAACGAAGCGGATGATTGAATGTTTCCTTAATCCGGCCAATTCGATTTGAATATCGAATATTGGTGCTCTGGAGGGAAAACAGACAGGTTTTCAAAACAATAATATTCCCTCCAGTGCGGGCGACAAATCAACGTTGCGAGGTAGGCATATTCCCGCGACCGGCGGAACAGCTGAACGAGTGAGAGGTGTCCTGTGCGGGCATGTTACTTTGAATATTGAATATGAGCATCAGCCTCAGTGTATTATTAATATTCCTAAATAAAATAAACAATAAACTTTGTGGTTGGTACAACAACAGCGGGCATGGTATTTCTATAGAAGTGTGACAAGGTGAGCCTAGTGAATTAGGATTTTTTCATACATCTTGTTCCCTTGTCGCAGATTTAACAGCTTATGTCATAAATTAATAGTAGAATAGAAGAATAGAATAGAAATCATCATTGGTTCTGATGCATACGGGGATATATCGACAGAGGTTTAGGCTAAGCTTACAAATTATATTATTAATAAATAAATGAATAATAAATTATTATTAATAAATGTACGGTAAATATATAAAGGTGAAAAAGAGGATATAAGTAAGAGTTACAAGGAAAAAAATAGAAAAATAATACTTGAAAACTAGAGACATAAATTCCCGAGCTTTAGGAAACTATATACCTACGAATGAAAACATCTCCTTGGTCTTTTTAATATCTACATTGCTTAACAAGACTACAAAATTAGGTAATATTGGAGAACTTAAATTGTGGGAATTTAAACAATAATATAGGGGCAACGTAAAAAAAAATACAGAAATCGCCACCAAGCAATCTCCCTACACATTGGAAATGAATGCAGTTATCATGGATAAAATGAAACACCCCCTCACTGGTATATATAGGGGTATACATGGATAGCGCTGGAGCCTTTGATGTAATAACACTCGAAGTAGTTTCCACAAACACCAAAACACTTTTACTTCTCTCGACGCGCGTTTCGCCAACCAAGTTGGCATCATCCGGAGACGATTAAAACTGAATTTACAGTTTTACATTTGTACAGTTATTCTACAGTACAGTTGTTTTACAGTATATTAAAACAGTTTTAATCGTCCCCGGATGATGCCAACTTGGTTGGCGAAACGCGCGGCGAGCGAAGTTAAAGTGTTTTGGTGTTTGTGGAAACTACTTCGAGTGTTAGGAGTAAACATATTTATTTATGATTTATGCATTTATACAAATATAGCTAAGACAATATAACCGAACGGAAAATAAATAGAAGAATAACAAAACACTATTGGATAAAAACGTAATAATAGGTAGGTTCGTTTCTTATTTAATAATAAGAAACGAACTGACTACAAAAATGATTCTCATAAGCCTGGATATTGAGGGCTATGCATGTGCCAATATCTGCATTCCAATTTCTTAAAAGTTAAACACTTAAACTTATCTCCGTCATCTTATCAACTTATCCGTCATCTCAGCAATAATCGCGATGGATGGTTGGCGGAGGGCCTGGGTGGCGGATCTTGATTGCCGAGTGTACCGTAAACAGATTACAATTGAAAATTCAGTAGTCAATGTAGGTTTAGAAAATCCGGTTCCCATAAATAGTTTTTAAATGTATTAATTCAATTGTTATCTTGTAATGCTGGCACATAGACACACATAGAAATAACACATATAACTAAATTGAAATAACCCTGCAAGGGGTTATCTCACCAAGCAGCTAAGGAGCAAGGAGCTAAGTTAGTTATCCAGTTATATATTTTTCCCCGCCTGTGTGAAATATTAAAACGCTTGGAGATATAAGGTAGTGCGTAGGGTAATACAAAAACAACATTTTTAATTAAAGGAAAAACATTGTTACTTTATAGCATGGAATAAATTGTTAGTTAACACGTATTCTTACAAATAAGAGGGATGTAGAAACGTAAAAAACAATATATGTACGATAAGACAAAAAACATAAACAGCCTGCATTACGGTCTTATTACCAAACCGGGCACGTAATAAGGCCATGAATGGCCGTCTCTTATAAGTCGTAGCGCTTTTGCCATACCTACTTTATTCTGTCCACTCTGCTCTTATGTTACGATTTTTCTTACCCATAACTGCAGAATAAAAGAAGCTGACATTAAGATTTATTGTATGGTCGGCTTTATTACCTGATAGTAATTTGTATGCCACTCTACTACAATCAGGTTATAAGGCCGTGGCTTTATTACATGTCTAGTACATCTTAAGTTTTTAAGGTTATCTGAATCTGACACTTACCTGCATTCTCAAAATATTTCGTTTATGTTAGAGCTCACAGAACGCTTAATGCACATAATCAGGTGTCAACAAATTCAACAAAAAATTGACTACTACCTAAACATAAATATAACTTATTTTATGGCTACGTTTCTGATGTCACTGAGAAGCACACAGATGCAACTAAGAGTAAAATTCCAATTTCTTTTCTTTACGAAACTGCTGCCGGCCTTATAGCCAGACTTGCGTTATTACCCTACACCACCTTATAAAATAAAATAACCTATTTTAATAGAAATTCTGGTGCCAAATGTATACATTTTTATGACAATCAATTTAAGGCTTTTCCAGGTCATTTTAATGTTTCAAAAAATTCAAGTAATAGGGGGACAAAGTAATAGAAAACAGTTTCCATTGCACATCTATTAGTCCTTATGGGAGTAAAATAGGTAAGAGCAGTTCACATCGATACGAATAGAAAACAGCCCCTCTTGATAGATTTTCGATAATAGAGCTTCACTATTTTCGTTACCCTTGCCACCCCCGTAAGCTTAGAACACCTGGATTACACCTATTCAACGCAAAAAAGTCCACATTGGTAGATACGATTTGAAAACAGCATCTCGTGATAGATTTTCGATAATAGAGCTTCACTATTTTCCTTCACCTTGCCACCCCCATAAAGTACCCGGATTACATTTACTCGTACCCATAAAGGTCCACCCTACACCATATATCACCTACCCAAATCAATCCAATCTGTGAAACCTTAGCTTTTTTACAGCGCACTCAGAACTCGACAGAATTTTATTCATAGCATTTAAAATAGTCAAAACGTAGAGCTTCACTAGTTTTCTTCCTCTCATGGTACCCGTAGACTTCGATCAATCCGTAGCTCGGATCAATTCAGTTCGATGCACAAAGCTCCAACCTACATATCAAAATTATCCCTATCGGATCACCCCTGCGTCCAGCGGTCGCTACCGAACATTTGTTTCACTTTCAGTGTTTTTGCCCGCATATATCTAATGTCACACCCTTAAACATTTGGAATGTCGCAATTACTGATCCCTTAAACATTTCCAATATTTAAATATGCTTAACAGATTCCAATTTATTTAAACTTCATATTGTACACAGTTCATTTTGATCGATTTTGTATGCAATACTATTGGATTTAACATAGGTGATATAGATAATGAATTTTAGGTGGATTGTCGAGATTAGGCATATTAACAACCAGTGTGAGGAATAAAGTGTCTTCACGTCAAAAACAACTTTTGTTAAATAAGGCGAGACTGCCACTTGTGCTTCCCCTGTCAAGAACTACTTTAAAATCGGAGAATGGGCTAAGAGCAGAGTTTGTCACGTTTGACATACACACAACACAATCGCAGTTCTAATCCAAAATGTTGGTTGATTGGTACTTAATTAATTCCTAAGTAATTCCTCTTCTTCTCTTTCTTGGTTGTATCTTCTCTTTCTTGGTTGTATTTGCGAATATCCTTCAACACACTTCATAATAGGGTTTTATTCTTGTGCTTGCGGACGCACTGTAACAGCTTTTATGTGTTTTCTTTGTATACTCGTAATTTTTAATATAATTTTAATAATTTCGTAATTTTAATTACTCGCCTCGTATACGAGCCACAGAACAATGGGAAAGAAAGATCAGAGAATGATAATAGCAGCGTCTCACTACCTTAATAAAGTGAACAGTACAATATTTCGTTGCAATGATGGCATTTAGTCAATATTCCCTAAGAAACTGCCACTATTAGAAATCTATGATACACTCGATGATGACGCAAAGAAACCTGTAATTATTCATACCTTAGTCCTAATCACGAATGACAGAGGGCGCAACGAGTAACCTTTTCATGGTATCGTGGATTGTAATACCTGAGAACTAAATACCTAACATTTAACACTCATATATTCAATTCTGTCACTACCAAAAAGTGAACGTAACCAGGTATATTGTTTCGTAGTGTTCCTATTAACAATAGTGAAATAATCCCGGCTTCTCCCCCTGGGATAAGTTTATGCATCATATTCTATACCAAAATGAATATATGAATATATGGTCAAAAGCATGTCGTCATGATTCAGCATGTTCCTATTGTGTCTACTTTTTAGTAGGACAAAAATATGATAACGAAGATTGAAGTGACTGTTATCAGGATTTAAAGTTTTAGGTACTAGATTCCTTCGAATACTATCAAATACTAATTAATTATTATTATTTGCAATAATTTCTCACTGATTTCACTTATTTATCGCGGAGTACGAACACACGATGTTCACACTCCGGCGTTCGAACCATTTTAGTAGTAAGGATTTCCATGTAATTGATTATTCAGCAGCAGATTGTTACTTCATTGATGTTTTGGGTTATAAAACTTTCGAGCTACCTTTTTATTGTCTTGTTCTGTCTTCGTGTTTAATCGTGTGTTAAAGTAGACGAATTTATTCATATGGAACATAAAACAGTTAATCGAGCACAAAATAGGCAGTATTTTATTTTTTGACGTACAAATTGGATCACATACAATTTAAGCATCTCTTTTTAAGTAGCACTAATTTAGGGTAATATGTCTGCATACAATTGTATTATTTTTACGGGAAGACATTTTCTTTATTGGGAGTAACGATCTTTCCTGAAATTTATTGTGATTTTAATTTAGTATAATTTTCTGTGCAGTAAGTAAAAGTTCCCGTTTGGCACGTTCGAGTACAATGGAAGTTTTATTATCCTTGGTCGGGAATCGGAAGCCACGACTTCAATTCAATTCGGTTAAGGGTGTGAACTCGAGGACATTATTTTGAAGGATACATACATTATCTAGACCAAAAATAATACACACTATCTCCGTTTAGACTGATACAGGGGATCTAATTATGGAGGGTGCTAACTATACCTGGTGTTATAACTTCCCTGCTGCCATTTCTTTTATTATGTTTATACGACTTCAGGTTTCACCGGAAGTGTCTACACCTTTTTATTTTCAAATGGGATACCCTGTGTATTTTTACGGTTTTGGAATCTAGAGATCATTTTGCATATGGGTGTACTGTTTTAATGATTTTTTACGCCATTGTGAACTTTTAACAGTCAGTTCTAATATTCAATCTAGTGTGCCGTGATCTACCTAAAAATTGTTCTTATAATCATATATAATGGAAGAAGTGTATGAATTGTAGTTTTTTCCAAAGTGGAAAAATATCTAAATAAAGGTGCAAAGTTAATAAAATTACATTTTTCGAAATTACTAAAAAAAATAGAAGTATATACTACAGCCAAATCTGTTTTTTAATACAAATCTAACGATATATGACAACACAATATTTGATTTTATTTCCAATAGCAGACTTGCATATATTTAGTTATTTTTACCACCAGGTGGAAACAGATCGGGTTTATAGGCCAGCAGGATAGGGTTTGGTTAAATTTTAGGATTTTATACTATTCTCGTTATAACCTGCTGATCCAATATATTACTAACAACAGCATTACTTTTTAGCTAACAAATAATACAAATAATTGGAAAGGTATTAAAGGTTGTATTCCAAAAATATGAGCAAAACTTATTATAATATCTTAAATAGTTTTGAGAGAATATGGCCAGTTATTTTGCAAAGATTATGTTATCAAAGAACATGGAATGTTTCATAAAATACTAAACAAGATGTTTCTGCTTCTTACCTAATTTGTCGCGTTTATAAGTAAAATTGAATTGAAATTAAACTGCGCAATCAGCTGGTTTTTATACCTCATTATTTCATAACGAGTCAAATTGTATTCTAATTATTTTAATCAGAACTGCGTCCACTCTAAGAGAAGAAATCGATCAAGTGCACTAATTTAATTCATACCTTGAACTCAATCTGACATTATAAATAATCGAGTTATCTGGCAAATTGCAATCCAAACTCGGGTGGCTTATTTAAATAATTGTTAGATTTGGCGTAAATTAAGCAAACATCAAACACGAGCATTAAAATATCTCGCCGCTTTCAGCTCGGAATGTTATTAAAACTCGTAAACAATAACAAATTGCACAACACAAGGTGACCGGATGCAAATAGGAATCTCCGATTGGATTGACGCCTCGGCGCAAGATTTGATTCAATTTCCTTTTAAAATTATGTCGGTAACAGAGTGTTGTTGAATAATCCGCCAAAGTAATTTCTGTGGGCGGATGGCGATTTCCTGGCATCGCTTTGTTTCCTGAAAAACGCGGCATTAAGAAATGTATATAATTGGGAAATCAGGAAAATACTGCTCGATTATAGCCAACAATAATAACAAGACGTCGTGAAACTGTGGTCGACTAAAAACTTTCATTCAAAACCATATAAAATGACTATATTATGCAAATAAATAATATTTATCTAAGAAGATTTTGAATCTGCATAAATATAATATTGTATAATCCCAAAAAAGATCATTGTAGTCTACTACAAATGGCGCGAACACATGTGTGCAATGTTAACACCAGAACGTAGAAAAATTGCATTTTTCGTATGTCGCGATCATCATCAGCGAGTGTGTGTTGCAACCTTCTGAGAGAATACAGTATTCATTATAGCGAGTTGTATACATTATACTTTATATACGACTAATTTTTAAAATAAAAAAATATATAATTCACGTATTTACTTTTCATCAAAATTTGTATTAATATTGCTACAGAAATGATTGATAATTAAACTTTATCGCAACTCAAAAAAAATCACATCTGAGAAATTGGCGTTTAAATATACTCGTATATAGTCGGGGGACATAACCAATTCAGTGGGGAATTTCATGATGAAATTATGGTACACATTTTAATATATTTCTTATGCCCTATATAATCATGTCTTAGCAGGTACATTTAGATTTTTCGTAATTAAAAAATTATAATTTATTACTATATTTCATGAGATGAGCGAAGATTCATAATACACTTTTTAATAATATTGTAAAAGTAATCAGTAATGGTAAATTTTCTTATAAGTTTAGTTTTTGTTGTAGGTAGAGTTATTAATAATGTTGTACTCAGATCCTTCACATCATCTATTTGTATTTCATAGATCTCTTTAGTGACACAGGCACCCAGAATTTCGGTAATTACCTAGTATAACAAATCTTAACGTTATATTTGAAATACGTGCAATTTATGATAGATATGTTACCTTAGACGATAGACTTCATCGGGTGCTTTTGCACCCGATGAATTTCTTAATTTTATCGGGGGTTATTGTTTGAGGTCTTTGCTTCAAAGCCTTCTGATTTTTTTTCAAAAAATTAGCGCAGTTTACTATATCTTTCTATATTTACGTTGTGCTTTAACATTAGAACACTTCCATGATCTCCTAATTCGAAAAAATAGACCTATATAACGTTTAATAGACCAGACGTTTTACGAAAATTAAGTTGTCCATTTCTAAATACGCCAGTCTATGAAGCTTGTGTACATTTTGTCATATTTTCTTTTTGACTTTTCTGGTATTAGTATAGATGTTGTTGTCTCCGCTTTTTGAATATTATCTGGTGGTGTATAATAAAATGCTTCTTCAATATAAGTAGACACAATGATTTATTTACATTGTGCAATGTTACATTTTATTTACAAGCGCAAGTAAACAACGCACCTTTGATCAAAGGACAGACTATAGCGGATTGGTCAAAACGTAATATCATCATAACTAATTAATTAATCGTCACAAAAATCTATTTGAACCATAATTACAATAGACAAGTCACAATAATAATTATATAGTATCGATCACTAATAAACTATCTGTAGATTAAAAGATTAATGCGAAAACATCAGTGTAAAAATGGGATTCGAGAGTTCTAACTACGAACCAGAATCTGAATGTCGAGGCAAGGCCTCACACATAAATTACACGTTACACAACAGAAAGTGAATCTGATTGTATAATAGTGTTTAGAATTCGAAATTATTTGAAGTGAAAATCAAATTGTTAAGAATTGTAAGAAATTAAGAAAATTGAATAATATGAATCAATCTGATTTGCCAGATCATAACATAATAACAAGAAAGAAGTAAGGTAACCAGGAAGTGCAAATGTTTTTCATACGGTATATCCGTAGTAACAATCAATAACTAAGAAATAGTCTAGTTAAGGCGTTTGATGAAGCAACATCGACACTCCTTTACAAGTTTCATAAAATGTGTTATAAATTAATAGTAAATCTAAAGTAATAATATTAAATTTGTGCTAAATAAGCGAGAACACCAGTGTAAAGGTCATAGAAGTAGAAATAACTGCAAAAATAAGTATTTTCGTCGTATTTAACAAGTAAGAAGTGGAAGGCTTGGTAGCGTCCCAGCCGTAGAAGAGATTTGCGAGTAATATAAAAAGAAAAGGAAATAATTTTGTGATAGATAAGAATAGATAGATATAATAATAAGTAAATTAGTAAATTAAAGGTTTGAGGATGAATAAATCCCAAAGCAGAGTTCCAGCGGAGATAGCAGCATTCCATAGGAAGTATGGCGACATCCCGATAGATGACACCACCTCCAGAGCCCAGCAGCATTTGTTAGTTCATATACCAGTGATATCAAAAAAGTTATAAATTTTTGTGCGTGGTGATAAAAACGATTAACATAATTTTCAAGGTAATAAACAATTTCAAACTTTGCTAGACTTTTTAAGAAACATTATGACATAAACATAGTCATTAAACAATCAACTTCTTCTTTCTTGTTCTTTTGAAAAGTTTCAGGAAATATTTTAAAAATAATACAATTTGAGATTCAATAATATTTAATTAATTTAATAAAATATTACAATACATTAGAATTCACTATTTTGAAAAATTAAGTTCATTTTAAAAAATAATCGTTCACAGAAATTTATCATAGACCCACTTGGACCCCCTCTAGTACTAAAGAGTGCTCATGTCTAAAGTGATCCTTCTAGTAAAATAGAAAATAGTGTTCATAGAACTGGCGCCCATAAAACACAGAAGGATTCAATAATTCAATAGGGAAGAAATTGTGAAAATATCCTATAAGCAGATCAAATATTTCTTCATCATACTATTACTTTTACAATATCTCATTTTATACAAATTTAGCTAAATCAACGTAGAACTACAATCATCAGTTTCAAACATAGTCAATTATCGCCAAACGTGGGGCATTTTGGTAACTAAGAAATAAAACACAATAATGAACTAGTATGACATAACAGTTATTTATGTGCCAAGGGTATTAAGTAGATGTTTATGCACTGAGGGCGACGAATAACTATAATGCTTTTAGTATTTACCTTCAGGATGATGAAATGAATTATCAGCACTTTAATGGGCGGTAGTCCATTGGATTGTTGAGTACGATGTATACACGGTTCATTAATTACTTCCCTTTTTGTCCTAACTGCCCTTATCTGCGACCCAAGTTTTTCCATAAAGCCTTGTAACTTTTAAAAATAAATTCAAAACGCTCAGATAAGAAAAAAGTTTGAGTAGTAAATTCCGCGATAAAGCCCATTTATTATGTTTATGTGGGAATGTTGAAAATCCCGTTTTATCACTCTGGTTTACATTTAATTAAGTAAAGGGCATTACAAAATGAATTTATCTTATACTGTATGGCGGATGCAACCGAGCATAAAGTGCAAATGGAAACAAATGTACATTTATTACCTCAACTTCGGCTGGAACTTTTGGTTTTGTGTAACTTCTGTTATGTAAATGCAGATACATATATAATTATAAATTGAAGTTGTAACGCGTATGAGTGTTTTTTCTCGTTCCAATAAAACCTGAATAGGCTGGAGTTAAATGTTAATGGCAAATTGCATTTTACCTGCTTTTAGACATAATAAAATAACATTATTTAAATTATTTCATGTCATACAAGTTTATTATTGTATTTTAATGCTTAGTTACCAACTACGTAATAGTGCACATTGTACCGGGTGAGTCAATAACAGAGGACGCCGGCCATGTCTTAGGAACTGTATGACATAGAACGTTAGTTTAAGAAAATCTATAACAAAAGTGGGCCAGAGAAATCGCTGGAAATTATTTTCTTTGTAACATCACCGCTGGAGGGTGTTATAGAAAAGTTAAATTAGGAAAATTAAATATCTCCTTAATTTGCTATGATGAGACATACGGACGATATGTTCTTGGGAATGTAAAATTTTGAATAACTTTGGTTTTAAAGTGTTTTTTATAGCTCTGAAAATTAAGTGGTGGGGAGAAGGTAAAGATTTGTAAAGAAAATTGGCGATTACCCCGGTTTGGCTTAACAGAATCAACCGAATTTGGTTTCATTGGAAAGATAATTTTTTACTTTATCATTGCTATGATAGAATGTGCCAATTTAGTTGTTGTCGCGGAAGCTCGGTGGCGCTGTGTGAAATACAAACAAACTTTTCGTTTTTTCTCCGAAATTTCAAATGGAATCACGTTTATTCTCACATATAAATATAGAGAATAAAAAGAATTACAAGAAACCAATGAAAACCGCAAATCGATATCTCATTTCTAACTGAAGAAATTGTTAAAGATATATTTTTAAACTAAAAAAGTATTTAAAAAATTATACCGATTACTCGTAGTAGTCAGAAACGGTGAAAATACGTAAGGATAAAGCTAGAAACATTTATTTACTAATTTTATATGTATTGCATCGTAGGCAATTGATAAAAACCATTGAATAATTAATTGTTTTCAACTGGCCTGATGAACCCATTCAACATTTGTTCTTGAACAATTTCTAATGCGTACCCAGATGTCCAAACTGCTTGCCATTATTCTCTATACAACTCTCAAATCTATCGCGTGTTACGTGCACGGCAGAATCCACTTCCACAGCGGATATATTGTGTATTGCATTTTCTATTCTAAAAACCATATCTTCTCTTGTCGTTGGTCGGTCTTGAAACATTAATTCTTTCATCATACACCAGAGAAAAAAATCCAGACAGATAAGGTCAGGTGACCTAGCGGGCCATGGAAATAAACTGCCTCTTCCAATTCACGTCTGCCTCTAGAGAAATTGTACATTTAAGGTATTAAGATTACAAAGTGATATAAAAACAAAAATAATCCTTGATCAGTAATCAATATCCAGTCGCAAGGTATATACGATATTTTTCGATGCGATACATTCAAGAATTTTTCTGCAGTGGAAGAAAATATGGTTTTACTTTGATTCGAAATTTATTTACATGGAGACTTTTAAGTTGATCAACAAGGGAATTGGATAATATTATTGCATTTTATATAAAAGATCGTCGACATGGATGGAACAAACATGGATGATATTTTTTGTGAGTATTTTTACGAAGGTTTAATTTACCGCGAAGGTAAGTAGGAGAGGATGCATACAAAATTTTGTGAGTAAAAACTGCTAAATTATATTTGTAAAGGCTTTCTATTTTTAGCCAGTTGAGATTTAGAGAAACGCGATAAAATTATCTAAGTGAAAATAACTATTTTGAATTTCTTGTAACCGCTTTTGGGTGTATTTATCTAGACATGAACAATATTGCAGTAATTTAATAAAGGCAGTACGGAGACACATAATTTTTAGTAGCTTGAAATTCAAAATGGAAACATCATTATATAATAATTTTAAAGCTACGTAATTTTTTTTAGTATTAAAGTGTTCTTTGAAACGCATATTGTCTTCAAATGAATGTGACTGTGTATCGTCCGCATAAATATAACTGAATTTTAGTATGATTTACACAGGAAATAATGTCTGCTGTATAAATAAGGAATAAAATTGGTCCTAAATCTGAACCTTTTGCGACACAATATTATTGCCTATTACATTATCATAAATTTGGACATGAACTACTTGTGATAGTGAAATGCGGGCTATTTGCGCCTGATTGATCTGAAATGCATATTTCAATACTAGCTAAATAATTTTTTTGTACCATAAAATATGGTTTAATAAGGGTCCGAATATGTTCGTAGAAAACTCCGCACTCTGTATATATGTTGCCTATTTCTAATGTTTTCTATTGCATCTCTTATCATCTTATTATGCCTTAAAATTGTGCCATGTTCTTTGAGTTTCAAAAAAGTAGTTTGTAAAAATAAGTTTCTCGATATATTGTTTTTAATATAGAATTTTCTAAAAATACAAATAATGTAAATCGGGAAAATGTAATAAATATAAAATTTCTGTAAAGCCGTTTTTAATTTTGAAAAAAAACTATGTATAGATTTGATGAAAAGGATATTTTTGAGCGCAAAAAGTTACCAGGACATTGCGTAAGGACCTTCCACTAAAAAAAGGGCAGATGGGCTTTTACTTACCAGTAAATTTATCAAAAGAACTGGAGAAAGAGTTCCAGTAACCAACAATAATTAATTCAAATTAAGTGCGCATCATTCCGAACTTTGTTATCATTAGGGGTACAAAATCGTTCAAATTAGAAAACTACCGGCATTTTTAATGCAAATATTAAAAGAAACAATTGAGCATGGCATCATTAAATTCTTGAGCAAAATACCATTATTTTAAATGGAATAAATGCTCATTTTTTCCATTCACTACATTTCAATCAGCTATTATACTTACATACAGCTATTATACTGCGGTATATCTATAATAACGCGCACAGCAAAGGTCACACCTTCTACGTAACTCATCTAAAATAATTTTTTATGTATTTTAGAAAACCACAGCATGTAAATTCTTACAACGAAGTGAGGTTTGCTAACTTCTGTTTTGCACTAAAACATTTCCGTCGCCTCATTTTAAGCCTAGCGTTTGTGTAATCGCGACACATAGCTTGATTGTAGAACTGAAAACTACATTTCGCCCTCACAAAAGCACATTGCGCCCGTTATCTTTCCGTTTGTTTTCCGGAACTTACAAAGCCAATTTCTGCTATCACTTCGCATCCATTTAACAGGCATTTTACAGACTGACAGGTGTATGGATTCTATTTATGGAACCCCCAAAAAAACGTTCTACATTATTGATAGTATCCGTGACACTGTAACCGTTATCTCCCCGAGGAAAGGGGTTGCCTTTTGGATACCGACCGTTCCTGTCACTGGAAATGTGGATTTTTTTATCGTAATGTCTAACTCAGTATTCGTACCTGATGTGCATAAAATATAGAGTGTAATAGAGGGTTGTAAAGCACATTATACTGGTGACATGTTTTTCAGTGGAAATATAGCAAGGTGGCTACAACATCTGGCTATATTTTATGACACAAATACACCATTTGAGGGATATTAAAAATTCTCCGTTATATAAATTAGTTTTCAAAATAGCAATCATTATTGTCGTAAGCATTATGTACGAGGATTTTCGCAGTATAATCCACATTTTCATCTTGAAAAGAGTTGACATCTTGAGCTAGAAACAAGACGACCCTACCACACACAAGCGCAGAAAGTACTCAGAGAGGCAATTATATAGTTTACAATCTATTTGGAATTGAAAGATGGTAACAAAAGCTCATGAAATACGAGTATACATGCAAATCCTCATTAATTTATAGAAATATATAAGTTCACTAGTTCGGTACTCGTTCTAATGGAAATGTGTACCTCAAGGGAATACCGATTATATTGTTCTATTAGTGATACTAATTAACTATTTTTGAGTCTGGTAAAAATGTTTCGATGGGTTTTAAAGATGAAAATATAACATAATTGACTAATTTTTCCCGTCAGTATAAATCTTTTAGATTTACTAAAATAAGACTAAAATAAGTAAAGAAATTTATTACAGTACTTAGTGACCTAATGTGGCAACGATCATGTAACTATAGAAGACTATCAAGTAATCTGAATGCCGAACTGAAATTGGGGGATATGAAGACACAGAACCACAGAAAAACTAACATTATATCTCTCAAATGTTTATAAACCACTAGAAGCAACAGCAGAAATTTTAAAAAATGACGTCGAAGAGTTTCTGGACACACCATGCCAAATATCTCGAGCAATAAAAGCCATACCCATATATAAGCACCAAAGAAGTCAAATCTGTCATTACAAAACTATAAACCCCCATGACACGATTTTATAACTGTACATATTTTAAGGAAATTACCACGAAAAGCTATATTTCTCCTCGCCACTTTTTATAATCGAATTACTACATCTGTTGCTTTCCTATGATATGACAGATATAATAATGGTTTGGTTCATGATTCAATGATTCAAGAAACATCTCATCTTACAGACCTGTCAGTTTAGTACCCATCACAATCAATATTCTTGAGAGACGATTGCTTAAAAGGCTACAGGAAGACCGCGAAGTAACCAACCTGTTGCCTATCGATTGCTGGATTCCGTGAAAACATTTCGAGAACACAGCAATCACACAAATAACACATAATTGAGAATCAAATAGCAAAGAGCCTTGAGCAAAATACATACTTCTATGGAGTATTCCTAGACCTTTGACACGAATTCGACAGAGTATTAGATGCACACCTTCACCTTAAACTGAAGGATGGAATAATGATGACCCCCTTGTATCATTATCAAATATATAAAGCCCCCTACATGTGCTAAACATATCACTAAACACATCTGACCGTCATCAGAGTTCACATTCTTGTAAAATCAGACGTCAGATATCTAGGTCTACACTTCGAGCAACGACGAACACTTCATAAACACATTCAAACAAGACGAACATAGATGGACCTCAAATGTACTGGCTCATGGGATGAAATCAAAACTAGGTACACAGTAAAATCCCTTTTAAAAACAGTATATACATCAGCCAGCAAATGCCACATCAGATCTTCAGATTCCATTTAGCGTAACGACCTCTGCTAAATATCAACTACGACTAGTGGGACACTAAAGTGAACTGACGAAAATGGATTCAGATATTATGGTAGTCGAGGAAATAAAACACTAAAAACTGCGTAACTATCGATTTTCTGAACAGTAAGATGGATCTTTATGCGGTTTTATGCGCTCGATTCGTTAGAGCGTCTATAAACTTTGTGAACTAAATTGATTAATTACTTTTAAAAAATGCATTTTTACATATAGAAATATGCATTTAGGATCTCGAAAAGACAATAAATAAAAAAATTACAACTCGGTAAATATTGATGGAAAAAAATCCAGTTTTTCTACTCGGGGGTTTTTGGGGTCCTTTAATACGAATATCGTGACGGAAACGGTCTCCGAGGAACCTGATGCCCAGGGTGGACAGTATGAGCGTCGTCTCCTAGAGTTTTATGGGAATTCGTAACATAAAATCGAAACTCGTTACTTGACGGGGGTTTTTGGGGTCGCTGAGTACGAATATCACAACTGCAACGATCTCCGAGGTATCTAGTGCCCAGGATGGACAGTATGAACGTCGTCTCCTAGAGTTTTATGGGAATTCGTAACATAAAGTCGAAACTCCTTACTTACTCGGGTTTTTTTTGGGTCGCTGAACACGAATAACACGACGGCAACGGTTTCCGAGGTACCTGGTATCCAGGGTAGACGGTATGAACGCCGTCTTCTACAGTTTTATGGTTCTAGTTGCAGCCCTTACTCCAACCAATTCTGAAGTTTTTGTTCTGAAACCGGCTCGACTAAACAAAGCAGATGAATTATAATCTTTGAAAAGCTTATGTCACCTTCCATCTTCTCTGGCAAATTTTTTATTTCTTGCGATACCGTATCGGCCACCTTCTATCAAGGGAAAATCAAATTTTTTAATACCTTCCAAAAAAACTCCTGATCTTTTCATGTATGCACAGAATATATGTATGCACAGAACTGACCGCTAGAGGGGTCTGGTATTCCTCGCTTGCACAATAAAATTTATAAACAAAATTACGTATACATTTGGAGTTTTTAATAAAATTATTTTTCACAATATTGTTTGAACGTACACCTTTCTTATAATATTTAAATATATAATTAAGAATAATATATTTAAATTCAGGTAAAAATTATAATACTCAAGATAATACCACGAGACGACGTTCATATTGTTCACCCAGGGTATCAGCTACCTCGGAGACCATTGCCAACATGATAATCGTTTTCAGCGACCCCAAAAACCTCCGAGTGGTAAAATTTTAGTAGAGTTTTAATTTTTTTATTTATAGTCTTTTCGAGATGCAATTCTAAAATGCATATTTTTATATGTAAAAATGCATTTTTTCTTACTGCTCTTACTGCTCAAAAACTCGGAAGTTCATTGCTTTTCTTCCTCGAATATCGACCAAACATTAGATGGTTAAGCAAATCTTGGACAACAGTTTTAATACCGCATCACTAAACTACCAATGGCACATAAGGAGACACGTCAGTGGACACTTCAAGTCGAACACTCTCAGTAAATATTTACTTAATACACTTTGTGAAGTAGATTGTACACTTCAATAAACGCCATAAAACAGGTATAAATATATAGGCGTGTCAGTTGATCTTAACAATGTCAGTGTTGTTAGTGACCCCGATTTTTGATGTAAATTATTATTAATTTTAACATGCATCGGCGGAAAAATTATGTATTATATCCGCAAGCTTGACATTAAAAGGACACTTTTATTCCATATTACACCATATACTATTTGATTAACATACTTTCCATGTATATTAGTGATATAATAAAACGAGAAATATGTTAACGTTATGAAAAAAAGAGTTTTTATGTCAGAAATTCATTTTAAGAATAGGTTGTTCATCAATTAAACCAAAGAAGACGTTAGAAAAATACGCACCAAAACCCTGCTCTTTAAAAACATCTATTTTATTCTGAAAATAATCTTATTACATATTTATAACCAACAATTCTATATATAATATGTATAGTATATGTATAAGTACCGTAAAGGAAGTACAGAATCCTGCGCCATATTGTAAAACTACTATTTCGAGCGAGTTCTGTTACATACAGGTAAGCGAAGCGATTACTCTACGGTGCTGCTGCGCTGAGCACCAGATTTAAAAAAAAAATTAGGTACCTAATAATAAATTAAACCATTTCATTTTTTATATACCTACTGCAGTTCATTTTAGAATAACCGAAAAGTCATTTTTTTCTTCACGAAAGATTTTCTAAAATATCTGTACTTTAAAATCCTCTCTTAACTTTACTGAAAAAATTCCTAGATTCCTGATCCGAGTGAAGGCAAATATTTATGTGCAGCGCTGATAATACCATATAATATACAATACCTACCTTAATTGAAAAAAATGTATTACACCCTATTTGTATCTGCTTGCTCTAAAGTATACTATAAATCTATTTAAAAAAATATTGATAAATAAAAAATCGTCTGGACCTGATGAGATATCCCTATTTCTATTAAAATGCATAGTTTTTCTTGAATCAGCCACTTAACTAATTGTTAATCTCTCCTTTGAGATGGCCAGATAGTTCGCTCTCGAATCGTCAGTCCACTTTTTTTGCCACGGACGTCTAACGGGGTGAGCGATATTTAATTTTTTTACAGAATCCAATTGTGGAATATATAGACATCTTTTTCAGCAGGACGGGACTCCACGTGGAGACAAAATATTTGCACCGAAATTTATCGGACATAAGTTCATTGCGACGAATGGACCGATTTGATGGCGTCCTCTTTCACCGGACCTTACCACACTCGACTTCTTTTGTGGGACCACATAAAAAATCTAGTGTACACAACACCACCAGCAACACTTATTGCAGAAATATTACAAAATCGGATACGAGACGCATTTGACAGTATTACTCCTAAAGAATTACGTAATGTTGTAAAAGGAAACGTTCTCCGAGTAAGAACGTCTTAAATATAGTTTTTTACATCTAATTTAATTTTAGTAACATTGCCAGTAAGTTATCAAATATTATTCAAATAGAGATAGATTTACATTACTTATAAGAATGTAGTTGTCTTATTTTTTTTCTCATGATAGACCGAAGTGAACACTTCTAGAACTTGATTCATGGTTAAGTTGTGAATATTTGACATAATTTTTTTTATTAATATTCCCATGTCATTTAAGTTAATTAAAGAATAATTGTACCTATAACTATATTGTTATTTAATACAAATTATGTCTGAATAAGCAGTACTTGTGTAAAAAATAACTTCTCGCTCTGTAACACAAAAAGAAACAGAAACAAAAAATCCAATACGTACCTACACTTATTATTATTATTATTGCTATTATTATTATTATACCATATGATCATGCAATTTTTATGAAGGGGACAGTAAATTATTTATAAATTGCACTTCATGGAAAGTCCAAGAAGCCTGTAGCATATTCTAGTTTCATACAATATTCACTGCGTTTCAATTAATAAATGTCGCAATAAGCAGTCACCATTGTTTGGTGTGCCATAGTACCATACCGGAAGAGCAAGGTCAGTGCGATTCTGAATATTAAACTTGTTATTAATACAAGTTATGTATAATAATTATAACATAAAAGAATTTTACAAGGACTTCTCGGTATTGCTGTCTTCTCTGTTACAATTAATTCAATGTGGATCATTACAATGTCGATTTTTTCCCTCTCACCTTCTACAAACAGTGATCGGCACGGAAAGGTGGCCACCCAATATTGCGCGGCAATTTCCCACAAGTGATAATACCCTTGATGAGATTTTGCTTCAGAAAGATATTAAATTCGTGTTCGATTTAAAAAAATATAAAAAACAACATTGATTCTGAAAACAATTGCATGACTCTGTGGGGTCAACTGGAAGTATCCAGCTAATGCAACTCAATTAATGGATCTGAGTTCCTCTGGCCCTATGCCTTATGAAAAGGAACACAAAATAATGCACACCCAAGATTATATTGTTTTGCTGGAAACAAAATATTAAAATAGAATATCTTTAACAAAAAAACAAAACAGACTTCAGGTAAATATATTTTAAAAAACTGCACTAAAATTAAAAAAATAATTACGTTATTCAGTCTTACTTAGAATACAATCAATTTATCAGGCCAATAATATACAATTATTGTTATTTTTGAGTTCGGTGCCAGCCAAGGTTTACAAACGTATAATGAAGTAGCGTAGGTATATATCTCTAATTGTATTCGACTAGAAGTTTGAATTTGGGTTTATTTGTAATAAGTGAACACGTTAGTTAACTTTGGCTTCCAAAAACAACAATAATTGTATATTATTGGCCTAATAAATTGATTGTATTCTAAGTAAGACTGAATAACGTAATTATTTTGTACTTTTTAGAGCAGTTTTTTTTAGAATAGATTTATTTGAAGTAGGTTTTGTTTTTTTTATTAAAAATATTTTATTTCTTGTTTTTTAGTGAATATTGCGTTCTTTATGTAACTGTATCAAATACGAATATGCGTAGGCCTACTAAACGCACGCTGATGATTAGTTCTCTGTAAAAACTGATGTCACAAAAATGTCACTGTGAGAATGGTACGTGTTGATGGTACATTAAAGTATAAATTATCAATTAAATAAATCATACATTATTCTGAAGAGTCTCAATAAAGGCGAGAAGAGTACAACTTCTAAATGATTCGTGTACGTATATACGTCCCTTATTCCCTTATACGTGAAATACGTCCCTTATATATTCCATTATTGCTTATTTAGCACAAATTAGCAATTAATACATTAAACTTACAATTAATTTATAATAAATTTTCATGAAATTCAGAAGTGTGGCTGTTGCTTCATTGAACGCTGTAACTAGACTCTTATAATGTTTGTAGTTTCCACGGATGTACCGTAATTAAAACAAATACAACTTCCTGGTTACCTACTTCATTTCTTGTTATATTATTTTGATCTGGCCAATCAGATCGATTCATAATATTTAATTTATTTAATTTCACTTGAAGTTATCACACATTTATTATCATTTTATATAATTTTGAATTCTAAATTCTATCATACAGTAAAATTTAATTTCTGTCGTGTAACTTCTCTTTCTGTGTCCCCTCGATATTTTTTGTTTGCTTCCCAACGAAAGCTAACGAAACCCCTATTTACATTTATGCTTTTGCATTAATCGTTTAATTTAGGCACAGTTTATTAATGATCGACATTTTATAATTATTATTGTGACTTGTCTATTGTAATTTCACGTGAACCAGATTTTTTTGGCGATTAATTATTTAGTTATAACGATATTACGTTTTGACCAATCAATCGCGTAGCTGGTTGGCGTTCTGCTATACTCTATTCGTTGGTCTTAGGCACGTGTTTGTTTGCGCTTATACGTCTATTCTTTAGTTGCAGGCTACTAAATTTAATTTAATTTGTTGTAGGTATTTATTGAGTTTGATTGCCGATTTAAGTTCTGTATTTTCGTTTATCTCAATATACCTATATATATCCGTGTGTTGTCTGTCATTGAACTACAACTAACGGCTGGATTGAACGATTCCGTTGATTCGAGAATAATTTTCAGCTTCAGAATTTGATGAATAGAAAATATTTTTTAAATTAATTTATATAGCTATAGATCAGGGTTGCGACCGGCGCACTCGCCATTTCTTATGGTATATATGGTGAGCTTCCCTGTATATCTTCGGAATCGAAGGTCCAATGCCAATAAAACTAAAATTGGACCCACTTGTAAATACCTCCTTTTCAACAAAAGAGATTTTTTAAAATTTGTTTATAAAATGACGGGGTTAAAGTCGGTTAAAAATATAATACTCCGATACTGTACTTGAAATAATTAAAGTTTGGCAGAGCAGTTTTAAGATACTTGCACACCAGTCGGCTCTTCTATTATCCTTAAGTATAATATATTTTTTAATATAAGTCTTTAATAAATAAGTGTTTTTTTTAGAATTATATGAAGAGCAAACAAGAGATAGTAATAATGGATATACTTACAAAATTCCTAGTAAATTAGATAAAACAAGTAGCCAAATCAAGGCGCCTTTTGAACTGTTTTATTGTATTTTTTATATTAGGGTATATTTTTGTGTACGAGGTATTTCTCGACGAATTCAATAAAGCTAAATGCACGGCATCAACTAAAATACTACGCAAAATCCCTCTCCAGTTTCGGCATTCTGCTTTAATCACTGGCATTTTTCATTAGGTATTATATAGAATTGCTAACAAGGAATTCGGAATGATGCCGGAATGTGGGGTGATTTATTTATATTGCGAGATGTTTGGGAGACCAAGTGAAACCATTAAAATGGGATTCCATAATTTGATGGGTAGTCCTTATCCTTCACATAATAAATTCTTGGTACTATCCAAAATGGGGCGCGATTGAACACAAACTAACCGGTTTATCATATCAGTAGAATTTAGAGTTAATTGAATCTTGCTACGGCTTACTCACAATTATCCAGACCTTACAAAGACGAACGTTTGGGCTACTTGACGTTGACAGGCATTTTTTCCGGAAAATATTTTATTTTTGCACCTTTTCAATAGTTTAATAATTTTGTCATATTATGCAGGAAAGTTATCGTAACATGAAAGTGATGGCACTAATATTTTCTTCTCGGCGAAGACGCCCCGTTCTGTAAGTTTCTATGATTCTATAAATATCGCAATCTTGCATATACCAATTCACTAATATTATTGTTACTAGTTTGATCATTTGAACTATCTAAGAAGAAGAACTATCATGGATAGTAAATCATTAAAAAGGATCCTTTCCGTTTGTCCTTTTTCCGCTATAATATTAATTATACACAGCGAGCAATAATCATTGTAAGAGGTAAGGAACAATCAGTCCTTAAGTGCACGTAAAGTAATTATTTTCATGCTAGGAAGTCCAACCTTAATCAACATGATGGTTACGCGACCTCACAATCACCACTTAAGTTTCCATCCGGGGCATTTCTTTCTCTCCCACTAGAAAGTTTTTATTAATGCTTGACTAATATGAAAACTTATTTAATAAATGGGGTTTCTTGAGTTTTCAGTTGGAAAGAAGTGTTTACAAGTAATATCACGTATGTAATACAAGAGGCAGGGTGATTTCTTATTACCTCGTATAAGAAAGAAGAATCATACGTGAATTTGCAATCATTACACTTTTGGTTAATATAAGGCAAGATTTTAGCGATTTTAACGAAGATATCTGAGACACATAAATACACTATAATTATATCGTTATACTATACCATTTCAGTTCAATTAAATGTAAACAATCGTTTCAGTGAATAATATATTTTGATTTTCAATTATTTATTCTAATTAACGAATTAAATGATTCCGAATAATGATACAAACAGATTTAGTGTATTAAACTGTGATTGTGATTAAAACATTAATAATAATTGAAGTATGCATCTCTATTATATGATATAATACACTTTGGAATGGTTCATTATCTGCTTTAGATTAGATGAATGTTTACCCATGTAGAAATAAAGTTTTTTGGTTGGGCAGAAGAGATCTGAAACGATCTATAAAAATCACACTTTGTACTCCCACAAGAGTACTGTTGTTAATTTAATTCAAAAAGAGGCTCAATATTTTGAAATCCATATAAAATGACAATAAAGAAGTTCCCAGACTTATTTGAGAATAATGAAAAAGATTGATCAAAAGAGAAAATCAGATAATAGATTTGAAACTGACAATTTTGACGAGACTATATCTCGGGTCAAAACTGAACTGAATTGAAGAATCATTTATTTTGTTTCAACATCGTTCACAAATATACTTATTTTGCATTTTTTTACTGATTTTTTACAGTCTAGTAGCTCTAAAATTTGGGAATACCAAACAAGGTCGATTGGGGATAGGTGGGGCATCGAATTTTTTTAAGGTGGAGTACAATGCCAAGTTCCATGAGCAGAAATGTAGAATGGAGAATATAGAGACTTGACCCACAAAATGTGATTCAAATGCAAACTGGCGATGAATCAGTTTTGGGAGGAAGGCGAGTTGTTGAACGTGCAATGCTAGGCGAACAACCACGGTGTGTCCGATGTAGATAATAATGTTTGTCTTTACGGTATGTCGAATGTCAAATTCGACGTGGTCTTGGATCCGTGTTTTGAGAAGCAGACTTTGTAAAAAATTGCACAATTATTAAATTATTAAAAGTAACATATTTAAAAAATAATTGCAGATACATATTTTTCAAAATAATCTGCTGCCTGTTTTAAAAATTATTGCTTTTTGATTGTTGTAATTGAAAACTAGGATATGAAATTATTTCATTCGCCAAAATGTTGATAATATGATTTATAATACGATTGTTGATAATCTAATTATAATTTGTGTTGATATTACGAAATTTCAGCTTACATTATTAAACCGAATATTTTTTTTCCTTATTTCTTATTCAAACGTGTTCAAAAAAATGGGTATTATAATTGGACTTATTCCGTGTGTGGAATATTTTACAATATATGGAGAATCTTTATAGCTGTTTGCAATGTTGTCACTTTTTCACGACCTAGTAGCGGTTTCCCGAGAGGAATAGTGATTATTGATCTTGTTTTTTCGGAAAATCTTACATCAACTTTTTACCAAATTTGCAACAACATTTTTCGATAACGTCCGTAAGACGTATAAGAGTTACACACATTTATTTGAATAGTTATGTATTATCAACCGCTAAAACTTAAGACACTTTATATTGAGTAAAATAATAATTTTTCAATAAAATGAGAATGTAAACAATATCTGCATAAGAGGGATCAAATTTGAAAAAAAAGCTATATTCGGGTGGCCATATTTTGGACAACTTTTAACCCAAAAAATTTTTCGATCCAGTATTTTAAAAGAAATTTTGTCTACTTTTTGCCTATACCTATCTCGGATACAAAAAATGTTATATGCAAAAAAATAAATAATAATCGAAATTTTTGTCTTTCTCTTTGTTACAACATTTTCGGCATAAAACCGACCGGCATAAAACCGGCATAAAACGTTCACCGTGACCCGTGAACGTCTAAGCTCCTTTGTACGTGACACAATAGTCTACTACACCAATTCGAACGGGTTTAGTCTCTACCCGTAGAATAAGTCCGTTGTTGTCCATTGTCGCGTAGTTATATCACTTCGACGTTTTCGTAGTTTTCTAACCTCTAGATGTCTTCATTGCGAATGTACCACGGCGCTTCGACGATACTTGGAAGTACTTTTTTTCTGGAACGTTTGAATTACTTTAATGTTGGATTTCTTAGTGCATCCCCAGAGTTGGATGCCATAATTCCATATGGGCTTCAGAATTTGCTTATAGAGAAGCAGTTTTTTGTGTATTGACAACTCATAATGATGTCCGAGGATTAATTACTTTATTTTAATTTTCATTTAATTACTCACATCGTCACATATGTTTTATATTGATGTTTTGAGTCTATCGAGAGTTATGCCTAGATACTTTGCTTTGGTGACGTGAGATTACTTATCACCAAAATCCCAAAATCGGAAATTTGGTATACAGTTGCAATATTAATGAATATGTTGATCCCTAATTTTCTTTAGACACCTCGGTCGTTTTACTGTCACATCCGTTCATCCTTTATAGCATGTGGTTATATCTAATTAAATCACGTCATTTGCTGAATGGTCTTCTAACGAATTTAGAGTCGTCATCTCTAGTAATAATAAATTTAAATTATATATTATCATTAAATATATTCAATTCTATTGCGTCAAAATAGTTATTTGTATACCTAAGCTGCAAAATTTAATTTTGCGGCTGCAACAGAGGACGCAAAATGGCCACTTCGCATCCGGTTGCACAATAAATATATTTATTGTTACGTTCTTAGCTGCAACTGCGAATTTCTGAAAGAAACTATAATATTCTTGATTGCGATTTCTTGTATTTTAATTGAATTTATTTATTTATTTATTTATTTGAAAAAAATACCAAGTGTATCAACATCGACTACAGAAGCACTAAAAATATCAAATTCATGTGATTTACGTAGCTTTCATCTTATTAATACTCCTCTGGAAAAAGAATAGTTCCCGAAATTACTATCAAAATATTTACGTGAAATGTGAACGAACTATTAGCAGTATCCAACTGGAATCAGTTGTTGAATCAAAGTTACTATATTGTTGTAATTTGTCGTTATTAAAGGAGCATTTTCTTTTCAAATTCCATTAAAAAAAATTAAAATGTCATTGTGCTACTGGCAACGTACTTGCATGATTTCGACAATATCTTAGTAACAGAACGCAAGTAACCAAAGGTGTATCAAGTTACTAAGTAGCAAACAAATTATTTTGGTGTACCTCGATGTAGTATACTCTTGTTGTCGTGCAGAACTAAATAAAACTTTCATGAGAACAAATAGAGTTATGATCTATTATCTAACGGGGACGATGGTCGAGCGGTTGAGCGCTCTAGCTTTGCGGCTCAATCACCTAGCAGCAGTTGGTTCGACCGCCCACTGGTGGGAAATAAATTTTAAATAATTTATCCCAAGATCAAACTAATTAGGTTTTCCAGATTTCCCTCGTTCTTGCACTGAATGGTGGTTAGAAGGTATTAAATTCTGCGTACTTAGGTCCATCATTGGAGCACATTGCGGTCAGCTAAATACAAAATTGCAGCATATATTGTTTTCAAGGTGTTAATTAAACTAGTCTATTTTCATGGTATACATTCAAAAATATTTAATTATATTTTATAACAATATTTGTAATATTTACAAATACAAAATATCCAAGTAAAAATATCCAAGCATTACTTAATCGGTCTGAAGCAGTATAAACCTAGACTAGATTGTTCTGCTTTGGGACCAATTTTATATTTATTAATCCACTTAACTTAATTTAGTATCAAGTTCATGGTCAATTACGTAACACTCTAGCCTAATTCGTTCTTGGTAAACTGACATTACAAAAATATTGGTGTTGACAAAATATGTTTGGTGCATGGGCGTGCGGTCCATGGAAACGAGGGAAGCATTGCGTCCCTTAAAGTATATATTTGAATGTATTGTATATTAAATTGTATCATTAAAACCGCGGTCATGTTACTAGACAAAAATTTGAACTAGTTTAATTATTATAATTTTTAAATAGACATCTCACATCATTATTTATTATGGGTCGTATTACGTCCCGAAAACGTTTGAAAACGACGTCATGTCCGAGCAAACGCGACCACGAACGAACATGTCACGGACATAAATCATAATTATATGCAATGGTTTCAGTTAAATATACCGAGTCAGCATGGAATGGTTGATTAGAATAGAAACATTAAAAAGGCTTATTGATGAAACTTTAAAGACCTAGATTCTTTTAACAGGCAATTACGACATAAATTAATAATAAATAATTTTAGATGAAGTCACTGTTATTTTAAACAAAGTTTGAAAGTTGACTAATTTAGGTCAACTGTCTGTAGTAATACGCTACGTCAAAAAGGATAAAAATTTAGTTATACTACAAATAGATTTCTAAGAATTGCTTCTCTTATTTAAAACGGTGACATTTTAAATAAGAGCCACTGCCACTGGTTGGGTGTTATAAAGGTAGCAAGATCATATAGAGGTAGATTGGGCTCTAGGATAGACATTCGAATGCTAATATTAAAAAGTCTCAAGGGCGATGTTTAGTAGACAGAGACAGAGATAGAGTTTTTAAGATGGTATTGAAAAAATTAAGCAAATTAGAACCTATTACTTTGTTTCACTCGATTTATAGAAATTTACAGATGGATGTAAACAGGCATTTATGCAACTAGTGCAAAAAGTAATAAACGCTTAAACACTTTTTGTACGAGTTGCAAACAATATTTTTTCTACGTTAGTTTGACGTAATAAAAAAATACAGGAAGAAGCAGAAACATTCATCAAACTTTGCAATTAAAATTTCATTATTTTTGTCTATCCCTAAAGGCATCCGTAAAATTGGTAAAATACAAACTAATAATTTTTATTTGCGGATCAAATTGGAGATGACTAAAAAAATTTAAAACAAATAAAGAAAGGCGGTAAACAAGGACAGATGTAATGTAGCTTATATATGAATAATATTGATCGGCGGGCGTCGGCATCGCTAAAAAAAACACAATGGTTGTCGCGAATATTTATTTTAATAAAAAAAATAAAGGAAGAAGTCGAGCAGAAACATTCATCGAACTTTGCATCTGGAATTTCATTATCTTTGTCTATACCAAAAAGCGTCCGTAAAATTCGCAAAATAGGTAAAATAGGTATACTACGTATACCTATTTGTTTATTTGTTTCAAATATTGCAATAGCTTTTTCAACTACTTCCCGATGAGACTTGAAATTTGGTAGGTGTATAGTGTGCCAGTGACAATACGACATAATATTTTTTTTACCAAATAAATTAAAATGGCGGATCCAAAATAGCGAACTTTCCGATTTATGAACCAATTTGTCTCAAACTTGAAACTTTGCGGTGTTTAAGGTCACTCAATACAATTTTAACTCAAACTTGAAAATTCAAAATGGCGAATCCATAATGGAGGAACTGTTTTATAAACTGAATTTTTTTCATTCAATTAAACTGTTTTATATTCAATCATCTATTGTATTAAAAACCACAAAATAATTAGGACAGAGACCTGGACCATCCTGAAAGTCTGACGTTTGGTAAGAAGTAGAAACATGGGACGCATATAAACCATATTTCAATGGCACCCTACGTCTTTATTTCTTAGCAAACGTCAGAATCTCAGGAAGGTACAAGTTTGTGTCCTAATTATTTTGTAGTTTTTAATACAACTGATGATATAAAATAAGGTTGATAGGTTGAAAGGTTTGAAAGGTTCAAGTTGAAAGGTTTTTTACCTATATTTGTGAACATGAATTTAACTGTTCGTATCAAAATATATCGTTAAAAACATCTTCTAATTGTAACAGTCTTCAATATGAATCGAAAAATGTAAAATGTAATGTATAGGATACAATGTGTTATAAAATAATGTTTTTAGAATACTGTTTTATCCAAATTATTTCTTCCATCAACTCTAAACTAACGATCAAAATTTAAATACCCATAAGATTATATCTGCTTCAAACTAAACTAACAAAAATATTCCCGTTTGTAGGGCTTAACGAATTAGTTTTTAAATGTCTTTCTTATCAATATCCGGCGGGCGTAGAGCCTCCGGCAACAAAGTACCCAGATTTTTAGGTGATTTATTAGCTACAATGGCGTGGCCTCAAGATTTAATTGCAGCTGAACTTTGGCCTTCCGGGTCAACGCTTTACGTTAATATTTCACTTAGTGGAACGATGCCAGAATGTGACACCTCCTGGTTTTATTTGTACATTTTTTGTCTATGGCACATCTCTATGTCTGAGGCTGATATTCTGCATGCGAAAGTGATATTAAACGAGATCAACTAGTTTCATTTTAAATAAATCCCGGATAATTAAATAAAAACTACTTAAAAATACCCAATATACCTAATAACATAATTTTTATTTTCGTTTAGGAAGATTAAAATATAAGTAAATTCTAATAGTATAAATTGAAATTACTGAAGAACACATTGAGAACGGCGATTGAGAACGGATTTAAGTATATTATATTTTATCTCGAAGTCATGTACATAAGCGTAAAAGGACATAATCGTTTTTATTTTGTATTTTTGCTAATCAAAGATCATAATGTGAATAATAATGGAAAAACGGTTGAAGATGCAAATTATTTTGAAAAATTTTATGGGAAAGAACTGTTGATTTTTTTATCACAAAAGTAAATATAAAAATATAAAAATAAACAACTGTTTATTTTCATATTTTGTTCTGGTCAAAAAAAAATTTGTAAAAACATTTTTAACATTTTAAAGCAGTATTACACAAAAGTAAATATCATAGACCCGTGTAAACTTTAAAAAGTATGTAGCTCAAAATTAGAACTTTACTGAATTTACTAATTTCAATACCGGCCTATACTATAGAACGCTCTTAAATTCTACTTTGAACTCGGAATTCCGAGTTTGGTTTCGCGGTTTGATTTTATAATATAGAATACTAGTATTTGCCACCCACTGCTATTATAATTGATTTAAAGCTTAAGTTCGTTAATTAATGTTTCATTGCGTATTAAATAAATAATCTAAATCTCACTCGAGTACAATGAAATATCAATATGGTAACTACAAACGTGATTACAATCATAATTGATATCAACAACTAGTAAACAATACAAACATTGTTGCAATAGACTTGCGTTTGGCATAAGGACACTTGGGTTGGGACGATGAGATGATACTCTTGGCATTGCCATTCTCTTTATTACGATCACATACAGAGTGGCACGCCAAAAATTTATTGAAATGGCTCGAATTTATATTGTATTATATATTATATTATATCTAAATATTAACTAAATATGGAGATCTGGTTTTATTTCTTTTACTAGTGTCATATAATAATATAAGAAATATCGATAATATGCCAAAACCAAAATATTTCAACATGCCAAAACCATCTAATTAACTACGCCCTTATAAATTGAATAATTGTAGCTTCTGCGTATAATAATTGGTTTAGTTCATCGTTATTTCTGCGATCCAATCTTTTACCATTTTCTTTCTCCAAAAATGTTTCTAATTACTTTTGTGTCCCAAATTTCCAAATGTTCTGCATCAGCCCTAAGTTTTAAACTTGTATATTACAGTGGCATATTATTCGTATTCGTAAGTATATTTCACGAATATTACAGGTATATTTCAGGAATATTTCAGGTATATTTCAGATATATTTCACGAATTAACAGTAATACTACTACTGACAAGAATATGTTTTCTCAGTGTTGTCGATCAAATCAATTCGCTACGAAACGTTTACCATTAAGAACGTTCTAAATATCCCCGATACCTATTCAAAGCAGAACAGGATTTCAAAGGAACACAAAGGTGCGTGAAGAATTTTCGTGTAGCTTCCCAATATTGCCAATAAGCTGAAAGCCCTAGTTAGACCTTAGATCCGACATATCTAAATATATTCCCCGCACCTAATATTACAAAGAATCCTGAATAACGTGTCTAATTAATTTTATAGCACCTAGAAATTATTTGCCTTGAATACTAAAATATCTCGCTACAACTATTTATAGATAAATCATCGCCTTACCAGACCCTTAACAAAGATACTGAATTGTGTGGCAATCGATTCGAAATAAATCAACAGTATGCAAAGCTATCACAAGCATGTCAAGTAAAATGTTAAATATAAATATATGTATATATATATATATATATATATATATATATATATATATATATATATATATATATATATATATATATATATATTTTGTGAAAAGTAATCTTGGGTTTGTAGCATTTCATTACATAAAAATAAGCAAATAGACGAATAAGAAAGAAAACACACTTACCAGTGCTATGTCTGGACACGCATACGGAAATGAACCACTATACATACGAAAACGAACCACTTAGAAGTTGTACAAGTTCTTTCACCTTTCTTGAGGATCTTCAGAGCAGTATACGATTTATTTCATTGATCATTCATACTTGAATTTAAATTACCAATACACCAACACTTGCAGTGACGTTTTATGACATTAGTTTTTGACGGAACTCATTCTTAGAATACACAAACCTAGTCTACTATTTATATTTGTTCTATTTGAACATATTATATATAAAAGCATTAGGCATACAGTTATCCAGAAGATGTTAAACTTTAAAATATAGTATGTATGTATATGTATGTATATATATATATATATATATATATATATATATATATATATATATATATATATATATATATATATATATATATATATATATATATATATATATATATACAGGGTGAGTCAGTTTTTTGTAGACAAACTTTAACAGGGGATAGAACGCACGTTTTTAAAAAGAAAAGTGCCTATAAAGATATGGCGGATCTAGCTTCCTAAGGAAGATACAGGGTGTTAAAATTTAATTTTTTTTTACATTAATGTGTAATATTTTCTGAACGGAATGATATATTCACTAAATATTTTACACATATCTTAATCTGCATAGGATCAACATGTTGTATTATTCCTGTCGAAAATACTATAGTGGATGTTACTTTTTTCGGGTACTTAGACTATTCTGCATAATAGAACTTTTTTTTCGTACGCCACTGACATTATCTGATACATATTTCTAAAATAACGACCCCTTAGTAACAATTTTGATCTCTTGTAATTTTGCTCTAACTATGACAGTTTTCGAGATATTGGCCGTTGTTTCTCTGACAGTGTAATGTCGTTATTATAATTTTTTTTTCTCGAATTTTCTTTATGACTTATAAACGAACGCTTAGATTTTTTCATGTTTGGGGGATAATGCCTATTAATTAAGGCGCATAAAACAAGCGGTAAGAATGTTCAAAAACTCGCACAGTGGCGGGGTGGAAGGGGTGCTCCACCCCTCTCGTAAACAGAACTTCTACGCCTAAAGACTATATAAAAAAACTGTTATTTTCATTATCTACATACAGTTTAACAAAAATAATGTCCATTCTTCTGTTTCGAAATTCCTTTGCGTTTCCTAGTTATTTTGATTTTTAGTGTTTGATGTGGTACTAAATTAAGTAATATATTTATTAGCAGTAATAATTATCGGCTAAATATTTAATTCTTTCAACGAAACCTACCTAAATATGGTTTGTTAAGGATTCTAAAAAGCCGAAATCTCTTTATCTCTTTCCAAGTAATTACAATTACAAAAAAAAACATTAGATGAACATTGATGTTAATGTTTATGGAGATATAAACATTTTTGAATTTATAACAATATTTAATTAACAATAATAATTGTGGAATAAATAACAATTGTTAGCAATAATGATTTATAAATAACAATTACAAGAATTAATAACAATAACACTAGTACCTACATACATAAAATTAGATACTTTGTTCAAAATGTAAACCGTTCTTCTCAATACACATTTCACTGCGACGTATCATAGACTGTCTTCTTAAATTCAAAGGAATGACTTCCCATATATTACCATGGTGTTCTTCTAAAAATTGTAGGAAATTTTCTGAATTTACACGTTGTGGCAAGAAATAAGGTCCAAACACGTGGTTGCCGTAAATTCCAATCCAGACATTTGTACTAAATTCATGTTGAAAACTTCGTGGTCGAATGGCATGTGGGTTTTCATGTGCCCATACATGCAGATTGTGAAAATTTACTATACCACGACGAGTAAAACAAGATTCATCAGTCTACAGTATATTGGATAAGAAATCCCTATTATTTTGAATGGAGTTAAGAACCCACCTACAATAAGTAAGTCTTCGTTCAGCGTCACCTGGACATAAACCTTGAACAGGTTGAAAATGATATGGGCGTCTGTGATCCCGTTTTAAAACCCGGGAAATTTTACTTTGGGAAATACCAAGAGCAATAGCAGCACGTCGAGTACTTGTCGTTGGGTTCCTATTAAATTCCCGCAATATACGGTCTCTATCTCATCCACGGTTGTTCTGTCGGCCCCCGGGTACATTTTTCAAACCCTGGTTAACAAATCGACGGTGGATACTCACAAAAACGGAATGATGAGGTTGTCGTCTATTTTGAAATCTTCTTCGATACTCCCTAGCTGCGTATCTTGAATTCCCATTTGCGAACCCATAAATAAAATGAATGTCGGCTTGTTCGCTATATGTAAATGTAAACGGCATGTTACACTAATTAAAATCTGGCAAATCACATAAAATAACTTTTTAATCTTAAAAATAATAATTAATAACAGTGAAAATATTCAAGATGAAGCAAAATTGTTTGTAGATAAACTTGTAATACGTCAAACTGTCGTTTCAAAATATGACATAATGCTTACTTGTTTTCCAAGTAGTATAATATTTTGTTGCAATTATTACGTACAGTTACAAATACGCTAGTTTTAAATGGAAATTATTTAGCAAACAACAACAAAAATTGAAACAGAAATTGGTACATGCACAAGTTTAATAAAACTTAAAGGAAATTTTTAAGACTTTTGGCAACTGCACAATAATCTATTGTATTGTAAGTACATTTGTAATTTAACAGATTTCAACATATAAAAGTATTGTATTTGAGTAAGGCTTGATTTAACAAATATTTATTTTGACTACATTGGAAAAAGATAAAGAATAAGAGATTTCGGCTTTTTAGAATCCCTAACACACCATATTTAGGTAGATTTCGTTGAAAGAATTA
Source organism: Tetropium fuscum (assembly GCA_964058915.1). Classification (NCBI taxonomy): domain Eukaryota; kingdom Metazoa; phylum Arthropoda; class Insecta; order Coleoptera; family Cerambycidae; genus Tetropium; species Tetropium fuscum. Next base: position 26,246 of record CAXKVY010000467.1, on the reverse strand, counting down.
AATATTTAGCCGATAATTATTATTGCTAATAAATAAATTACTTAATTTATTTAGTACCACATCAAACACTAAAAATCAAAATAACTAGGAACCGCACAGGAATTTCGAAACAGAAGAAGGGACATTATTTTTGTTAAACTGTATGTAGATAATGAAAATAACAGTTTTTTTTAAATAGTCTTTGGCGTAGAAGTTCTGTTTACGAAAGGGGTGGAGCACCCCTTCCACCCCGCCACTGTGCAAGTTTTTGAACATTCTTACCGCTTGTTTTATGCGCCTTAATTAATAGGCATTATCCCCCAAACATGAAAAAATCTAAGCGTTCGTTTATAAGTCATAAAGAAAATTCGAGAAAAAAAAATTATAATAACGACATTACACTGTCAGAGAAACAACGGCCAATATCTCGAAAACTGTCATAGTTAGAGCAAAATTACAAGAGATCAAAATTGTTACTAAGGGGCCGTTATTTTAGAAATATGTATCAGATAATGTCAGTGGCGTACGAAAAAAAAGTTCCATTATGCAGAATATCCGAAGTACCCGAAAAAAGTAACATCCACTATAGTATTTTCGACAGGAACAATACAACATGTTGATCCTATGCAGGTTAAGATATGTGTAAAATATTTAGTGAATATATCATTCCGTTCAGAAAATATTACACATTAATGTAAAAAAAAATGAAACTTTAACACCTTGTATCTTCCTTAGGAAGCTAGATCGGCCATATATTTATAGGCACTTTTCTTTTTAAAAACGTGCGTTCTATCTCCTGTTAAAGTTTGTCTACAAAAAACTGACTCACCCTGTATATATATATATATATATATATATATATATATATATATATATATATATATATATATATATATATATATATATATATATATATATATATATACAATGTGTTAAAAAGGCCTGCTTGTTTTGAAACTACAATTTTAATTACCGATTATGTGATTGCTATACAGGGTGCATCAATATTAACATTTTTGACTTTTTCGAAGATTTTTAAATTTTATGAAAATATTCTTAAAACCGTAAAAAATACAGGAGATCGTGTAAAAAGTGTAATTAGCATAGTAAACATTTTTCTAATTACTTCGTTACGTGGCAATAATCTTAAAATTGCTCAGTTAAAGTTTTGACAGTTTCTATTAAAAAATCTACAGGAACTCAAATAGCAATATCTTATCAATTAATAGCTTATTTTCTGCAAAATATTAGCAAACACTAATTAACGTGTTTGTTTTATATTAATACATGTTAATTTTTGTGGAAATGAATCATAAATTATTAAGTATTACAATAAACAAAGTCAAATTCAAACGTGGCATCATCAAGTTCAACTCGATATCTAAGTTCCCGATACCAGTTTCACTTATTTTATCTTTCAAGCCATCGAAAATATTACGAAAATTGTCTTTATATACATTTTGCATCAGATATCCCCAAAAATGAAAGTCCATCATTATAAGATCAGGGCTCCTAGGTGACCACTGATTTGGGTCATTTCTTCCTATCTATTTGTCCCCAAATTGATGGTCCAGCCATTCACGAACAATTATCGTAGAATGAGCTGGACAGCCATCTTGCTGGAAGTATAATCAGCTAAGGATACGTTGTAATGATCATAAAAAATATATTCGGTATATGCAGATGTCTGTTGGTTAAAATTGTTTTCAAAAAAATATGGTCCAATGATTCCGTTATAAGAAATAGCGCACCAAACGTTAATGTTTTTTGGATATTGTCTTCTACACTGGATACGGAAATATGGGTTGTCATGGCTCCAATATCCGCTGTTTTGCGAACTAACTATTCCGTTTGTATTAAGAGTTGCCTCATCCGAAAAAAATATGTTTTCAATAAAACGTTTTTTTCTGAGAATATTTTCTCCCATCATCGTTTTCTTCCAGAGTATGATTAAATTTAGGTATTCAAATGGACGAACTTTATTGATCTTGTATATTTTTTGTACTGGAGACTTACTTACGTTTCCAATTTGAGAATCTCTCTTAACGATGTTTTGGGAAAACTTCTAACAGAATTCATTACCATTAAAGTCACAGCGTCATCTTCATTATACTCTCTTTTCTTTCTTTTTTTTGTTCAGTTGTGATAAAGTTCTGATGAAGTTCTGATAAATTTTACCAATTTACAAAATTTTACCAGTTCTGATAAATTTCATTACAATTTTTGAACTTACGGGTGAAAGAAACATGAGGCCATATCTCATGAAATTGTGTAATAACTGCCATATAGCATGTTTCGTGTCCCAAGACATAACAGACAATAGAAATTCTCTGCTCTAATGTAAGGATTTTCTATTTAATATATAGTACGTAGTAAGTTTTTACCCGAAAAGTGAAAAATTATGACACAACTATCAACAATTTGACAGATAACGCTTTTTAGTTATTCAGAACCGGCTACTTGATTTAATATTTCTGAATGATTAATAGGCAGCTTATTTGAAAATAAAAAGGTAATTTTAGTAATATGTGAGAATTTAAAAGTATATAGCAATGAAACGAAGTCCTTAAGGAAAAATGTTTATTAGTCTTTTTTAAACAATTTTGTGTACATTTCACGACATCACGACTCACGACTGAGAATAATTTATTAAAATTTAAAAAAAATTCGAATCGTCATTAAAAATGTTAGTATTGATGCACCCTGTATAGCAATTACTTGGTACTTGAAATTGTAGTTCCAAAACAAGCAAACATTTTTATAAAGAATGACATTTTCTCCTAAACCTACAAATAAAAAAGTTTTTCCCCTTCCGGGTTCTATCAGTGGACACACTGTATATACCCTGCGCCAATAAATTAGAGGAACGCCAGTGAAACACTACTAATAACTGTAATATCTTTTTATTGCCTTAACGCACTGAACTAAAACTTTTTACGTGACTTCTATAACATCTAATTTGTCAAACAAAAACAATATTTCGCAATTTGTGACATTATTAAAAAAAATCTCAACGTAAACAATTTAAAAACAAAAACAGTTTGCCAGCAGTCAATAATCTTAAGGAATGATCGCTATAATTAAACATATTCAGTATCGAGTATGACCCCCATGGGCTTGCATAACAGATTGGCATCGTCGTGCCATACTTTCGATTAGCCTTTGAATATTCTCTTGAGGCCGACTCTTCCTCGAGAGCTATAGCGAGTTGTGCCAACGTTTCTGGAGTGTCCCGTCGATTTCTATTCGCTCTATCCAGTTGATCCCACAAGTGCTCAATAGGATTGAGATCGGGGCTGATTGCTAGCCACTCCATCACCGAAATTTCATGATCCTGTAGAAATATTTGTGTCTGGACGGTTGTGTGGGGGCGTGCGTGTCTTGCTGGAAAAGAAATTCTTGACCCAGCACAAGTGCGGCATCAGGCATTACATGATTTTCAAGGATATCCCGAACATATTGCGCAACATTCATCCCTGCACAAGTTGGGTACGAGTATTAAATGAGATGCCTGCCCATATCATGACAGACCCCTTTCCAAATTTATCGTATTCCTGGACTATGTCTTGACGATATCTTTCACCTGATCGTGCCCACGCTCTAAGGCGACCACCACAGTTCGTTAATCGAAACCTCGACTCATCACTGAATAGCACTCCATGACCATTGCTCCACTCCCCAATTAACATGTTCTTGAGCGTATACTAAACGCCGTCTTCTATGTTGCACAGTTAACCGTGGTTTTCTAAGTGGCCATCTTGGTTTTAAATTCCCTTCCCTTTTTCTCCGCAACCGTCTCCGTGGAAACTTGAGGTCCATGGGCCCGTCTAAGGTCACTCTGTTAGTCCTTGGCCGTAGATACACGCCTGCGAAGAGCGCAGCTGATTAAAAATTTATCATGTTTACCAGTGGTTTTGCCTTTTCTCCCAAAACTCCCTGTCACTACGTACCTACCTACTGCAAACTCAGGAGATAACAGACGGATTAACATTAAATCTTCTCGCCACTTCGCGAATTGTTTCCCCTTTTCAAGTAAAGTTACAACTTTTACAACTTCGACTTCGCTTAAGTGCCTCATTTTTGTCAGTATTACTAGAAATAACTTTAAAGAAAACAAAAATGACATTTCCATGCAATTGTTTCATTTACCATAGCAACCACATACGTACGTGACTAAAACCTGCAAATTGGCTTAGTACGTAAAAATGTGTTTAGTTGGCATAAAATACTATAAAATTAATTAGCAAATGTGAAATTTTGCATGCACTCTTAGTTTCCGGTGTTATTTTATGTCATACCAAAGAAATAATTACAATAATATAGATAATTAAAATACTATATACATTTTTATATCTGTTCCTCTAATTTATGGGCGCATATATATTATAAGGCGCGTTACCTAGACACAGAGTTTTGGTAGAAATAAAGCAAGATTATTGTAATTTACAACTTACATTAGGTACGTACAAATATGTATGTAAATTACAAGAACCGGAATCTGGCTTTAATCCTTCATACGTATTAAGGCCTTCCCCTATGTGTTCATTTAAGATATGACATAAATGAAAATCTCGATACCGATGATGAAGAATAATAATTATCCCCCGAGGCGCTTCCCTGCTACCAGCCTCTCAGCGTTCCATCAAGTCAGCCTTGAAATTGACATTGCATGAATTCTCTTTAGACCTAGCAAGCACGGCATCGCAATCGCACTCTCCTTTGTTTCACAAAGTGTTATCAAAGGCAAGTAGACGTAAAACGTAGGCAACTTGGAACAATTTCCGCATACATTAGAACATTGCCGTTCAAAATTCCAAGTACTTTTTGTTCGTCTTAATAATATCAGAGCTAATCATGATTTTAAGCAGATGCAAAGGTGGGATAAACACAACGTCGTATCAAGTGTTCCGCGGGGTGGTTTGTGATTAGCATCTTCGGAGATTCTTGGTAACTTTATATCCGTACGTATTTTTACCTCGTCGCGTCGGATTTACGAGATGAAGTGAGGCTTGTTTTGATTATCTTGTGACGGTTTAAAGTTTTCCTGAAATTTCTAAAATATAAACTTTATTTTAACGCGATTTAGTATACTTAAATGATTAAAGATATACTAACATTAGTTTATTATACCAATCTTCTTTGTGGCGTTTTGTAAGAATAATGCACAGATTTTTTACTCAAGGTAGGAAAACATTTTTTATAAAGTATCTCAAGTGGTCCTGTTGTCAATAAACTAATTTGGCTCTTGCAAGTCACGATGTGTTTTATTTCCATACAAGAGCAAAATAGTCTAATTGCAAAATTGTCCATTTTTATGTTTCTACATAAATGTGATGCCCAGAATCAATTATATTTTGATACAGAAATGGTATTCCTATGACAAAGGGGTTTCAAAGTTAAGAAATCGAAAAATATGTTAACGACTTTGCAGGCCAAGCAAAAAGAGCACATTTTATTAGAAATTGCAAAGACAAATCGGTTTGTACTTAAACTTCTTAGTACCGTGTATATAAATAATAACAGAAGAAGCTATTGTACTGATTGTACATTAGATTATTTTGACTTTGAGTGACTGACTTATTTACGAAGAATGTATTGTAGTTATATTAGGCTGATTTGCCTTAAACTCTTTTGCATTTGGAAGAGCAAGTACACAGCCGAAAACTCCTGTGTTTCAATATGATGTTTTAATAATGATGATGTATATGCCCAACTAAGTCAGATAGTCCCCAAATTATCCTGGGTATCGAATCTACTCTGGCACTTTCTGTAATTTTTGGGGGAAAGAAAAATAAGACACACAGTGTACTTATTACTAGGTTTACATTAAAAATTGGAAAGTTAGAAATGGTAATAGAAAAAAATTGCTTTCAAAAATTTACCAAAAATGTGGTATTATACCTGGAAACGCAGCATAAAATACATGAACAGCTTATATAGAAAACGGTTTAAATGTCAAAGTGCACGGTGACATTTCTGCAGTCAATATACATAAAAATAGTGAGGTAATGCCTACCTAAATAGCTTGATTAAACAGCGGGAATAACTAGGTGGATACATGTAGACACTTTGGCAAACGTTAGTCGAGGGATCGTAATAATTTTATATTCTTAATCGTATACACTAGCAATATCAAGTGTCTAACGGGGTGTGTCCCATTTTAAACTATACTTAACACTAGGCTTATCTATGATATGCAACGAGTCTTCCAGTAAGGCGGATGTCTCCTGTAACTCTACGCCGGTACAGGGGTCGTTACACTTCAGCAAGGTGGTCCTAAAGGTGGTTCGAAAGAAGGTGTGTAAAAGGTGTTCCAAAGGGTGGTGTAAAATATGGCGTAAAAGCAGGTGATGTAAAAGGTTGTGTGACTTACACTCGCCAAAAGGCAATAAAGCCTAAGTAGTTGGAAAACGGCCTCGAAAATATAACTTAGCTGTGTCCCTCAATCAACTATAGGGAGTTCGACGAAACGCAGGTTCCCAATGTGTTGATTAAAAGTTATTCGATCCCAATAATGTGTAGATTCATCCAAAATCTCAACACGTGATTTCCTTTTATTATCCCATTATATCGGAACGTACATAATACGTTATTTAACCAAGAAAATCACTTAAACATTTAACATATTGAAAAACTAGTATGCCATTCACGCGTCTAGCTAAAAAGGAAGTATCGAGGCTAATGCCCCATAAAATTAGACCATAGATATCCGGACCTAGGCTAGCGTCACAGAACTGCCAATATTCAACTTATAAAACAATGAAGCGACACAGATATGCACTAAGATATTTGTGGTAAATCTATGACAAAGAATCTATTAAATGCGCTGTGGCAATATTGATGATGTAGTCGACTAATGAAAGTAATATGCCGACCTGAATTTCTAAACACATGCTAAAGGTAACGCGTAGTCACTGCTTAAAAATCAATTTATCCGTCGAATATACCTACGATAAATTTCGTTTCAAATTGTTAATTACTAAAAGTGAACGTAACACGGTATGTAAATTATTGTTTCAAAATTTGTTTACACTTTACACCTGAGCATCTATATAAAGCCGTCAGACCACCTCGCAAAGCTAGTAATTCCTGATTACATATAAGTACTCTTTATGGCTTCCAAACTCATTTATGACTGATTTAGCAATTTAAAGAACTGTTGACGTGAATCATAAACAGTGCGATGATGTGGAAAAAATTATCCAATTGTGCGATGTTGCTAATCATTTTATGGACTGTTGTAATAGTCGTCGGTCGTGTAATATGCTTGCCAAAAGCGTTTCCGAGTAATGTGTTGGAAAATACACTTGGATTCAGTGGGCAAACCACATTCTACATGAAAAATGAAAATCGTCAAAATATCGGCTTGATAGAAATATGTTTGACACTGGATTATATGTGTAACTATCTGCAGAGCAATAATAGCGGCATTACATTTTACGGACGAAAGTTCCAACGCAAATATCCTGCGTACGGCCGAATTAGTTTTATTTGCGATCCAATAAAATTCTAATGGTCCAGTTGACAATACAAAGCGTATTACGTTCATTGCAGCGTCAAACAGGGGTTTCATAATCAGAACAGTCCATATTTAATTTTATTGGACCTAATGCTGTATGCAGGACACTAAACTAATTCAATTATAGTCAATAAGCAAGCAACGTAAATTATGTTCAATGTGTAACTGGTACGGGAACATAGTCACTTGTCGGGATTAAACAGTTGAGCTGGTGATATATTATTCTGTTACTTTTGCGGGTTTAAAGGCTAATGAAATGTTTCGGATATGTCCGTAACATGAACGATCCGTTATCAAAAAGTCGGAATTTATGACTCCGGTAGGAAGAAATGAGTTTATATCGAGATTTGCGTTTCGGGATATTTGAAACAGTGTCGTTTCTGAAAGGCACCCGTTCAATACGATGCAGCAAATCACGAAACACTTTTAAGCGAAATTTACTGCTGATTATAATTATTATTCACCAGACACATTTTATCTTTATATATAGATTTCTTCCATCCGTGTGTATGAAATTGAACTCCTCCTAAACGGCTGGACTAATTTTGTTGAAATTTTGTGTGTATGGCTAAGTTGATTAGAGAATGGTTTTTATATTCACAATTTTATCCAATAGGAAATATTTTTTAAATTAATTTAAATATTTCTGAATTAATTCAGATGTCGTTGGTTGTGACCGCTGCATTCACCATTTAGTGGACGGATAAAACTCAAGTTCTGTCTACTGATTACCAGTTGAATATCCGGCAATGAAACTAATTGTCGTAAATAATTAAGTAAAGTACATCATTTTAACTCACAGCCCGTAAAACAATACACAACGACACATAATTTTGGTATTTTAATAGTATTCCCACTTCAAAATCTAAAAATCTACATCAAAATTAACATATATGCCTCTCAGACCTACGTGATCCCGAAATGACTAATAACAATCAACTTAACCTACAAATTTAAATTGTCAGTTTTGAAGTAGGTATTGATTTTTTAAATATCGACCAGTATAAGTTAAAAACTACTATTAAAATTAGCGGTGATGCAGTCAATTTTGTATTAAAAGGGACATTATTTTTCAATATCAAGCAATCGAAACTATTTATTTGCTACGGCAACGACAGCTACGCGAATTCATAAGTGCATTGACGTTAATGGAGAGCATTTTGAACAACTATTGTAATGTTTCGTGTTTTACTTTTTATATTATAAATCCAAACCCACCTCAGTAACATTTGATTGGAACAAAATTGTTTTTTCTTATTTTCTTTTAGCTGAAATTTTTATTGTATTAATCGTGCATTTTAATACGACATATGAATATATTCCTTATTGATACTCCGGTTCCATTTGAAAAAATTTAATATTGCCCCAAATAGCATTGTGATAAACTTTATTTGCTCATAAATCTCGTAATTCAGTATTTTAACGCGATTCCGATTTTTCTAGCACTATACGGGTCAATTAAAATGAATCGCAACCTTCAATCATATAGAATTCGAAAATATAATAATATACGGGGTTTTCTCTCGAAAATTCGAAAGGTAATGTCACTTTCACCGAAAACGGAACTAAAAAAATCACTTGCATGTCAAAGAGTGCCGCTAATTATGTAAGTGTATAAAATATACCGAATTTAAATCAATTATTTCCTAAAGCTAAAGAAGAAAAGAGAAGTGTTGATCTTGTTACACCCTATATAATAATGCCCAATAGGGATAATTCCCATGGTTTTTTTGCATAAGAATGTTCTACCATACCGAAAAATAAGATATATGCAAAATATGACGCCTTAAATCCCAATAATAAATTTGTTGTAAATTATTATTTGTTATTAATTATAAAGTCTCGCCTGCGAGCGTACCGTTTCAAACAGGTTCAAAGTCGTGACGAAAAAATCCCTACCGAATATTGTAGTTTGTGACGTCACAGCTAGTTTCGGGCCGCTCCAATTTTAGCGCTGTTTAGGTCCTTCATACAGATCGCGCGGAATTAGAAATCTTGTTTTCTTTTGAAGTACATGTTTTATTACAACGTTACGCTAGCATTTTTTCATGTTTTCTAGTTTCATGCATGTTTTCTAGCATTATTTTTATATTCAAAATTTTAGTCATGTTCCCTTAGTCATAGTCCATTATATTGCTTTTCTAGTAATGTGTATCCTCGTCTGAACCTCGGTTAGACTGTAAAAATATACAAACGGAATCATCGCCTTAAGGGTTCTATGGATGTCTGAACGAATATAATAGGTTGGATGGAGTAGTGCTACCCCAAAGACTTTGCCCGCAATATTTGGATGCCACTAGTTTTCAAACAATATTTTGCAGGAATTCTCGCGTATGTATACAGCTGGTACATACATACCTATATGATGTCAACTCTCTCCTTGCCTCCTTCAATATGAAAATCGTTCTTCTATTACTTCCTCATAAATAAATTACACTTAATCTTCCCATTTGATAAATAGGTACCTAGCCAGGTGCATTGTCTTACAATAAAGTAAATTACTCTATTACAGTGAAGTTAGATGATTTCCGGAATTAATTATGTTAAAAACTCGTTTAATACCCTCAGTTTAGACTCTGCTACAAGTTTACGTATTAACTAAACTAGGGAACATCTGCATAAAATTTTTAAACTATCCAAAACTAAATTTGTTATCTTCATTTAAGTTCCGGACGTTTCCTAGGAGCAAACAAAAGCAAAACATAAGTCCTTCGTGTGCTTTAACTTGTAAATATTTTACAATACACTCAGATGGTGCCACGTTCCCATCACAAAAGACTCAGACTTCGTTGTATAAACTATAAAGGAAGTAGTTTATTTCCCTGGAACGTATAAATACACTGCTTGTTTTAACAGGGCTGGGGTTTTTATACTGTCGGTTTACAATGAAACACCCATGAAAATTTGTCTAGTGTAACCGGTATGAAATTCAAAGAGTAGGTACTTAATACCTTGTTTGCCAAACTAGTTAGTATTTATTTATTTTTAACTTTCGCGCTGATATATAATAAAGGGGGATGCTTCTACTTTCATTCAAAACAATTATTATGGGTATCTTAAGATTTATTTATGTAATAAGGATCATGAAGACAATTATTCATCATAAATTCAATTATTCATAAAAATCAGCTGTGAATGTATGTATTGATAATTGTTCGTCATCTAAATTAGATACAACAATTTATCTGATGTCTGTCATCAATAATTAATTATATTTTCTAAAAATTAATAAAAAAATTGAAACTGGTGCATTAATGACTATTATTTAAGAAAATTGTAAGTGACATGTGCTTTACCATTTCCTTGAGAATACATCCACAAATTATTTATTTACTGTCAATTTTTTTGTAACTCAAAATATCAGAGAGTAGAAATATCAGAAATATCATAGAGAGAAGTCCCTTACCAATGTTTAAGACGCATGGAGATTATAAATGTTTTAATTATAATGCATTTAATGTACTTAGAATCTCTTCCTTTGGAAAATATGTTTTCTATGCCTGAAATAGAAAACAAGCTTTTCTACTTTAACAATTTAATAATCACATTGTTTAATAAACATCCTCCATTAAAAACCGCTAGATGTACAAAACAATAATGTCAAATTAATGATGGAGATAAGGGAGGGAACTCTACAGAAATATAAAAATTAAATATAAAAATAAAATATAAAAATGCCTTACGAAAATTCTCAAAGCAATAAGAAATTAAAGGAAGGCTGATCTATATGCACGAATACGAACAGGTACTTCAAAAACTCTATGGCAAGATCTTGATGAACTTTTAATATTTATTCTCGCAAAAAAAATAATATTGATATTCCGGCTGATATTTCAAATGATAATGAAACTAATAGTTTCTTTGTAAATTCTGTGAAAAATATGCCAGTTGGAAATGTTCAAAATACTATAAAATTTTATTCTGATAATCTTCTAATAGATTCTATTGAACGATTTAATTTTACTTTAACTACCAATGAGCAAATGTCACTATTAAATCAATTAAAATTAAAGCTTGGGATTATATATATAATTAATATAAATATGATACATTATTGTTGGCCAGATATTCTCCCTTATATCACACATATTGTAAATTCGTGTTTGCCAGAAAACTATTTCTCAAGTCTATGGAAAACATCCTTGGTAATACCATTGCATAAAATTTCACAACCTAAGAACTTTCAAGATTTGAAGACCTATTAGCATTTTTCCACTTTCGAAAGAAAAAAGTCACTTAAACAAACACCTCATTTTACCACAAACTCAATCGGGCTCTATGCAGGGCCATAGATGCACAACTGTTCTTTCTAACATTTTAAATGATATATTAAAGGCATTGGATAATAATGAATATGAATTAAGTGTTAATTCTGCCTGCCCAAAAGCTTTTGATTGTATTAATCACAAAATTTTGCTGTCCATATTACATTATATCGGATTGAGTAACAATGTAATAAAGCTAATTCAAAATTTGCGAATGAATCGCAAACAAATTGTAACTTTAAACAATGAATCATCTTATGAAGTAACTTTGGATCGTGGAGTACTACAGGGTCCTATACTAGGACTATTACTATTTTTGATATATACCAGTCAAATGCATAATTATTAAGGTGCAATATACACTGCTATGCAGATGATACACAACTCTATAAGTCATTTCCTCCATCGTATATGGTATATGTTATAAATGCAATTAATGCTGATTTGCAGACTTTGGCAAAAACCTCCCAAGACTACAGTTTATGTATAAGTCAAAATAAGTCGGCAGTTATCTTATTTAGAAAGAATATATTGCGCAACAGTTTTAGTGATAATATAAAAATTGAAATTGATAATGTATCAATTGAATTAGTTAACGAGGCAATGAAATTGGGGAGAAAAAGTTAAAACGCATAATTTGTAGATAATTGAAAGAGTGTTTCTGAACATAACCTCAAAACTATTGAGAATAAGGCCAAAAAAACAAATTTTTGATCTTCACCTCCCACAAAAATGATTTGATTTTAATGAAATTTTGTTAAAATAAACATTTTTTTTCACAAAGCTGTAATGAAGTAGTGTTTATTTTTTATTTTATGCGAATTTTATTTGGAAAAAGGCTAAATTTTCAATCGAAAAAATTAACATTAACAAAATATATTAATAAATGCATGAATAAATTAATTTATTTTTGCAGATTTCCAGATGGAATTTTTTTCGTTGAAAACCTATTTGTAAAACTATTGTTTAAACAATTTGCTTTTCAATAACTCGAAACTTAAACGGTTAACTAAAGTTCCCTTATTTGACGTTACATTGAAATTATACACAATACAATCATACATTATACAGTTACATTGAAAATTTACGGAAAATCGGTCTTGAAAAGATCTTTGCTTTGCTTTGCTTTTCCCATTTTTGACACTGTTTTTGCACAGTAACATTTAGATTTTTTAACCCTTAAAATAAAAGCTTCAATGAAAAAAACTGTCCTGAAATTTTCTAAATAAAAAAAAATTTTTTCAACTTTTTATTGAAAATTAGACCTTTTTTCAAATTAAATTAGCATAAAATCGAAAAATATATATCGCTTCAAAAAAATTATAACTAATTTGAGACATAAAAATGTTCATTTTGACCAAATTTCGTTAATATTGAATTACTGTCGTGGGAGATAAAAATTAAAAATTAAATAAACAAGTTTTTAGAAGAAGAGCGTAATAATAATATGGAAAAGAGAAGCAAGGGCATAATAAAGTATGAAATTGTTATAAAACAAATTTAAATTAAATTTTAGATATTATTTTGTGGTAAACTGAATAAAAATTAACCCTCCGCGTGTCATTTAAAAATCACTTCTTCATCCCACGTAGGCACGCATACATATGATATTTATCCAGGTTTCTCATAACATTCCGCATTTCAGTTTCCCTCATCTTGTATGTAAACATTCGTCCTTCTGAAATGAATAGAATTATTAAAATTCTATTTCGCGAGGGGTACAGATACACAATCCTAACCAAGATCGCGTGCAATTCATGTATAATTTAAGAGTGTTTCGGAGGATTCCACTTTGAGCACGTGAGGAACCGAGGGAGATGGAAACTAGATACTTAGATGTCGATGGAGGCAGCAGCACAATCTTGGCAACCGCCGAAGGGGGATGCTGAGCGCACAATTATCAGGAAATTTTAGAAAATGTGGTTTATTAAATTGGGGATGTTTCACTCGGAGAACGACTGATTGGAATCCTTATATCTAAAAGTCCACCCTTAGAGAATGCAAACGATATTAATATAAACGTGCATTTTAGTACTATATGAATATACTTATTATTTAGTGAACGTTAGAGATACTGTGAACACAGATATTATTTATTTATATTATATATTTCTATTAAATTAGTGATCAATATATATCGTATCCACTATTACAGTAACATGTATCATGCACGCATGCATGTATCGCTAGATATCGCATGTAGTATACACAAAGCCAACCGACTACCCATATGATTGGTCAGAATCTAATTCCTTTATATCTAAGTTATTTATCGGCGCAAAATTCTATATTTAGCATGATTGCAATAGACAAGGTGCAACAAAATTTATATAACATACATAAACTATGTCTATATAATAAAAGATTAATGCGAAAGTGTAGTGACAGAAAAGGTGTTATAATAATAGAGTTTAAACATAATGCTCAATAAATAAAATAATAGCCATTAATCTGATTGGCCAGATTATATAACAGCGATAAAGCAAGAAGTTCGTATCCAAGCAAGTGCAACTGTTTTATATACAGCATATCCGTGGTTATGAATAATAATGCAAGGGAGTTCAGCTATAGCGTTCAAAGGACGAACAGCTCTGCTAATAATTGTTTATAATATTGTAAAGTTTAATTGTTAAAACATATAGAAAATTAATTAAATTGTGAGATATAAGTGGAATCCCAAAGGCAAACCTTTTAAATGTAATATTAACTGCGGTGTTAAGTATTTTTCGTCGAAATTACGACATAAGAAAAGTAGCGTCTCCAGGCAGCGTTCCTAGGACATAGACGAGCGTGGCAAGTAGACCAAGGAGAGAAAGTAAATGTGAAAGAAGAGTAAATTAAAAAGGCAGTAAGTGGAGAATCTGATAATTCACAGTTTGGGAAGATCAAGGTAAATAACAGGCGTAAAGCGTGAAGCAGAAAATAGAGTAAGGCAGTGTTCCAGTAGTAGATGGCAGCACGCCTGCTGCCATCTACTGGAACTGGAACTGCACGCCTCCAGCAGAAGTTAGCCGCCTTATAACAATATAGCAGCGTCCGGTAGAGGGCAGCAGCAGAATCCAGAATTGTCAATAAATCAGTTAAGTGAAATTAGTGACCAGTGTTGTGATACAAAAACAAAAAGGATTAATCTAAAATTTAATTAGGTAATAACTAATCTCAAACATTTTTAATTTTAAGTAAATATTGTTCAAGAGGTTAAGTCCCAAAAAAATCTGCCATAATGAACATTTCTGTCATTATATTAAGATATTTGTAACAATAATTAATGTTCTTGTCATCTTAATGTTGTCATCTCTGACAAGTCTCTGACTTAATGAGCTAATCATTGTGGTTCGAATGAGTGGTGGAAATATTATTGTTATTATATTATTATTACCTTGTAATAAGCTTTAAAAACTTTTAAAAAGCTGATTTGTGTTTACAAGTGTTTCTTGAACCTATTATATGAAACTCCTATAGACAAGCACGCATTCTAGATATTTCAAAGATAATTGAACGAGTATACCGAGTGGTTGGCATATTGAAATCTAGAAATAAGAAATTAACTTCGTCTCCGTTTGTTGTATTATTTATCTATACGTTGACCGAATGTATTATTTACTTCTTAAGTCAACACGGAAAACCTCTTGAATGTAATAATTTTTGATTTGTTTTAAACCTATGTATTGTATCATTTTAATTATTTATTAACATTTTTACATTGTAATATTTCAAACAGTTTAAAATTATAAATATGCACTTAATTTTCAATATATGATAAGTAATAATTGTTTAATTAAATTTGGTTCCAATTCTGGAATCATGATGATTTAATAAAAATCGAATTCTCGACTGCTACAAAAATTGGTTTTCCATAAAT
Source organism: Tetropium fuscum (assembly GCA_964058915.1). Classification (NCBI taxonomy): domain Eukaryota; kingdom Metazoa; phylum Arthropoda; class Insecta; order Coleoptera; family Cerambycidae; genus Tetropium; species Tetropium fuscum. Next base: position 10,621 of record CAXKVY010000467.1, on the reverse strand, counting down.
ATTAGTTAGGCCTATTTTTTTTACTTTTCTGGCACGCCACTGTGGGACCATTTGTTATTGGATTTAGCTTAAAAATAATGTGGTTTCCCCTTTACCCAAAAACGAATTTTCTGCAAAATCTTACGTTCTTTGAACATTTCGTTCTTGTTATCAAATACGGTATTAGAACGGATCGACAGATGGATGGACTTTTGAAAATCCTTTGAAATATAATGACGAACACAATGGCACAACAATTTGTGCTCTAAGGCGAAAACTGTTAGTGCTGCTCCATGCATTTTTGATCTATTAGTTTATTTTGCTAACCGCAAGCAAATAGCAATCGAAAAATACATACAGAAGGTATTCTTAAATCAAAAACTCTAGCAATATTTAAGGGAAGTTGAAAAGGTTACCACATATAAGTGTTGATTTTTATTTATGAACACCTCCCTTTTGAAATCGACGCTGTTGGTCACCGGATTGCTGGTCAGAAAAGGATAAAGCAATAAAAGTCCGGATCAGCCCTCTTGCCAGAGGCTTTACTCTAAATTATACAGTGCTCCGTGTACAAATCTGGCTTTTAAATTTAAATTTCGGCCTCTTCTTTTAAAACGTTTATTTATTTGCACGAGTATACACGAGTACTGTATTGCCAAGTAATTTATTACTCTTTTATCCTCATTGTGCGATTTAAGAAACTAAGATAGCTTTGTCGTTGCTGTTAAGACGTTCAAATGTTTGTATTTTATTTTTACGTTCGGGATTTACAGGACGGCCATATTTTAGGTTTCCGTTGTTGATTTATATTACAGCGAGGTCCAAAGTTGATAAAATGACTCGTTCAAAAGTACTCAAAATTTTCAAATGGAGGTATATCACTTTCATACTAAGGGTGAATTTATCTTATTAATACGAATCTAACGATGTATGATAACAGAATATTTACCCACGGTTCTATTTATACCTATTTTAATATTGCAAAATCTGAAAATGTATCGCGTATGCCATGGCAAACTACAATATAACAAAAAATAATAATCAGTAGTATGTCTTGTCAGTTTGACAATTACACCTTTTGATTATACCTAACATACCTTTTGCAGTAAATTTATTAAATTTAATTTAATTTTAAAATCTCTAATCGGTAATATGTTTTCAAGAAGTGAGCAAGTCGATATTTTTCTAATTTATGGACAATCTGACAAAAACGCTGCAGAAGCCGAACGTGTGTATCAAGTAAAATATCATATTGGACGGTACCATCCATTGAGGTAATACATAATTTTCTTATTTATAAAGGTGCGTGAGGAGCCTCATGTCGTTGATTGAAAGACTTCACACCTTTAATCAACGCTCATGTGCAACAACACAAGTTTATTGTCAGTGAGGCGGTGGAAGTTAACGTTTTCGCATTCGTGAATCTGACCCATAGCATCCACAAGGGAAATCGGCCTAGAACTGGATATTAGCCACGAACCTTCAGTTAGGCGCATATTGAAAAAATACGGGTTTCGCTCGTTCAAATACCAATTACACCAACATTTGTATGGCGGCGATTTGGACCGAATACTGGAGTACTGTAATTGGTTTTCAATCATGTATTCAGATGAATCCAGGTTTAACAACAATGATGTGTTTAACAGACAAAACACTAGGTACTGATCAGCAGAAGACTAACATAGATTAAACCAAGTAAATGTCCAAGAGAGATTTGGCGTAAATATTTGGGTTGGGCTCTCGAATTGTCGGACCAGTTAGTCTTGGTACTAATTAATTGATTAATTAATTGAATTATATCTTTCTTAAATCAGTATAAATTCACAATTTAGGGGCAGAAACTTACATACTAGAGTGGAAGAAAAAATTACGAGGAAAATCTAGTACTAGAACAAATTATTTTGTTCAGCGTATAACAAAACAGACGTTTGAGCTCAACAAAACAGAATAGCGTGTAACAAATTAAAATTGAATGTCCATTTCTTTATCAGACTGTACTAAAATTCTAAAGTCAACTCTTCTTTTGCCAGTCACTAGAAAATTAAGTCACTCTAGAAAATTCCCTTTCGATAAGCTCTAACGGTGCAGGTGTTGACAAAAGTTTCATAACCGTTAACGCTAAGTTTGAAAATGTATTTTGATGTCTTTTCTACCACTCGAGAATATCTGTGGAAAATTCAGTTCGTCGACTATTCGCACGTTTATCTATTTCTTTTTGGCGTTACTCCAGAGTCTTTCTGAATAATCCATCGATAACAAAGTCAGCTTTAGCTTGATTTTCATTTGTTCGGGGATGGCGGGATTGCTGAAGCATGTCGCAAATATTTTGTTTTTAATATATTTTCAAAACAAGAAACATATTTTGATTGTAGAGCTTTTCCTTAATTTAAATAAGAAAACGTTTCTATATTATACCGTGGTTCGCAATGTATCCAGTTCGGCTTTTGTATTGTTTTATTATTTTATCTCTTGCCGGTTGAACAGTAATTATTAATTTTTATTAATTTCTTCTCGTTTAAAGACTACTGGGCAACCCTCGACGTTAGCATAATCAATCAATAAATTAACGATGCTACAATATTTCTCGTAAATGTTCAGAATTTTTCAGTTTTTTTTGCGAGACAATAGATCTTTTGTTCTGGTGTATTTACTTTATTAATAACGCTTCATCTCTCGTGATAATTATCAGAAACTTCAAATTCGAATTAGGTATGAAGCATCTTCATAGAATCCAAATTTATGATATGTGCAAAATATACAAAAAACAATTTTCGGAATTGGCATTATATATAAAATGTCGCCTTATCCACGCGATCTGCAACCGTCGCTTTATCTACCACCTCCACACCAAATATTGCTGAAGGTCCTTAGTGGAGTAAATATAATTATCAAGTATCAGGGCGTTTGAAAATTCTTGACGTCAAGTCAAGCAGTACGGTAAAAAAGACAAGCTAAATCAAGGATTGACTTTTCAGGTAATTTTATTTTTCAGTCAAGACAACTAATTCACAGAAATGTCAAGCTACGTGACTTGATGAATCCCTAATAAAGATTAATTAATTACAAATTCTACCCTGTAATAAATTGAAATCGAGAGCACCACAATGTAAATGATTGATGGTAATTTTTATGTAATGGATTTTGATGTTTAAATAGTTTCATGGTTTGTGGATACCTTTTAATTGTAAAGGAATATTCAACAGCCGTTGTATGTTTTATCCCCCAGCATTCGAGTACTGGAATTAGGGAAAATTGCCGCATTATTTACCCTACATATTACCTATGGGATTTAAATCGGGGCTTTCAGTTGTTACTTATTTATGGTTCACCGTTATTCCTTGTACCCAAGCGGATTTATAGTTTTAGTAGCGTAAAATATTATATTTTGACATCGTGAAGTAATAAATAAATATACACTAAATTTATCATTATTAAAGGAATTTATCTAGAAATTTATCATTCTACAAATATTCTGAGACAATTAGTTATCCCGCTATGTATACAAAACTGTTCATGATTAATATATTAAATATTTAATGTGCCTCTTTTTGCAGTCTTTTTATTGTTGTATTCCATTTTCCCCATTAAATTTGCCACCCCTTAAATTTTGATGTCCAGTTGTCACAGTACTTCCTTTGTCTTTTCCTATTTGACTCTTCCCTTTATATTTTATTGTGTCCTCCATTCTTCCTTTGTTATATCGCTATTTATTTAAAATTTTGTTCCGTTTCAAATATTCAATTTTGCCTTTCGTTTCCATGATTTTTATCATGGTTTTTTGTTTCGACAAACCTTAATTAATCTCTGTCATTTAACCTTATTTAATAATAATTTCTTTTCATTTAAACCCTTCATTCTTCTATAGATTTATCCTACAACTTTTTTTTTGACACACCAATTTTATGTGACAGTTTGTTTTATATTGCAGCAACATGCGTGCTTTCAGCGAGGATTTCTTTATATTACACCAGAATAATGACCTTTAGCTGTAAAAATCTGAGTGTTGCTAGACATTCTTCTGTTGTGTAATTGCTTATTAAAAATTCTAATGACAGTATCAGGTGTTTATACAGATGATGACACATGTTTATGGCTTAATGTCAGGGCTACTTAATGTTAAGTTCCATATCGCTCATTGTGAAATTTTAGACAGTACCGAGTTGTCACTTCCTTGGTAATTTGTCTTGTAATTTGAACTTGAAGGTTAAACAAATAATAAATTATTTTTACTGGAGGATCTTCGTGTTGGTAAATTGATAATTTAGGAGTCGTTGAGAGAAAAAACGCACAGAATAAAATTATTGTAATGAGATATAATACAAGACATTGACTGCATGAAAATGTACGTTCTGTTGATTTTAGTTGACCACTGAACCGTATTTATTCATATACGTGTTTATAATGGATTCATTATCGTCGGAAATTAAACCCTTAACGAAGTCATGTATATATGGGAGACATAGAAATTAAGTTACTGGAATCATAAATAGGAGAATTAGCACATAATTAAATTATTGCCAATTTCACATCCTCGTCTTCGCATCGCATTATAGTCAAAAATATAGCAACGACATTCGGAGCTATTTCAAGATTAATTTACAAGTCTAAGTAATATAGATATAGATGGAATAAGCATTGGACCGTATTGAGTGAGAAACTAATTTTCTAGGTGATTTCAGATGCTGAAAGGATTAAGTAACGATACAAAGCTTGCCTGTCATCTGGTTCGGCTAGACGAGCCCATGCATGGCATTAAGGCAAATAAGCGATTCGAGTTATTTACGTTCTATGTTGTGCACCTCGTTGGTTTTGCTTTAACGGCAGACCTGACCTTAACACCAATTTGCGTATTCAGGTCTAGTCCAGTTTTACGTAGTTATGGTTAAGACAGATTCTACTACATATTAACATAATATATGGCTCTAATTACCCAACAGGCAATGTATAAGGATGCTTCTTTGTAATCATGACATTAATTACACAAAGTACACTTGTTTTTGTAGGCGTTAAACTATTTGGCTTCACTTATTTAAGTCCCAGTTCTATAGGTACAAATGGAATTAGTAGTTCCTGAAATATTGTTCTTAACTGCCGGAATGTTTACTAATTCAAATTAATGTGCCTAATTGTACATTTTGTTTTTTATTTTCCTCTCTTCTAATATGTGTAAAATGGAAAGAAAGGGAAGTAATTCAAATAGTATGTATATTCATATAGTTATAAAAACTCTAGTTGTAAAAAATTTGGCCAAAACAATTCCAATTAAAATATTTTTGAGTTCCTGACTTCGTAGCCAGGGGGCGCATTTGCTAAAATACACATTTTAAAACGGCAATATGAAGGATAATTTGGAATTTTTACAATTAGGTTTGCCTTATTCGAATTTAGCAAATGACGGCTTATCATGAAGGGCTATCTACACCGATTTATAATTTTTTATAAACGACTTAAATATAATTTGTGTGTCCAAATATAGCGGACGCTATTCAAAGAAATATCATATTCGGGCCATTTTTTTAAAAACAACCCTATAACTTTTTTAGCTGTGTTTAATTGCCCATTAATTAAGGAAAATAACATCGGAGGTCGATATCTTTCAGTTAAAAAATTATGGCAAAAACAGTAGACAAGGGTTAGAAGGAGCGCCATTTTAACACGCTTATATATTAGCTTCACCTGTATGTTTATATATAAGGGAATCTTTGAACGAGGTTTTCACCCACTTTAAAACGTCAGATTAAACTGAAACTTATCAAGGATCGATGACAATACAATAATTTGACAACTTTGTTCTCACCAGGATTAACAAAAATCAGGATATGAAAAACATGGGTCTCACATTGGCGCATTCGCCACAATGTAGAATTTATTGAAAGTTATACATTCATTAATTTCGGACCACACAGCACAAAAATTAATCTTTTTCATGGCAGAAAGTAAAACTATTCAATATATTTTTTAGTTAAAAATATTATAATTTCAAAAAACTAAAAAACCACGCTTTTAGGGAACCGAACTAAAAAGTAAAAAATAATGTTTAACTCAATTTTAATTCAATATAATTACATGCTTCTTACTAAGTTTAAAATAGGAATAAAGTGATTGACAAAAAATTATTTTGTTGCAAAAAAGGCGTGGGGTATCATGCCCCCCACACCCGACAATTGCTATAAATATTTCATTGAATCATATACCCCACGATTTTTTACAGTAAAATAATTGTTTGTCTATAGCTATTCTTATTTTAAACTTAGAAAACGGCATTTAATTATATTGAGTTAAACATTATTTTTTACTTTTTAGGTCGGTTTCCCATTAAAGCTTTTTTTTTATTCTTTGAAACTATAATTTTAAATTCCCTAAATTAAATTAACTTGCTATAATATGAATAATAAATATTGCCTCTTTACAAAATTACCTGTAAATGACATATCCTTCATTTTAAAATTGTCCACTAATAATTAGTGGTAGATATATTATTTCATTTTTATTACAAAATGTATTAGTATGTAATAATTTTTGTTTGTAAATATTGATCATAATTATCACATCATAAATATCATATCATAAATAAAGATCTATGAAATGATCTTATTATTAAAGTTGCTCTGACAGTTTTAAAATTAACGCAAAAATATCGTTAATCACAATCAAAAATCTTAATAAATAAATTGGTAATTAACAAATTTATGTTAAATGTTCAAATTGTCTTCCATTACATAATAAAATATATTTCGAATTACTTTTTTTTCTCAGGTTAGGTCTATGTAAATATTATGCAAGATTAATTTTTTTTGTTGCTTGCCAACTAATGAATCTATGATATTAGAATATTTTGTTCAATCAATTGAATTTTATTTGATCTCAGATTGTAGGATTTAAAATGTGTCCTGAAAAGTTTCAAAATAATAAGAAAGAAGAAGAAATTTACATATGACTATGTTTATTGTCATATGATCATGAAAAAAAAATAAACAAATTTTAACTTATCACTACTCTACGGAAACCTACGTAACTTATTCTACTACATGGGACTAAGCCTCTGGTACAATATATCTTAAAAACTAGCAAAGTTTGAAATGGTTGTTACCTTAGAAATTTTATATTTATCCTTTTTAATTGCGATGTACAAACACTTTTAACAGCTGCTGCTGGGCCCTGGTGACGTCATCTATCGGATGTCGCCGTACTATCTCTGGAACGCTGCTATAACTATAGCTATAACTATAGCTGGACTCTCCTGCAATGTTATATGTAACCACGGATGTGGCGTATAGAAAAACATTTGCATTTCCTGGTTACCATACTTTCTTCTTATTACTATGATATAATCTGACCAATCAGATTAATGCCTATTATTTAATTTATGTAATTTTACGTACAACTCTTATAATTTGAACTTCCCTTGATCTAATTCTAAATTCTAAACATTATAATATAATCAGATTCACTTTCTGTCGCGTAACTTCGATGTATGTTTTAGGAATCATATCTACATTGCGTTTTGCTCCGCGATTATAGACTCCCGAATCCCCTTTCTGCCATGATGCATTAATCTTTTAATCTAGACATAGTTTATTCATGCTCGATACGCTATAATAATTGTTAAGACTTGTCCATTGTAATCATGCGAGATTTTTGTGCCGATAAATAAAAAAAAATGCCGATATATAAAAAGATAAATATCACACAAAAAGATTTTTTATGTGATATAATGTGTTGGATTTGTAGCAATTCATTATATATCTAGTTATATATCGACATATACGGAAATTAATCATTTAGAAGTTCTTTCACTTTTATTGAGGATCTTTACAATGATGTACGATTTGTTTAATTGGTCATTTATACATGAATTTACCATTAATAATTCCTATATTTATTAATAAGAAGTATTAATGGCAAATTAAACCAATAATTGATTATTGGTGTTGGAATTGGACCAATTAAACAAATCGTACATAATTTTGAAGTTCCTCAATAAAACTGAAATAAATACAACTTCTAAATGATTCATTTCCGTATATATGTCCAGATATACATCTGGTAAGTGTTTTTCCTTTGATTATTTCTCCATGTGTTGCAAACCCAAGATTTATTCTCACATAATATATATATATATATATATATATATATATATATATATATATATATATATATATATATATATATATATATATATATAATATAACATATAGGTAATATGAAATAAACTTACGTAAATTCGTTACGTATTGGACATGAAAACATTTTATTTAAGAAAAAGGAATTCCTAGCAATGCCTAAATAACTTTAAATAACTGTCTTTGTTTATTTATTTACCTTTCTGGTTTGTTACAGTTCCCAACGGCGAGAAAGGCACCAAGTATTCATCGGTAAGTGTTTGTAAATTTGTTGACGTTGCTTCCCATTTAAACAAAGCATACGTTGCTTCCAATTCAAGGGACGCAACCTCTGTTTGTCAATTTTCAGTTTATCCTGCGAAGCCTTTAATAACCCATCTGGTAAGGAAACACAACGCAAGTAATCATTGTATAGTCTATATTATACCGGGTGTAACAGGATTATAGTACATCCCCCTTTTCTACTTTAACTTTGATCATAATTGATTGAAATTCAGGATATATAACACACATAATAAGCAGAATTTTTTTATACAAGTGATTTTTTTCATAACCCGTTTCGGGAAGTGACACTAACATTCAATTTTTAAATGGAGCCCCCTATTATTGCATTTTGATTTCTGCATATTCTGAATTTAATGATACCATATTATAATGGAGATTTCGAAGGTCAATATTTTTTATAATTTAATTATTGGTTTTTCATTTAAGAGTGCTCCGATGGTTCCGATTTATTCTATTTGAGCGTTGTAATGCTAGATAAACCGAAATCTCGTCAAAAATACTAATTACGTAATTGATGAGCAAATAAAGTTCATCAAAATGGTTTTTGGGGCAAAACTATTTTTTTTTAAATGGAACCATGTTGTAACCGAGGTACCATTTATTAGTACTATTAATAAAAATATTATTAATATGTCGTGTTAAAATGCGTGCGATAAACGAAATCAAAATTATAGCTGAAAGAAAAAAAAAACAAGTTCTAATCAAATGTTAAGAGGTTACTTGGGTGGCTTTGAAAACAATGAAATATTTAGCATGTGAATTATTTGTTTCCAAGTTTGTAAAGCCCTGTATCTCTGGATTTTTTACTAATTACTTTAATATAATTACCTACTAACTAATGAAATATTCTACACATAAAATTTGCATGATAATATCACACAAAATTTATTATAATTGATTTGAAACAATTCCTTAATAATATGACATGTCTTGTAATAGAATAACCGCCAACCTCTATTCAGTTGAGTCATGAACACTGCGTACAAATACATTTGTATTTTATTAATAACCGGCTCCCAAATGGAGATATGGCATGGCATTCCCATTGTGGCCAGCTCCGAGCATTTCGCAAAAGTTCATGGTTATATCGTCAAATCATTGTAATTAATATGGCATTAAATCACTTTTAATTTACCTCGAGGCGCGTCTGCAAATACTCTGAAAACTTCCTATTCAATATAAACTTCACTCGATCGAACTGGGAATGCATATATAGCGGTGCAATAAATGAATGCAATAAGAGCCTGGGGATTTACATTGATGTGCACTTGTCCATGAGCGTTTTTGCTTGATGGAAATTCTGATTGTGTTTGGGTGTTTTTTAGGTGTGTGTTTTAGTTCAATGATACGGCAGCAGATAGGTTTCCTGTATATAAATTCCTTGTTTAATTTTATTTATTTTCGCAAATAATGTGCATATAGAGGAGGTACGTAACGAAAAGAACAATATTATGTAAAAGTAGTAATTTTTAAATACTTGACCTAGGGTCTAGCCAACTAATAATTTTTAAAAGTTAGATAATAATGTTTTATACTTATTTTTGAATTTAGAGAATATTTTCTACCAACTTTGACCCTAAAATTCTATTCCCCAATATAGTCCAGTCAGTGCGGTTCGTGGCTACAATAATGAATCGATCAGAGTCAATGGTTTAGTGTGCTGTCAGAGGGGGTTAAGAATAGCTTAAATGCTTGAAACATCAGAATTTTACGCTTCCTGCGTCCTTTCGTCACCTACATTTTTTATGTTAAATGTGGACCAATATCAGATATAACAAAATTCAGATATCATCTGTTCTTACTTTTACTACTTTTTCCAACTATATGCGGGAAAATATTGAATTATATATACAATAGAGTTCTGAAGCATTCAAAGAGGGAATGATACAGAAATTGCTTGCTTAGTCAAAACTAAAATCATTTGTTGGTTGTATGTATTAATTGTTTCTTCGAAAATTCTCGAAAAAAATTCAATTTTCACCCTGGATATATTTATTAGCTTTGAAATTCTTTGCTATTCATATTTATTTTGTGAAAAGTAATCTTGGGTTGGTAGCATTTCATTACATAGAAATAAGCAAATAGACGAATAAGAAGGAAAACACACTTACCAGTGCTATATCTGGACACACATACGGAAATGAACCACTATACACACGAAAACGAACCACTTAGAAGTTGTACAAGTTCTTTCACCTTTCTTGAGGATCTTCAGAGCAGTATACGATTTATTT